>OX371018.1:13898074-14220574 GCA_947308005.1 Yponomeuta malinellus
TACTCGAAAACAATGGACTTAATGCTTATGGCATTAAGTCCGCCGAATCGTGCATTAGGCTAAGTGCAATAAAAGTATTAAAAAAAAAGATATATTACAGAGAATAATCCTTTTTATTTTCTTTTCTTGAGAAGCAAAAAAAAAACGATGTTTCAGCGCATTGAACACGGATTGTTTTGTATAAAATTTAAAACCTTACCTAACGTCCATACATCATAAACTATGATAGCCCTAACTACCATTTGATAATGGTAGCTTGTTTATGTATTAGGCTCCAAATCGGTCGACGTTAACTGTGAAAATTAATTTAGTAGGTTTAGTGAAGCGTAGGACACGGCGCGTGGCAATGTGTGTTTTAGGGGTGGTATGGAAATGAGACTGCGAGGGCACCTTCAATACCTACGTAAAATAAAATTTTGTCGCTTTAGTACTGAAATAAAACATGATAAATGTACAAGAGCGCCGGCCTCTCATTCGGAAGGTCGTGGGTTCAAATCCCGGTACGCACCAATAACTTTGTTTCCTAAGTTACGTACATTTGTGATGTTATAGTAGCATTACCACTCGCTAACTGTGAAGGAAAACATCGTGGGGAAATAACACCTCATACACTCATGAGGTGTTCACATACCTCAGCACTCAAAACTGCCAATCCGCGGTGGTGATTAAGCCTGTACTTTCTCTCTCTGAAAGAACATCTGTGCCCAGCAGAGGGACTTATAAGGCTACGTTAAAAAAAATGTACAATCAGTTTATATTTGATTATATAAATATATTTAACAACATAGAATTTTCTTTTTTCATTTTGAAAATAGTTTAAGATAATTTTATCCTGGTGTAAATGTACACAAGTTTCCAGTTTAACGATCGTAGTACTGTAGTAGCTAAGTACTAAAATGTAACTGTTGACTTAAAATCATAACTAAATTGACAACAAAAATGAAAACACGGTATTTCTCACGCGACTATACCGGGCGATGTTACTAGTCGCGCCGGAGCTGAATAATAAATGTCGCGCCACCATTACTACTGCAAGTATAATCAGAAGCGAATTAACCTTTACGTTTTCAACTACGAGGTCCAAATTGCTTCCACATTCTATAACTTTTTACAATTTTCACTATGCTACATAATTTGTACATCGATCAAATAGGTGATGAACCCTGAACGCCTATCCCTCGGAAACAAAGGCGTTATGTTTAGGCGAAGAGACCACACAGACGCTGTAGTGCCTGGGCATAGAATAAAAATAAACAATGAAGGCTGCGTACACTACTTTTGATCCCTTTAGTCTATCGGTAGAATTGTAAACACTTATCTTTGTAGCTCCAGACACCGTGGCCAGGCACCAGGCCCCAGAGTCGAATGAACGATTTGGAGTAGCAATAAACCTCGGAAACTATATTATCCGGTTGAAATGTTGTTAAGATACGACCTTTTGGAGTTGCGTTACGTGACAGTGATGACTTGTAGGGTCAGAAAAACAGTCAGATGAATAGTATTATCAGTTAATTTATTTTTTATAAATTAACTATAGATATAATAGATAATACTAACTGATAACTGATAATTGCCACTAGCACCTAAGTCTGAGCAAAAATTATGTATATATTAGCTGTAAGTTTGTAAATAAAAGTTGAGTTTTAGTGTGACAAGAAATCGAGTTTCCCTTAAGAGATCACCCAACCATAACCGTTACAGTATGTATCAAGGAGACTAAAAATAAAGCCGATCTTCTAAGTCTTTTACTCCACTCATAGCCTCTCCTTCACTCTCTGAGCTGTCTTCGTTTGAAATTTCAGAATCAGTATCATGACTATATACACTTTTTTAACAAAGAAGAGTTTTTAAACTGCTCTGGCTACTCATATCACAGGCAATCCTAGATTGAGAGCCAGTAACTGTAACAGTAACATCATCTAATTGTAAGCAGAATTGAATTGCCATTAGTCGGTTACATCAGCATCTTTCTACTCTCTTCTTGTCCTTCGGATGCACTGCCATCCCTCTTCTATAGAGTTCAATTTACATTGTCAATGAAAAGTTCGATGCTTTGCCGTGTGTACCGACTGGCAACACCCGCCAGCTGATTGATGCCGCGCGATTGTGCCGCTTTTTTACGTTAATTACTACATGTTTTGGGTTAGCCTTTTATTAGTTGAGTGGGTAAGGCCAATATGGGGTCACTTAATCATAGCAATAATTTCATAGAACTAAAATTCTTGGTTTACTATGACAATTCGATGTAATACATCGTATAGTACATAGTATAGTGGATTAACCGATAGATTAACAAGCAGTAAGACTAGTTATACTAATCGGCTACGTTATATAGATCGCATTGAATTTTTTTATCTATAAGGTACAGGCCTTCTCTCAGAGAGAGAGAGAGTATGGGCTTAATCACCACGCGTGCTCACCGCGAAATGGCAATTTGAAGCGCTGAGGTATGTGAACACCTCACGAAGGTTTCCTCACGAAGGTTTCCTCACGTTTTTTTTCTTCACGGTTAGCGAATGGTATTGCTATTGCAACTTCATAAATATACGTAACTAAGAAAAGTATCTTAGTCGTCGGAACAGAATATAAGCAAACGAAAACTAGGTTTTATTATTTACAGCGTAAAAACTGTGACTTAGTGAACGTTACAAATTGAACAAACGTGTTTACTTCAAGCTAGATTAGTAAGGAGAAAATAATAAAAACTGTGCACCAATTTCTCAAATGTGGTTTAAGGAGCATCTAAATAAAATTCTTCATAAAAAAATAATTTGACTCAACATTTTAGTGACATTTAACAAGTGCTGATTTTTTCATGTCATTTAATAAATGGTGCAAGTCAACCCTAGTCATAAAGCAGCGGAACCCTGTCAAGGGACTGTATACCAGGCCTTAAGTCAGACTGCACAATAGGTTTATTACAACAACTCCCACTGGCCGAGCCGAGGATAGAGCAACTGGAGGCGCCAAGGTTGGACGCGCGGCTGGTAAAGGCGGGACACACGGCAGGACAAGTCTTCATCATCATCATCAGCCATTTGACGCCCACTGCAGGACATAGGCCTCCCTCATGGTTTTCTAACCATGAAGGGTTTTGCCTACACAACACCTCACATCAAGATACGCCTTTACTAGATTAAAGTGAAAATTGAATATGGTATCAAATACCAATAATAATGTTATTCGCACTTTTATTCCTTACTTCAAACTTCGTACGAAAGTTACTAACCAAACTAACCATTTCCTTGCATGTAATTTATTTGGATTAATTAATGATTCTTTATAAAAAAAGTAAATAAAGAAGAGTACTTATATTGTCTAGTTTTTTGTGTGTACAATAAAGAGTTCTAATCTAATGTACAATATACAAAAACACAGTCCGCTCTCGCCAGCTTCGCTCCGAAGTGTGTCTCAGCTTTAACTCGCAAACAATCACGTGCGAAGACGCGGAACGACCCATCCCGGTCGCTGATTGGGTGGCGTCCGCGTGACGTCACTCGCCCCGCCCCCTGGCAACCGTCGCTACACCTGAGATGAGAGAAAGCGAGACGGAACGCGTGGAGGAAAAGGATGGGAGACTATTGATGGGATCCTAAGAGACTTTGAAGCGACGTACATGCGCAATGCCGGGAATAGGATTTTAGAGGTTATTTAAGGAGGAGTAAAGGTGAGTTTTGGATGGGAAAGGCATGTGAGAAAAGCCGGAAAGCCTGTTTGACCGGTCAGTTGGAAAAGCTGTTATTGTTTGGTTACTGGTTAACCGATTTGGTTAAATTTGTGTGCAGGCAGATGTCCACACACAGACACCACCGGTGTGCGTGTCTGTTTGCGTGTGTATAATTGGATGGACCTTAATTAATGAGAGCTAGCGGCAGCGCTGTGAGAGAGCACCTTTACCTGAGCACAAAGCTCGAATTGATTTAGTTTGGGATGTTGAAGCTCTTTTTGTTAACACGGCTTGAGTTAGTTTACCAAACCTAATTGCTTATTCTGTTTAGAAATTTAGTTCAGCATCAGTCAAATGAAGTTTCGAATCAGATTAAAATACTCTATCAACTTTTTTGTAAAAAACAGCACCGAAAAAATATTCAACATCTGAAGTATCTACTCGCGATTTGGGATTGAGCAAACACCTACAATTTTCCTATTTTTATTTATCAAAGTCCATTGAATGTAGGTAATTGCTAGACAAATATTTTAACATCTTATTACCTATATTAACTTGGTGTTGAGGAAGGTCCGGTGAAACTTTCTACTCATCAAGATTAAAATTTGTTTGTAATATGAAAGCAACTCTAAATTCTCTGAAAAAAAAATAGATTAGCTAGATGAAATAACAAAATTTCGTTCGAAATAGCTGACGTGTTATCGTTATTTGTTTTTTCCTTCAGCAACCATCAATCACAAGGTTGTCTGGAAGAAATTGCTATCAGCAATAGGACCACCAATTGAACCGTGTATCTTTATATTGTTCTATGCCATGTATTGGTGTTCAATAAAGAATATTCTTATCTGATAAATTTTTTTCGGTACAAGCAATGCGTTAGTTAGTTAATTCTTGTTAGTAATTAATGAAGTCTTCAGTGGTCGTTACACTTATACAGCCATAAGTACCTAGGGAAGGTTAGGTAAATACCTTAAGCTATCAAAACATCACGTCTTCAGCAAACGATTAACAAGCGAAAACAAATTCGGATCGGTATAGTTAGATAACTCCATCTGGTCTCTTCAGCTGGGTCGACGCACACAATAGGCCAATCACGAGAAAACTCGGCAGAGCAGACCCGCGAAGCCTTTGCGGCCTCCGCTAATGTGCGCGGAGAGACGTAAGTCACGTGGAGGCTTTTATGCTGAGTTAACTATGTTCCAACTTAGCGACTTTTTTCCGGAATCAAACAAAAAGTGATAAAAATTGGTAAAGTGGGTATTGAAAGCATTGATGTCATTTGTTGTTATCAAGTTGTTTGCTGCTAAGTAATTAAAGATTTTTTCTGAAATTCGTACCCATTTTAAAAAAATGATTTTTACATTATTATGTACACTCTTTTGGATCGGAATATTTGTTTAATTTACTTATTATTTGCAGCATCTAGAGAATGTTCCTATCAACGTAACAAAGCTAGGTTTAATAAAAAAATCGATGAACTGTACAATATGTCTACTTCTCGAATAGGGTTTGCACCCGGATCCTCCATACAGAAACTGAATCAAGTGCATGCCCTTATTAGTGAAAAATATTTATGAAAAATACTATGTCTAAACTCTAGTAGTAGTTCTGTTATCCAAAGAAGCAAAAATAAAAATAAAATAATAAAGTAAACGTTAATTTACAGACATCAACGGAACCCACCAAAAAACTTCTTTCGTGACCGCCAAATAACCCCAACTGCAGCCACAAAAACTGCAGCCGAAAACAGCCGTAGTCACCCCGGCGAGGCCCCGCCCCCAGCGCCCGGCGCGCCGGCCGCCAGTCGCCGCGCCGCCGCCGCGAACGATGGACGCCCGCGACGACGAGAGCGCCTCCTCGCTCTCCATAGACGTCACCGAATCACTCTCCTTAACCCAACACCAACAGAACCTAGAGACACTCAACCGAATGGGGATGCTGCTCCAAGCGCGACATATGGCGCAGAGCCTGCAGAGCTTAGACGCCGTCAAGGGGCGCCTGTCGGGGCCTCGGCACAGCATCGACGCGATTCTGGGCTTAGGGCGTCGGGATGACGGGATGGGGCGCCGGGAGCTCCGGGATGAGTGCGAGGCGCCCGCCGTGTCACCGGGCGCCGGGGAGAGCGCTGGTGAGTAGGCTTCAAGGCGAAAGTGATCCCGGCGGTGTGGAGATAGGTGCAAGTACAAGTGGAAACGGCAGTAGAAGTGAAAAAAATGTTGGTGTTGTTTGTGTTTTGTTTAGTTGAATTTTTTGGGTGCGTTGAGGTGTCAGGGCTGAAGGTGGACATTAGGATGTAGAGTTGAAAACAGGGTAAAAAGGAAGATTAAAAACCGTGAACATGGTTCTACAATTACGTATTTGTTAGAGGAGTACTTATGCTGCAAAGCTTCATAGTTGAAAAATTCAGTGCGATTAAAAACGAAGTGCCATCAATTACATAGGCACCTAAAATTTATTCAAACGTGAAAACAATTTAGTTAAATTAATATTAAGTAAACAAAGTAAGATAATACACACCAATTACACAAATATTTTCGAAATGCTAAGAAATTATCACATGTTACTTCAGTGTATCTCAGCATCTCCGCCGGCGGTACAAAAGACATAAACGCGCGGCGCATCACCGAGCGACGGCAATCACAAAGGAAAATAATTAAAAAACTATTTGTTATCGATATTTATTGGTACATTTTCAAGTGATAAATAAAATTTTAATTTACCTACCTAAATAATTGTGACTAAAATGTATATAAATAACATAAAAAATAAAATTGTTATGATTGAGCTTTCAATACAAATTTAATAAATTACATAAAAACTATTCCAACCAATGTATAAGTCTACACTGGCCATCAGGCGCGTTTTTCTTTCAAATAAAAAATAAAATAATAAAGAAGAGTTGAACCAAAAAAATAACGTTGGTATAACCTATTCCAATCCAATCAACCTAAATTATCAGACAACATTTATCCAATGATGGACGTCCATGTAGGCATCCCTTAGAAACCTTAGTGTCTTATAGCAAAACTTAAAAAATCTTCATCATCATCATCATGATGATGATGAATTTATTAATAACAAAAAAATCCAATACAATAATTCCAACCCTCTGTGACGAAGACTTACTAAATAGCCCTAAGCGCTACGAGCTACGGCTAATCGCTGGCGTAGCACGGCTACGGCGTAGCCGTCGGCTTCCGCCGGTAAACCGTTTGCGATCAAGGCGGGAGGCTCTGCCGATATGGGCCGGTAATCTTCCGGGGTTCGGTGATCGTATTGGGCAATATCTCAGTGACTGCGTTATTTCGTGATATCTCAATAATCAATTGAATTTTGTGATATCTAACCAATAAACAAGTCATAGTTTTAACTTAGTTAACAGCTTTTTCAACTCATATAGAGATACCGTCCCTGTTAACATTGTTTTATTACCATACATCTTTAATGTCTTCTAACTAGCCCTTCATGTTTTGGTTTTGACTCTTTGTGCTAAAGTTTGCTTAGCAAATTTTTAAAACCGCGTCGAAGGTTATATCTGCGTATTTATGTTGAGAAATTTTGTAGAACCTTATACAATGTTTGCATTTTGTTAAACGCACACGGCTCATTAAAGTTTTATAGGCCTACGAGGTCGCTTATGAAGTTGTTTGTTCAGCGCTAAAGCCCGACTTGTATTATTCCGTCACATTAACATGCCATTTAAAACTGTAATGTTATGCATGCTTAACTTTCAGCTAACAGTTTTATGGGCGTAAACCGAGCATTTTAGTCAACTTTTAAGCAGGTTCTCTTTAAATTAGGTAGTTACTTATCTTTTGTAAAACTAGATGCATCAACGTTCGATATAAGCATGAAGATATTTTTAACTATTTTCATTGTATTGATTTGAATAAATTTTGGATTTTAACCATCAAATCTTGAAAAAATAAGAACTGAATCACGTTTGCATTTTTGACTAACTTCACTCAAAAAATAATTGTTATCTAGAACTATTATCCATGAGTCGTGTAATCCATTAAAAATACTTTTTTATAATGCTTACGTTTCTATCCATATGTCATCTTTATTACGGATTTTAATAGGTTATTAAATACAAATATGTTGTGTTTGTAGGTAAAGCTTGCCGCTCGACGCTCCTAAAGCAGGTTTTATAGTCACCTAAAGAGGTGTTCATCTTTTCGCACTGTTTTTGTGGCAAAACAAAAATTGAGAGCTGAAAGCCGAAGCGAGGCTTAAATAAGTTCGTTGAATTTTAAACCTCAGTAGGTAGGACTAAACTTGGCCATTTTGATACCATTTATAGTAATTTACGACAGTAAGTAAGCTAACTTATGCCTAACTAACCTAATTTTCAGAGTAAATCATGATTGTTTTTATATTTATATGATTTTTAGTACCAAATAAACGTTATCTATTGTATTCTATAAAAAAAATGTGGAGAGATCCAGCCTATTAAGATTTTAAATTCAGTGAAAAATCGTTAAATTAATTTAGTTCCTGTTTTTCCTGCTTTCCTGTAAGACTGTTTGATAGTCAGATCGTCTTACTATAGTCGTCGGAATGTAAGAAGCCCGTTTTGACAGCTACACAAAATTGCATTTTACTTTGGATTAACTTGAACAAATACATAAAAAGACACATACTTTGGCAGATTATTTAAGGCTCGAAAGAAGAAAGAGATTTTGTAGCGCAAAAAGTTAGTTTAAATTTTTAATGTTTTTGATCTCAATCTACACACATCAAAAAAAGTTTGTGATCAATAGCATAAGCTCCTATAATTCTTTAAATTTAACTTTATCAAGAAAAAATCTATGTTGTATGTATGCTTTCTTTAAATAGGAACACCCTGTTTGAAATTAAAATATAAAACTATTTTGTTAAACAATTACATAATGTAATTGTGATAGAAATTTCATAGAAAGAAAAATACTGTTTAATTAAACTTAAACAACAATTTATTATTAAAAGGTTAAATTCAATATAAAATAACTCCTCCCCTGGCTCAAACACATGCGGAGATCCTCCTGGGCATGCTGAGGATCAAGTTATCCAGCATTTCCTGGGGTAACTTATCCCATTCTTCAATAGCGGCTTTCCTGAGCTCTGGGACTGTCTGGGGACGTGGCTCATGGTTCCATACAGCTCGTTTAAGAGCATCCCACGCGTGCTCTATTGGGTTTAAGTCGGGCGAGCCGGCAGGCCAGTCTAAACGTGTGATATCGTATTCTTTAAGAGCAGCATTGACTCGTTGAGCTCGATGTGCGGGCGCATTATCATCGACCAGTACAAATTGGTGCCCATGGTTTACTCGGAATGGTCTGACGATATCATCAATAACAACTGCTTTGTACATGTCTGCTGTCATGTAGCCCCGATACGGGATCAAAGGCGCTCTAGCTCCAATCATAATGCCACCCCAAAAGGACACCGATTTTCCGCCTTGCTGAACTGTTCCAGTGGCAGTTCTTTGTCTTTCACGGTCGCCTGGTCTTCTCCAGACACGGACACGTCGGTTATCTGGATGAGTGCTGATTCGGAATTCGTCAACGAAGAGACAGTTTTGCCAAATGTTTTCTTCCTCACCTTCTTCATTTTGCCGAAGTCAAGCCCACTGCAATCTTCGTTGTTGACGTTGCCGGGAATTGAGCGGAGCTCGCCACGACCTCCGTGCTCGCAATCCAGCGTGGTGCAAGCAATTGCGAACGGTCTGCGTGCTAACTTCAAGCCCAGAGGCGGCCCTGACTTCTACTTTTATTTTAGTGGCGTTGATTGTTGGATCACGGGCTGCCAGCAATCTAATATAGCGCTTTTGGGCAGCTTTCACAACAGTTGGGCGACCGCTGCGGGGTCGGTCAGCTAAATTCCCCATTCCGTGGTACCTCTGCAACGTAGCCACGACACAGGATTGGGATATAGCAAGTCTCGTGGTGTATCCTTCTTCCCTCAAAGTTACTATTCTTGCTCGTAAAACCTCTGATAATCCTCTTGGCATTTTTTCAATCACAACTTTCCGCAAAAAATATCTTGAATCGGTTATAATTGACTAAATCAGATTTCTGAATGAGCGTAAGCTAGGACTGAAAGCCTTTTAATATGAAAAAACCACTGAACGGTGTCATTGTTTTGTGTTCTAATTCTTTATTTTTAAATAAAGAATCTAAAAAGAAGAAAAAATCATAATATAATCTACAGTAACAAAAAAGATTTCAGTTTTTCAAAGTGATCGCAAACTTTTTTTGATGTGTGTAGGTTAGATTCTATTGTTTTGGTAGCTGTCAAAACGGGCTTCTTATATTTTGACGACTTTAATAATAAGTATGGTAGTTGACATCCACCATTTTGATTTTCTTGACGTCATTGTCAAACAGAGGTCGTGGGTTCGATTCCCACTGGGGGCCAACTTAGGTACATTTTGTACAAATGGCCTCGATCTGGGTGTATTTTAATGTTTGTGACGTCCTTGTCCAGTTACGAGGTATCCTAGTTTGGGACCGGGTCAAGTGATTGTATTGTCTGGAAGTTGTTATTATTATAGAACGTAACACTCAAGTCGTCACTGGACATCACATTTATCAAAATCGGTTGAGCTGTTTTTTTTTTCTAATTTTCCATTGATGTTGAATGTTGAAAGAATTTTCATAGCAAAAAAAATTTCAACTATTGTTTTTAACTTACGATCTAACATTTGTAGTAACAAATACAGGGAAAAATCTGAAAACTATTTATTTATAATTAAATCAGAGAAAAATGTCTGTTCGGAAAAAAATCGGGAAAAACTGCATGACTCGATTCCTGAAGTATTTACTATTGAACTACTTATGTTGAACGGTGCTCGGTGCGTGAGTACAGCTGGCACTTGGCTGGTTGTTTCTACTGTTTTGGCTTCTCAGTCAGCAATGTCGTATGACGAGAGGTACAGTAACAGACACGTTACCAATTGCCACACATTTGCCACGCTTTGCCTCAATATTACCTTAAAATATTTTTTATTTTTGTAACCTACGTATAATTACTACATACATATAAAACATACATAATAACCCTCGCTGGCTTTCAAAGTTGGGTAAAAATAAAAACATGGTACTTCATAATGTCTGTTGTTATGTGTGCTAAATAGCAATTTCAAAAACAAGTTTGTAACTGCGTTACTCGCCGCGTTCATAACGCCGACGTTCCGTGAGCAAACGTGAGGCTCTCGCGGGAGACACTTTCTTTACACAGTGTATAGAGCCTTCATGTTCATGTGAAAATGACATGCATAAGGTTAGCGTAATGAAATTTGATACCAGTTCATGAGTCAAGTTTGCTGGGGAAAAGAGTGAAAGATAAATAGTTTGTTTGAGTTATATAATTATATAATAAAAGGCCGCCAGCCTGTGCTCTTAGGTTAAATAATACCTGTGTAATTTCCATTTTTATGTACAATAAAGTATTCTCTATTTCTATTTATTGAGCTAGGTTACATTAAAATTGCCATAAATATAACAACTGAAGTTATATGCTTTCGACACTGAATGGTTGTAACAATTTCATCTCACTATGTAAAACATAAGCTAAATTATCTATTTTGGGACCAGGAAAATATATATTGATATTTTGTAGCGTGGAGTTTGCTTTTTTCCCGAAATAAAAGACATCATAAAAATCCAATCTTAACAAACGAGTCAATGTAACTATTTTATCGGTCAGAGCAACCAACAATAAGTAACGACACATTGCTATTCAAATTTGAATGAAGTATACGAGTAATATTGCTATTGTGAAGCTGAAACGATAATGTGTGTGTTCTGAGTTCTTAATTAAGAACTCCGAAGCAATCAGAGAAAACAAATGCAATAATCAGCCCCTATATTACGCTCACCAAATCTTGAGCAATTCCAATCGTCTAACTGTCAAATTAGTATAGAATTTGACAGTTAGACGATTGGAATCGCTCAGGATTTGGTGCGCGTAATTAGGCCACAGATCGATATCACAATCGTTTCACAATAACATCTCCAACGATTTTAACAACTTGACTGGATGATTCGTATCTTGGTATGTAGCATCCGGCGATCGAAATATATTGAAAGTGCTACTTACTGATGCTTAATGTTGCGTTTAACACCATTAAATACTTTTAGGATTCCGTACCTCAAAAGGAAAAAACGGCACCTTTATAGGACCACTTTGTTGTGCGTCCGTCCGTCCGTCCATCCGTCAGTCCGTCCGTACGTCCGTCCGTCCGTCCGTCCGTCCGTCTGTCTATCAAGACCCTTCATCTCGGAAAAGCGTGGAGGTATCGAGTTGAAATTAAAGCCACATACTTAAGTCCACAGTCAGTAAAATAATCAAACTTCTAAGTTAACAAAAAAAAGATATGGTCGCATATGGTATATGCTGCAAAACACGTATATTTTAATACTCAGGGGAACAAAAATTTACAGCGTATTTTTCGTTGACCTAGAACTATGAAATTTGGCAAGTAATATTGTGTTATACTACAAATACAGGGAAAAACTTGGAAACTATACATTCATAATTAAATCATACAAAAAATATTCTTTGAAGTTCAGGAAAGGTTCGGGAAAGACTGCGAGACTCGATTCCTGAACTATTTATAATAAGAAAGTACTTACACATTTGTACGGAACCCTCGGTGAGCGAGTCCGACTTGCACTTGTCCGGTTTTTTGTTTCAAAAAAAGATTAACCATTCGAAGGGTGATTTGATTTGATAACTTGATTTGTGCAAATTGCCTCAGTTGGAGTGTAATTCCATGTGTGTGATCTTCTTGTCCCATTACAGCACATAGTATCTTTCATTTACGACCACGACAAGTGATTGTGTTGCGTAGAAGTTATTTATTTGTACAAAATATTTTTCTTTTATTTTCCAATCAAAGTAGTGAAGGTTTTACACTGTTTTACCCTTGGAATGCTTAAGTTTAATAACAGTTCACATGTGGCGGCTCGGTCTAGACCAATAAATAAAACTATCGTACGGTCGTCACGCATCGCATTTGCAATCGGTTACACGTGAAGCCAATATCGGTTACTGCCAATTTATATTCTAACTTGGAACCATTTCGGCGTATCGCTGAAAATAGTGGGAGTCGGTGTTACCCTACTGTTTTGCCTCGTTCGTGAATAAAACTTGCAGTGTAGGTAACACTTAAGGCATACCTGGGTAAAAATAGGCGGCCTTATAGAACGTGTCATTGAAATAACGATGCACCTGTAAACCCACTCCTCGGTAACCAAAATAAAACCAATTCCCATAAGCAAATGCCACTTATTTATACACGCTTTTTAGGGTTGTGTGAAAAATAAAAGTTGATAAAAGTTATTTACAAATACACATTCATTGTTCACCAAAAAATTGAATAAACCTCGCAAGTTTCACTGGATCTTTCTGCAACAATATTTTACTGCAGAGCAAAGAGTTTCTCTCAAAGAGACTATATTAGTAATAAAGCTATAGTTTGAGAGGAAAATATGTATAAAAAAGTAAGAGTATGTATAAGTGTAAGAACATAAGTAGAACTATTCCGTTAGAGAGAAGTTTTCCAGCTACCTGTGAAGGAAAACATCGAGAGCGAACCTAAGAGCCTGAGGTATTCCCGTACCTCAGCGCTTGAAATTGCCAATCCGCGTGGGCACATGAGGTGATTAAGCCCATACTCTCTCTCTCAGAGAAGACCTGCGCCCTGAAAACGCTTGTGCCCTAAAGAGGCATTAAGCGTACAGACGGCATTATTATGTATTTTTAGAAAGTGAGAAAAAAAGCCCCTATTATCCGGTTAAGATGATGGGGGCTTTTTTTCATTAGTGCAAAAGTGATTTAAACTAACAAGGTGTGTATCCTGAATCTTTCCTGCACAAATATCTACTACTTAACTCCTATATACTTAATCATCATCATCATTCAGCCACAAGAAGTCCACTGCTGGACATAGGCCTCCTCCATGGATTTCCAAAAATACCGGTTGAAAGCGGCCTGCATCCAGTGCATTCCTGCCACTTGGATGAGGTCATCGGTCCATCTTGTGGCTGGTCGTCCTACGCTGCGCTTGCCGATATGTGGTCTCCATTCGAGAACTTTTCGGCCTCATCGGCCATCAGTTCTGCGTGCTATGTGCCCCGCCGCCCACTGCCACTTCAACTTACTAATCTGCTGGGCTATGTCGACGACTTTTGTTCGTTTACGGACCTCATAATTTCTGATTCGATCTCGTAGAGAAATTCCGAGCATAGCTCTTTCCATGGCTCGTTGCGTGACCTTGAGCTTTCTTATGAGGCCCATAGTGAGAGACCACGTTTCAGTGCCATAAGTCATGATGATGATGTAAGCAAGTAATATTTATCAATAGTATTTATGTATATTTCAATAAATACTTATTTTAATATCATATTATATGTTACGTACTACTTTACGTATGTGTATTTAAGATACCATGTAAGTAATTAAATTGTAATTATTGAATTAGTATCTTTTAATTTTAACCTATTTTACTTAATTCAATGCAACTGACATTTCAATTATGTAACTTGGAAATTGTATTATATCAAAATCGTAGATTTTGTACCTGACAGTAAATTTGACATTTGTGTTTCATAATGGTATTTTGACATTTTAATTGCATAAATAAATTTTAATTACATATTGCACCTCGTGGCGCAGTGGTAGTGCATCTGCATACCATGCGAGAGGTCCCGGGTTCGAATCCCGGCTGGGAACAAAAAAAGAAACCCCCCAGGTCTTGGATGTTTACAAGTTAGTGATGTCGCTGTTTCTGGTTCCCACGACACAGGGTATCCTAGTGTGGGGCCAGAACCAATGTATGTGCCTGTACGTAAATGTTAATGTTAATTTACGTATTACGTAAGAGAATGTGAGCTCAAATTTAATAACATGTCATCATAATGTACCACGTTCTAAGCAAATAAATTTATTTTATTTGATTATTTTAAACACCTAGTTTATATAATAAATCGCTACCATAATTATTTTCTGCCACTATCCCATACACATCACCTCATGGAGATGCATCAACGTGGGTTAGCTGGAGGAAAATACTTTCTAGTATTAAGCTCGCCTTTGTACAAAGTTTTCTTAGTGCAATAAATAATTATTCATTCATTAATTGATACGTCCTAATTTGCGTGAAATCCGGTTAAGAATGGTTTACCTGTCCTTTTTCGATCCATAAGCAATTTCAAAGTAAGTAGTCACATCAAACTGTCACTCGGTTTTTGCTGAAAGTCGGAAATGTAATATTTCGCAATCACCTCCGGTTTCCTCACGATCTTTTCCTTGACAGTCTGCGAGCAGTTTTGCTACTACAAATTTACAACAAACGTACGTACATGCTGGTATCAAACCCAGTACTTTTCTGATGTGAGGCAAGAGTTTTACCGACGAGCTACCGTCGCAATAATATTATGAACTGGATATTAAATCACGTTGGTACTACACTTACCCATTTCGGCATTACAAGTGAGCTAGTATTATGCTTTTGTTTTATGTATTGTTACAATAATCCATAACACTTAACTACCCCTTTCAACTCTGCATAAATGTCGGCTCCTTCCACACTATAGTATGTGTGTACTTGTACTACATTCCAGATATTGTTTTCCTTACTGTAAATAAATACATACATACATAAAATTACGCCTGTATCCTAGAGGGGTAGGCAGAGACCAGGGACTGCCACTTGCCATGATCCTGACAGATCACTTTCGCTTCCTCAACATTCATTAGTCGTTGCATGCTCGCACCCCGGTTTCGGGTACTTTTTATCCTGCCCCTTGCTCATAAATCCCCTATTTGGTTTGATGTAAAGAAACATTAATATTTATTTTTTATGTAGCCATGACTTTGTCTCACCACTGGGCGAGGCATCAAGAATATTTAGAACCTTTCGAATTCCTCCTTTTCTTTTGCCAACTCTTACCATCCCGGTGAATATTGTCAGGTCGTCACACCATCTCCGCCTCGGTTTGCCACGTCGCCGGCGGCCATCGCACTGCATCGCGGTGACAAAATAAAATACCTACCAAAAACTTTATTGATAAATGTCAAACTAGTTCTTTTCTGGTTATTTTCCAGGTCGTACATTTATCGCATAGATTCAAGAAATAAATGTTCCTTTCTTCTGGCTGTATATTTTGTTTTATTTTATTCATTTTACAAAGGCCACAGCACAAAGTTACAAAAGATAGATAATTAATGCAGACCAAACATAGGCCAATTATGGACTAGTATTTTTTAAACTTATCTTATTTACAAATCACAGTTTTAGAAATTATACAGCCAGGCATAAACAAAATAAAAAAGCAAAACTAACGTAAATCATGCAAAGTTATTATAAAGTGTAATTTATTTATCCATCATTCTATACTTGTATCTTTCGGGTACTCCGGTCACAGACACAGAGCGGTTCTCTGACAGTATAATGCCCGACAGACAACTTGGACAAAAATTCGCGCAATCAGGATGAGTTTACGTTGGACATGTAAGGGAATTTTTTTTTATACAGCTTATTTTGCCTTAACTTAAGTCCGATGAATTTTAAGTTACATCCCGCCTCTCCCACCAATGAGACGTCCATGCTAAGTCAAATTAATTTGGTAAAGTAAAGTTGGCATTTTACGTACTTTCTTATACCTGTTAAGTTCCTATTTATTGACTTACATCGTTTTTACGTTATTAAGTTTGATTTGTAAACATTTTGTTTTAAGAATAAATTAAAACTCTTGTAATGTATTTTGACGACCTCGTGGCGCAGCGGTAGTGCATCTGCATACCATGCGAGAGGTCCCGGGTTCGAATCCCGGCTGGGGACAAAAAAAAAACCCAGGTCTTAGATGTTTACATATTTGTGATGTCGCTGTTTCTGGTTCCCACGACACAGGGTGTCCTAGTGTGGGGCCAGAACCAATAAATGTGCCTGTATGTAAATGTAAATGTTTATTAAACAGTATACTACTCAGTTTTAAATACATTTTAATGGAACTGTGACTTAACTGAAAGGCGAAAAAGTGTGGCTAAACCGGAATGTGACCAACGTGGAACAGGCCCACAGATCGATCATGTTGCGGACTCGGCATTGGCAACTGTTGGACGCGTTGCTTCCGCACGCAATTAACCTGCTAAATGCAAAGGAAAACATTGTGAAGTGAGGTTTCTTCAGTTGGTCCTCAGCTCGTATAGCAAAAGAGGACAAATGTCATAAATATTCGTAAAACTAAAAAAAATAAGCTTAGAAACACACTACGAAAGATATTCTTAATTGCCATCGAAGGTATGAAAATTTTGCTGTTATAGAACATTTTGTATAATTATTCAAATGGATAGAATAATGTCTCGGTGGGCTTAGGAATTGAAGCTTCTGATTCAAAACTTTTCTAGCCGCAATCCAAAAGTGCTTATGCTTTGGTGTTCCATTTTGCGGAATAAAGCGATGATTTAATTTCTGCGACATTGTTGTTTGCTGCAATGCAATTTGCTGCGAGTTTTAAACGTTAACTAACTACCTCCTTGGTCTAGCGGTTAACACGCTTGACTACCAAAAAGAAGGGTTCGATTCCCACTGGAGGCTGCCGTACTTCACTTATACAAATGGCCTCAGTCTGAGTGTATTTCCATGTTTGTGATGTACTTGTCTGGTTAATGTAACAATGGGCATCAGAGTTTGGGACCAAAACAAGATTGTGTTGCGCGGAAGTTATTATTAGATATTATTAGCCCTAATTTAGAGGAGCACCTCCTAAAACCTTTATCACGTGTTGTTTGGAAACAATTCCTGAACCGAAAACATAAATCACGCTCGCAACAGAAACAAATGTGGAACAAATTAAAATTCAACAAGAAATAATAACCGCGGAAATCCGCACCGCCGTGTTTACTTTTCCCCTCACTTTTGTCTCCTTAAAACCGTCGTTAAGACCTTGCAATAAGGGTTAAAGTAGTCCAACGGCGTTTATTTCACCCATTGGTGAGATAGGATATGACAAATGGTGCAAATTACAAGAGTATTTATCGTTCCAAGTCGGTTGTTTCAACCGCGCGATGCTATCGGGGAAATTGTTGGTGTTTTTGTCTGTTTGGAAAGCGCTAAATTAACTGCTTAAAATTACATTACAACATACACATAACATAAACTCACGCCCGTATCCCGGAGGGGTAGGCAGCGACCAGGGTCTGCCACTTGCCACGATCCTGACAAATCTCTTTCGCTTCATCAACATTCGTTAGTTGCATGCACGCACGCCGGTTTCGGGTAGTTTTTATCTTGCCCTTTGCTAATACATACCCGATTTGGTGGAAGTTGGCCTGGGACGTCCCTTACCGGCCCTGCCACCCACATTCGCTCGACAAATTACATTAGTGAAAGTGAAAGTGAACTACATTTATTGCCAAAAACACACTTTGTACATAAATATAGACATAAGCTTACACTTTGACTTTTTTCTTTTATAAAAAAAATTACAACATAAAGGTGCTGTTTGCTGGTGTGTACAACAAGGAATATTCTTAGGCTATCTTGTGTCAGAAAATCATTAGTGTCAGAATTAGTATCATTAGTGTCAGAAAAAACATTCTTTGTAAGAAACTTGTAGATTATAGCGAAATCTTATAAACAACAAATTTAGTTGGTTATATAATACGCTTAGTAATGCTCTGTCTGAACTAAATAAGTGACGAATAGAGTCATTTATTTACTTCAGACAGTGCCCATAGTTAGTAACAAATTATACTTATGCTTACTTATAAGGTCTTCAGGGTCTATTTACTAAGAAAAGACTAGGTGAGCAGCTAGGGTAGGACCTCGCGGAAGATACTGTGCATTATATGAGCTGAGCAAGTGCAGTTGACTGCGCATCAATTTTTACCGTAATTATGTATTTTTTTAGTTACTTAGTAGATAGAGCTTTGCAAAAATTATACAAGGTGTAACAAAATCATAATATCTACCCGAAAATGGGGGGTGCTCTCTCTATTTGTCAATACAAACAACTTTTACAATGAGAAAAAATTTCAAAATACCGTAAGATTTATTAACCATTCCAAACATTTTTGTGAGGTAGCTCTTGTAACTTTAGTATGGATTGTTATTGATTTGCCAGTTTTATGTTATCGCCGTAGTACAAGCTGTTTGTTTTGACGAGTAGAGAGCCCTTTTTTCTAGATATACAAGGGGATTCTGTCAATTGTCACTTGAAAGTCAGTAATACGCATAATAATAAAACGTACTTAACCCCGGTTTCTCGTACATCTGTTCATCTGCTGTTAACTGCCGGCAGTAGATTTTTTTTTGTACGCTCTTCGGCGAACTGAAAACTGTTAACAGAAGATTAACAGATTTTTTGTGTAAGACTATAATATCATAATTATCTGTGTGTACAGTATAATATCTGTCGAAGTAGCAATACGGGATCTCAGGCTATGTGCAATACAATACGCCGTAGTTAGTGTCCACAGCATTGTAATGATTGATCGTGCAGTAATCGCGCATAATGTCCAATTAATCGCTCGCCGCGACAGCGCTCCCCCATTAGCGTTCACTGTTTAGCATTAACACACGCACACACTTACTAAAACTGTTAAGTTAACATAGATAGGTTAGTACAAACAACATAAGCTTTACTGTGAGCTGTGGGATAGTGTAGCCTTGTAGGTGCTTAAGCAGTGGAATAATAATCTAATTACAGGCACACTCAGAAAAATACTAACAAGTACTGACATGATTTTTTTTACTAAATAAATAAATAATATTTTTTTTATTTTTTTTATTTTATAGCCACATACAAAAGTGTTTAAATAAACATAAAGTAAGAGTTTATAGACGGCTGACAAAGAACTAAGTTAGTGAGTCTTCTGACTCCCAAGCTAGAAAAGTCTGCATTATGGGAGCCAGTGATCCTCTGAACAGCAGTGGACGGCGTTTAAGCGCAATAGGTACCTACATGTAGACATACTTCTAATTGTTTAAATTATTTCTAACTTTTTAGTGCTTTAGTGTTTTGAAGTCGGTTTTTATTTTATATTTAAAAATATATATTTTTTTGTGGGGGAGCGAGAGAAAAATAAGCAAGACCCTTACAACTATAATTCGTTGCATTAAAATTTTACGTTCTCAATTTCCATCACCTCTTCAGAACATCACCACACCAAATTACCTTGGAACTACTTTTACGCAATTTTATGAAACATACGGATATTAATAAAGGATGGGCCCCATTAGTCTTCATTTACTGCTGTTCATTGAAGAGTTCCGTTCTCCATCTCTGAAAGTCCTTATCAGATCTTCACCAAATTAAAATGGGACCAATGGGATTTAATATCTATTCGAAAAAAAAATTGGCATACATAGCCAAAAAAACGCGTCGAATTCATAACCTCCTCCTTTTTTGAAGACGGTTAAAAAGGGATAGTGAAGTTGATCTGGCTGTAGAGTTACAATGATTTTTTCGCTCCAATTTTTTAATATCTTAAAGTCAAAGTCAAAAATTTTTATTCACTATAAAAACAAAATGTTTACTTAATGAACGTCAAAGCTGTTAGTTTCACAATTAATTGATTATGCGGAGAAGAAGCTAACAAAGAAACTCCACATTTATTCTTTTCAAAACAGGTTTGCTTAATTAACAGAGTTTTCAACTTAAAGTTACACTACACTAGATACAATCGTTCCTGTTAACATTATTTAAATACCAGACATCCTTGTCTTCCAAATAATCCTTAATGTTATAATAGGCTTTTTTGCACAGAGTATGCTTAATACATTTTTTAAACCGCGTCGGTGGTAACTCTAATATATCTTGAGGAATCTTATTGTAGAACCGTACACCGTATTCTTTTCGTAACACTTTAACACGTGACAGTTACGTCCTACGTTCCTTATTTAACCTTGAAAGATACAATCAAAGCATTACCGATATCGTTAAACTAATTATTACATCATACAATTCACAACTGAATAAGCACCTACTGCCAATGTATTGCTGTAGTTTCAAATTCTGTACAATCTCTTTATTAGTCAAAGTTAAAATATAAAAGAAGTATCATCATATATTCTTTGTCTGATAGCGGCAAGCCTTGATGCGAAATAAAACATTTATCCAGAATTAATGAGGTAAGAAAGAACCGTGCATGTCAATAGGCAAAACTGAGGTATCAGTCGAAAACACTCATTGGAATATTTCTAGCTAATTAATTGTCCCTACAGTAAATGAACCTGAGAAATAATTGAACCTGAAAGACCTGAATTGATTTGGATTCAATGTTTGTATCCTAAAACATATCTCCAACTGTGAACTCTAATTTTAAGGCATAGGGAAGATTGTGTAAGTAAAATGTTAGAAGAACTCTAAACTTATGTACATTCGCCGATAATTACACGTCTCATAAAAACTCCCTGCTGTACACGGCATGCGTTTCGATACACGTGTGTAATTACAGCGGTTGCTGGGTCAGGAACGTTTGGTCAGTGGGGTACACCCGTACACCTTGTTAATGGATCCTGCTTTAACCTGTTACATTATGACCTTGAAGAGAACAATTAAAAACCGTTGTTATCGTGGTCCGATTGGGTCATTTAGAATTATACAGATATATTGCTCGGTGCTACTTATTTGGCATGACGCGTCTACGCATAACGGGTACTATTTGTCTAACTTACTTTCAGCCAGAAGCAATAAAAATAAATTGTTTAAGCTGCTTCCAATTAAATCCAATGGATTTACAACATGTTGTCTCAGTAACGACAAGATGATCTAGAAGCGCAGGCTTTAACCCTGCTTTGGTTTAAAATGTTTCTTTCCGGGTATTCGGGTACTCCAATAAAGTCGAGAGCCAAAATAAAAAAAAAATACTTTTAACCACCACAAGCGCTTTCACTATAAAAAAAAAACAAAAGTAACATCCAAACAACACAATCACTTGTCCTGTTCCCAAACTTGGATACCTCGTGATTTTATAAATTCTATGTTTGCGATTTCCTTGTCTTCTCAAGGACATCGCAAATGTGGTAAAACACCCAGACTGAGGCCATTAACTCACACTAATCAAAATACGGCACCCTCAATTGAGAATCAAACGTCTATCACGGTAATCAAACGTATTACCGCTAGACCAACTGTGCAATCAGCAAGTCGATGGTCACCTCATGAAATCCACTAATTGCTCGACGTACTTTCGTATGTAATGTAATAACGTGTCCAATGCAACTCCAATGATGAAATGATGAACGAGTTAGGCACGACAACGAACCGGGCCCGGTGATTTGCGGCGCAGCCTCCGGCGGGCCGCGATTGCCTGCGGTGGGGGCCGGGATTGGGAGCAGGGGGAGGGGGACCGGGCAGTTAATGCCATTTACTGAGCGGCTATTGCTATATTATGTGCTGGGGACGGGCACAATGCGCTGGGATGAGGTGGCGTCTGCGTGCGGGTTGGTACTTGTTAGCGATGGGTTAGGTTGAATGGTGAAAAAAATTACACTCGCTCTTTCAGGGACAGACATTTTTGTTGTTTTCATGAGGACGTTATTATTACTACTCGTACGTCTGGTCTGCGCAGCTTATACTGTAGTGGGTAGTCTGACGGTCACAGAGTATAGTTAAGATGGCGGATCAAAACAAATTAAATAAAATAAAAATCCAAAAATTTTGGAAGTACAAGAAAGCAGATTTTTTAAATTTTCTTTATGTTGTTGCTCGATTTTATAAACGTTAATACTTATGTATACCTAAAATTTTTCTATTTGGTGTGATTATAGTATAATCCCAATGGTATAACAATAAATAATAAAACCGGCTAAGTAAGTACGATTGTAAGAAGATCTTCATATAGCACGGTCTGTTTCAGAGAGAGAGAGAGATAAGAAAATTCGTTGCGAAAATAAATAAAAATACTAGTTTATACTATTGGATGAAGCGAAAGAAGTATTTCCACATCAAGGCAAGTGCAAACACTGGTCCTCTGCCTACCTCTCCAGGATACAAGTTTATGTGTTATGTGTACTATTTTCCAACTACATTTAGTCAATCAGTGAATGTAGAGATTTGATTAAAACAAAAGACATAATCCACGTTTAACTTTTCATTAATCCCCTGAAATATAGTTGTCAAACCAAACTGCGTTTATCTAACCCTGGCTGACACATCTAACTGTCACATTAATGATTAACAGATCACAAGGAACGGCCGCGGATTGATAGTGTTAAGTCACAACATGACAAAATAGCCGCTAACGATATCGCAGGCTATCTCTTTTATTCCTGTCGGTTGTACAAATAATGAAAAAGGACAGAGTTATGTCGCATTAAGATCGTGAAGGAGATAGCGGGCGTCGGTCGTCCAAAACAAATAAAAACATTATGGCTACAAAATAAATACAGTGAATTGGAACAGAAGCACTGAGCAAGATGAGCTGTGAACGAAACATTGGCTGAGAAAAAAAAACTCAACTGGGTTTTATGACTGCCTCGTTGGACTAGTCGTTAAGGCGCTTACTACCAAGATAGAGGTCGTACGTTCGATTCCCACTGGGGGCTGCCGTACGTTTGTACAAATGGGCTCAGTCTGGGTGTATTTCCATATTTTTGATGTCCTTGCCTAGTTACCATAGCACAGGGATCCTATTTTGGGACCAGGTCAAGTGATTGTGTTGTGTTTAAGTGGAAGTTATTATTATTATTTTTTAAGTTAATAAAGCATTATAGTGCTCGTAAAATTTTATAAGGTAAACAAAAGCATGATTATTTATTTAAAACTTAAAAAGTATGTCGCAAAAAGTATGTGTGCTCCGTTTGAATTGAAATCTACTAAATGCATAGTTATCCAATAGAGTATGTATTATGTATGGACGGAAATGACTGTTTTTGTCACAAAATTGTATAACTTGAGCGAATTAAATAGAGTTGAAGCAGATTGTATAATGCTGGACGACGAGTTAAATTACTCTAGATATATCATTATAATAAAAGGCGATTGGTTAGTAAAACAGACATAGTGCATATAAAACCGTTTTTTCTTTGCTGTTCTATGACCATCCTGCTGAACAAATATCCTCCTGATATTGAATTGAGAATTTCTCTTAACAAATACTTAACTAAAAGTCTGTCTGTTCTGGTTTCGAAAAAAACCCGCCCGGTGGCTTTTCGGGCCACCCGTAGAAAGAGGGGGTTTTACCTTCTTTACAGAAGTAACAACTTCATCAAAGTAATTTTCTATCATCATGAACCCATTATGTCCCCACCGAGGGGCACGGGTCTCTTCCCTGAGGAAGGTGTAGGCCATACTCCACCACGGGGGCCAAGTCCGGATTGGTGGAGGCTTGTAGACTAGTGGCTCGTCTACTGTCAGAAGTTGTCAAGCCGCCCTAAGGCCTCTGACTTGGCTTAACGACTGCCATCTATCGACGGCAGCCGGCACCAACAGATTAACGTGCCTTGCGAAGCACGGAACCGCTCGGAAAAATGCCACTAGCGTTAAGCATAGACGGCGACCCATCCATGCACTGAACGCGCCCTGTGTTGCTTAACCTTCGTGATCGTTTAAGATCACTCTGGCAGCCGGGGCTACGAGCGACTATGCCCACCTGGTACCGTATAATCAAGTTGAAAATACAGCAAATTAAAACGTACATTAAACTTACTTTGAGGCGGTTAGAAGCAAAACTAAACTCTCACTCTTCCTTTCCCTAGCCTAAAGGGTTAAGATTTTCTATGGATTTTAGTAATTATTAGGAAAATTAAAAGTAATTTTCAATACAAAGTTTTCCTTCAATAAGTTGGTCGCCTATTACTCGTTAACTTGTAAAGCCTACTTAGCCGTGATAGTTTTCCTTTTAAGTTCATTATAAATTTTGATACTACTTTTTTCACATTACTACAATTAACCGTTTATCCAGAAGAAGGCGGGGGGAGGCCCTGCTCGGACAAAAATTGCGCTTTAAAGCCTAATATTTTGCAAACGGAACCCTAAGTCGAAAAATGGTCTTCCTACACCCACAATATTTTTAAACAACTAATCCGCACTATGGTGTAGGCGAGAAAGACAAAATTCATCCCTAATTTGGGTGTAGATCCCCTCTACCCTAAATAAATGTTTTGTCAGCATTTTACTCTACTGTTTTGTGAGCTGGCTGTGCTAGATAGACAGACGGAAAGACTGACGGATGGGCATGGCATTCCTTATCGACTACGGAACCCTCAAACTAACTAACCAGCACGATACTTAACTATTTGAACTTAATTATATTTTCAATTCAGAACCCACTTGATTTTATTACTGATGCGTGATAATGGAACTGCCGATTCCAAAGAAAACCTTCTGTGCTATTACGGAATCAGTGTGTCGTGTTACGGGGAACGCATTAAGACGTTTCAAAATTATCTCCGTCACATCAGGCGAGGCTTTTTGTAATAATTATCGATAATCTGGCAACACTCCGCATAATGGGCGCTGCGTTGTTTTTGCCGTCGTGTGGCAACCCTAATCAACTGTCAGATTTTCTCGCGACCGCACCGCCTTTATTCTGCTGTCTCTACATATAATAATAAGCTTTAGAGCTCCAGCATTAAGGTTTAAAGTAGGATGTATCAAAAAGATGGTGTCAATAAATCTTCTATCGAACAGCATTAATGACTTTGAAAATGGATTCATTATTGAATTATTCGGTTTTTTTGCCTCCGCGCGCAGTTTTCGTTGCATATTGGGCTTTAATTGGTGGTGATTAAGTTGCTTTTGCGTTAAGTGGAGTCGGCTCATTGGGCAATGTTGTTTATAATGAATGCTAATTTCTCCTCGCCGGGAATTATCTCTGTAACGTGTTTAATGTTGAAGTACTTAATGCGTCATTCTGCTCCATTTGCCATGCTCTACTACTGTCATACATTATTAATTTGCAGGAACGAATTAAACTACGTGTGAGAGACGTCAAGATTAATTTAAGCTTCCGTACGGCAATTTTTTTTTGTGTCTACACATTGACTGTCTAGATGACATTTATAGCTTATATGCCAATCGCAGAGAGGATGAAATGTGTAAAACTTTACGGATGAAAACTATGCACCTTAATTTTTTTTTAAAACGGCTATTTAGTATTGCACAGCTGAGCAAAGATCTCCCCTTTGGCTCTGCACTCCAATCTAAAATCATGATTTAGTCGTTAATGTAACTACATTATGAACCAGATAAAAAAATAAAGTTCATTGGGCGGTATTTTTGTATTTATATCTAAAGCAATAAATACTCAATATAAAGCAATAAAGTGTTTTCTATCTATCTACTCAAATAGCGCGACATGTATTTTCCGCCGTTAACTACAGCGCAACTGATTATAACAAATACCCCACTGCTGGGCACATACCTTATCTTCATGAGAGGGAGAGAAGGTATGAACTTAGTTACCACAAAATAGCACTTAGATTGGCGATTTTAAGCGCTGAAGTATATGAACACCTCAAACACTCCGGTTTCCTCGCTATGTTTACCTTCACAGTTAACAAGTGTACGAAACTTGGGAAAAAAATCTTATTTAAGGTAAGGTTATCTAAGGCCTATAAGGTATGTATCTTCTATGTTCAGGTTTCCTCACAATGTTTTTGTCCGCAGCTAGCAAGCCTGCTCACATCTCCTAAGACTAACGCAGTCTAGACGTCACCTCTTTCTATTAACCTTTCACTATCGAAGGAGAGATCTACAAATAGGCATAAACCATAATCGTAACTTCAAAGCAACCACTTAGGGAGTCCATTTACTAACCAAATTGGGCTTTTTCTTTCTTTGAGCAAACAAATTATTAGTGCTGTTCTTATAAAGCTCGCGTTTAACAGGCGACTAAGCTGCTCACAGAACATGCAACGGCAGAAGGACTACAGCGTGATTTTTTCAAATCGTTAATAAAATATTGAGGGACCGTTCGTTTCAATATGATAAACCATTTTTTTTTTCAGTAATGGTATTTGTAATTTCTGATACCACGTTTTCCTTTTTATTTGTGATACCATATATTGTAGGTATTTGTGATTTCTGACCTTTGGTTCTAAACTGTGAATAATAATTCGAAGTGGCAGGAATTACCGTATCGTTGAATAATGTTACATAATATGTTAAATAATATTTATGTCAGTATTTTCATGTTCCATGAGTGCCCGATTAGCACAGGGTATCCTAGTTTGGGATCAGAATAAGTGATTGTGTTGTGTAAAAGTTATTTATTAATTGTTGTATTTACGTTACTGCTTTGTTTTGTGATATTGCAAAAGCGGCCAAGAGCTTTGGTAGTGGAGCGATAGAAAGCGCCGGCTTCTCATTTGAGAGGACGTGGGTTGGAATCTCGGCATGTACCAATTACTTTGTTTTCAAATTTATGTACATTTGTGAAGTTATAGTAGCAATACCACTCTCTAACTGTGAAGGAAAACATCGTGAGGAAACATGAGTATCTGAGGTTTTCACATACCCCAGCGCTTGAAATTGCCAAGCCGCGGCGGGCACGCGCAGTGATTAAGCCAATGCTCTCTTCCGGAGAGAAGGCCTATGCCCTACAATGGGACGTACATAGGCAGAATACAAAGTGTCTACCAGTTCGAGCAAAAAAATCACGTTTGTTGTATGGGAGCCCCCTATAAATATTTATTTTATTCTGTTTTTAGTATTTCTTGCAATAGCGGCGATAGAAATAATAATATATCTGCTGTGAAAATCAACTGTCTAGCTATCACGGTTCATGAGATACAGCCTGGTGAGAGACAGACGGACAGTGGAGCCTTAGTAATAGGGTCCCTTACCCTTTGGGTACGGAACCCTAAAAATGACTATACTCACTCAGTGTTACTTCTGTTATTCAGTCGAGTTGCAGTCCAGTGGCAGTAGGTAAGCTAATAATGTTTCAGTGTTCGTATTTATTTCACGTTTACGAAGTTGATTAGTTAAGTTGAGCGATCACGCGAGCAGCGGCTCGGCCGGTCGCGAGCCGCTACTATGGTATACGCTGTAGGGAGGACGAGATGTGTTTGGTAAACAAAGCAAGGAGTGAAAGCTTTTTCATAGTCGACAGTTTTTTTTCCTGTGAAATAAATTATTTGCCTATCTATCATTGTACATTTTACTCTATTGTTAACAGCCTGATAGTTCTTTTGGTACAATAGCGGTAGTAGCCTAGTGGGTAGAAGAGAACAAACTCGGAAGTGGGAGACCCAGGTTCGATTCCCAGTGCGGGCATGTACCTATGACTTTGTTTTTTAAGTTATGTACATTCGTGAAGTTATAGTAGCAATACTACTCGCTAACCGTGAAGGAAAACATCGTAAGGAAACCTGAGTATCTGAGCTATTCACATACCTGAGCGGTCGAAATCGTCAATCCGCGGTGGGCACGCGCGGTGATTAAGCCCACACTCTCTCTCTGAGAGAAGGCCTGTGCCCTACAGTGGGACGTATATAGGCTGCTTATGAGAGTTGTTTTTGTGTATCCACTTGACATCAGTAAACTTGACAACATACTTGACAAACTTAACACACTTGACAACATATTGTTAGTTGCCTTTACCTACGAAAATTTGGGGGTAAGGCTATCTGTACATATAAAAGGCGATCCTCAGTAGGACTCGAACCCACCACTTCTGTATGGGTAATCAAGCGTGTTACCGCTTGACCTACAAGTAAAATTTAAAATACTATTGTTAATCTGTGGCATTGTTATGAGAATGAACCAACTCATTGCCGACGCAGCATACCGCAGTAGTTTTCTCTAGCCTGCCGTTTCTTGCGCGATAACGCGATTAGCTAATTAATAATTTCACACAAATTAATGCGGACCACAGCACGCGTCTCGTGACCTGCTTCGGCCGCTCATTTCGTAAATGATTTAAAAGTCAGTTAACCTTTTACAATGAACAGGAGGAATTATTTGAGAGACGCTGTTAATAGGTCTACTCGTCTATATGAGCATATTTTAAAATCGATCAATTACCCTGTATTCGTCCACTGCTGGGCATAGGCCTTCCCGAAGCACGCCACGTCTTTCCGTCCTCGGTCATCCTCATTCAGCCGCTGCTAGGAATCTGCCTCAGATTGTCGGCTCAGCGAGTTGGTGGGCGTCGTACTTTTATTACGTCATACTACCTACTACTATACATACATAAACACACGCCTGTATCCTTGAGGGGTAGGCTGAGACCGTGGCACAGTGGACCGGGGTTTGCCACTCACCATAGCCCTGACAAACAAAACAATAGGACGTTATAATAGCAAACAAATATCAGCTGCTACGAACTAAAGCTTCACTCATGCCATTAAAAAAGTGTGGAATACCTGATATTTTTTTTTGTGAATTCTGACGAGCAGAACTCCCACATTCGGTTAGTATATAGGGATGTCGTTACACCCGATACTGGCTGCTTATGTTTATCTAAATACATGCGTTTACATAAACTTACGCCTGTATCCCGGAGGGGTAGGCAGAGACCAGCTTGCCACTTGCCATGATCCTGACAAACCTCCTTCACGGCATCGTGCACGCACGCCGGCTTCAGGTTTCATCTTTACCTTCACATACCCCATTTGATGGAAGCCCATTAAAATCTGAGTAAATCTAATCTAAACTACCCCCATTCGAAGCGAGGGCTCGTGCAACTGCAACGACGGCTTTGGGTTCTTTTTATCTTGCCCTACGTTAACACATTCCCTATTTGTTCGAATCCAATCTAATCTAAGTAATCTAATCATAAAAGTAATTCTTTCGCAATAAATGCACCTCTATCTAATCTGAGGTTGACAATTGTACTGTGTATCTTTGCGAATTTTTATTTCATATGCTCTGGTGTACAATAAAGAATATTCTCATCTTATCTAATGCAATCTACCTCCTTCCAGGCGAGGGCTCGTGCAACAGCAACGACGGCTTCTCCCGGCGCTCGGGCGACAAGTCCCCGGCGGCGTCGGACGCGGAGTCTCCGCCGCCGGCCGCCGACAAGAAGAAGCACCGCCGCAACCGGACCACCTTCACCACCTACCAGCTGCATGAGCTCGAGCGCGCCTTCGAGAAGAGCCACTACCCCGACGTGTACTCGCGCGAGGAGCTCGCCATGAAGGTCAACCTGCCGGAGGTTCGGGTGCAGGTGAGTCGCTGGATGTTTTTTTTTTTGTTTATATAAATGTACACGGAAATAAATCGAAGAAATCACTAAATCGACCATATATCATCATCAACCCATTATGTCCCCACCGAGGGGCACGGGTCTCTTCCCTGACGAAGGTGTAGGCTACTCCACCACGGGGGCCAAGTCCGGATTGGTGGAGGCTTGTAGACTAGTGGCTCGTCTACTGTCAGAAGTTGTCAAGCCGCCCTAAGGCCTCTGACTTGGCTTAACGACCATATATGTGGTCAGCAAATACAGAATTTTTGATCAGCATACATAGAACTTTTATGCTATACGCGCTTGTAATCGCGTTTTATAACATTTTGGATAGCAAAATAGCAAAACGGAAGCAATAGGTATGTACACACGCTCGCACGTGCGCGTGAGTCGCATTTTAAAGTCATCGTGGGCGATGGCTCTTAGGGTTTTATATCGAATGTATTTGCCTCTTTGAGCAGGCGTGAAAGGTTTTGATATCTGCAAAATTTCTTCTGGAGATTGCTTCATTGTTTTTTCCTATTTATCATGATTTATAGTACAGTTTGTCGTGGTCTACACGTCTACAGTTATTTTATTCAGTGACAGTATGGGACTTTCAAAGTTATGTTATCAGGTTGCACTTGTATTGCTATTTGCGGGAATTAATTACGGCTCACCATATTTTTATAAACTCCCAAAGCAACAGTCCATCGCGTCGGCCCATTGATTGCCCTCCAATAAAACGACAATTTTCACGCTTCAAACCCGAAACAGATCGTATCCCGATAAGCTCCACAAACATAGAACAATTGCAATAGAAGTACAATTAAGATAGAATAATCATAAGTTGTTGACCATTGGCACTCGGTAAGACATTGGATTGTCGGAGGATTGACAGAGGTTGTCAGTTCGATTCCTGTTGGAAGCCGCCGTACATGATTTGTACAAATGGTCTCAGTTTAGTTGTATTTCCATGTTTATGATGTTTTTGCACAGGGCATCCTAGTTTGGGACCAACGCTCCTATTTCCTGACTATCCACTGTACGGAATTATCCATTTCTGTGAGAAGTTTTAAAAGTGTCAAAATATGTAGATACATAATTATTCACATAATTGATTATAATTTTACATGATTATTCACATAACCCAAGGTTAGTTGGAAAAAAAAACTAATATAGTTATTGTGCAATAAAGAATGTTCTAATGTAGGTAATCTAATTTTCTATTTATTTGACAGTTGGAGTAGGTAAAGCCGGACGTGTACATACAGTTGGAAGTTACGTAGTAGCGTCCCAGGAAAAGTGATTGTGTTGTGTGTGGATCAGGAACCTATTACATATTACTAAAGTGACCCTCTGTTCTGACTCTATGGTAAGCGTGAAATAGCGCGGGAACTGAGGGGCTCAGCCCTCGGGAAGGGAGTCCTCGTGAGAGGGCGCCCGCGGCGGCATATGTCCTGAAGTTCATAAACGACCACTCTTCAGAGATCTATCTCCAGTAGGGAAGGGACAAAATAAGTTGATGTCCTCATGTCCTATGAGCTAGAAGTATACTACACATTCTGAACTACCTACGACTTACTTTTTTTTTTCAGAGAGTGGGTAAAAAGCATACCAGCTCTGCATAATCCGGATTTACAGCATGTTTTTAAAATAATGCGAAACCTGAAAACAGTTTATTTAGTATCGACAATTAAAGAACTTCCTACGAAAAAAGTTTTTTTTATGAAATCCTTGATCTTGTTGTGGTTAATTTGTATGAAAGAAAAACAAAAGATAAATTTTAAAATGTTTGCTTACTTATTGGAAGATGTTTAATTATCGATACTGCAGAAACTGTTTTAAATTTTGAGTTGTTTCAATAATAATTCTCAATATCACGTTCTGTTTACTGTATTTGTACGCGGATTGGTAAAGCATAGAGGACAAATTTTATAAAATTAAAATCTAGCTACACTATACTGTAACCCTGTGTTTGGACAAATAAATGTATTGATTGATTGATAACGTTAAGTTTGTGGAATTGAGAATTTTACAAAAAAAAATACTCTGCAAAAGTTAATCATTGACTAGGTATTGTCTTTTTTTTTTTTTTGAGAAATCTAAACAAACAGATTGACTCGCAAGTTTTAACTTGTAGTCAGTTTCTCAATTCGGAACCGCCATGCTGACAGAAAGATGTCCAAACTTATTCAGAGACTCTAGTTGGGCTCAACATAAGTTGGGCGATGCTTACTAGATTTTTATACCGTTTACGACAATCGCATTGAGATGAAATAGTCTTACTCAACCGCCATTCATTTGTTTACGTTTACTTACATTAATTTGCTCCCCCGGGAGAGCAAAACGGACCCTCTTGTGACGAGGCAAGAGTCAAATTGTATCCTAGGGGAGGTCGTGAGTGAATTCATGCGGTTGACGCGCGTTTTATTAGGGAAAACGGTTCGTGGGTATCAAATTAGGGGGAACACACAGGCTGCGTTTTCCGCGTTTAATAAATAGAGTCGCCCGTGACGGCGGAGAAAGTTTTATCGGTGCTAAAAGAGTACAAAAGAGAACTTCCAGATTGCACAAAAAATATTTTAAGCTGAGTGGGGAGGCCATGTTAAAACATAAATAATCATGGTTATTTTTTCTCTACGCCTAGTATTTTTCATAAAATAAATAAGAAATAACCTGATGAAAAGTAATTCTAGTCCATAGTATAAAAACGAATTGGGCTAAAATTATGCTACTGAATCGGCGCTGGCGAACTCAATTGTTCTTTTAGTTGTTTACGCATATCGGAAGACAGACTCTTATACATTTAACATATTAGAAAACAATTTTCAACGTTATGGTACTTGTATGGAGTCAGGCGTTACCTTGCGGAAATCCATAATGGCATTAAAATGTGAAAATTACTTTGCTAAATTCCGCCAAAATTCCACAAGCATCATGCGGTTACTTAATGCACCGCCCTCCCTCCCACTTTTTCAAGCAGAAGCAAGACACAAACACACCACCTTACAATACTTGTGTGAAAAAATGCGTTGCAAATAATATGATGTCAAATAACCGAATAATTATTGCATTAATTAGGAATGTTCAGGTTTGCTTGGACATATTGTTTTTATCTTGCCACGCTTAAACATATGAACATATTTTATCCAAATCCTCTGCGGACGAATTCACGGTGAAAGATAGCAATAAATTCAAATTATTATTGAAGTAACGTAAACCCCGGGAATAATTTCGTCATTATCGACAAATTTAATCAAAACCAACAAAAAAATTCTTCATTTTTTTATTTCATATTTCATTTGACTCATATCGGTCAATTAGTACTAAAAAATATGAGAAATAAAAACTCTTACTCACTGGATATGATTTAATAATCGATGCTAAAGAAACGGTTTGTAGATTCCGCAATATTTCAGTGGCACGTTACATACACCCTCCAACCGCTTCAGTGATGTACTCAGCGGCGCTAATGTGCTTCTTTCACCAAGCATCGAACCCGGACGGGGTGGCCTGCAACCCCTTCGCAATTAGCCGCTAATTGTCGCGGTGACTGAGAGATGGACGGACAGAACTTCTGCTGCGGTAATGAAGTGCTCTTAACCCTTTAGGCTAGGGGAAGGAAGAGTGAGAGTTTAGTTTTGCTTCTAAGCGCCTCAAAGTAAGTTTAATGTACGTTTTAATTTGCTTTATTTTCAACTTGATTATACTGTACCAGGTGGGCATAACCCAAAAACCTGGCCAAGAGCGTGTCGGGGCACGCGCAATGTAGGGTTTCTTTGAAAGAGCGTTTGTTTATAAACAAACCTATAAATAGATTTTACAATGGATTTTCAATGGATTTTGTTCGAAATTTTACTTTTATAAGTTAGTTAATATGCAACCAGCAAACTAGTAAAGCCTATTTAGCCGTGATACTTTTCCTTTTAAGTTCATTATATTTGCTACTACCCTGAATTTTTTTAACATTTCTACAATCAACTTTTTAGCCAGGAGAGGGGGGGGGGGGGGGACGCCCTACTCGCACAAAAATTTGAGCTTTAAAGCTTAATATTTCGCAAACGGAACCCTAAATCAAAAATGGTCTTCATACTTCCGCAATATTTTTCAACGACCTATCCAACGATTTCCCTGTGGCGCCGGATTAAGAATAGCGTCACTCACTTTCCTTCCGTGGATGTCGTAGAAGGCGACTAAGGAAATCAGTTACCAGGAGACGGGCAGCAGCGTCTTCCTGAGATTCCAACCGCATACTGCGATCGCCAACCCGCTTGCCAAGCATGGCGATTATGGCAAAACCCCTCATGGCTATGAAAATCACGAAGGAGGCCTATGTCCTGCAGTGGGCGTCAACTGGTCAGCAATTTGAATGATGATGATGTTGAATCCAACGATGCCCCACATAATGGGGTAGACGAGAAAAAAAAATTATCCCCACTTTTCATGCTAGGGGAGGTACAGTAAAAAAAATCTCCAACATTTTATTCATTAACTTTGTCGGCGTGATAAATATGTACCTATACACATACCAAATTACAGCTTTCTAGTACCACCGGTCTTTGCACTAGGCCGCGGACGGACAGCCAGTCAGACAGACAGACGGACATGGCGAAACTATAAGGGTTCCTTGTCGGACTGAGGAACCCTAAAAAGGGTTGTATTAGCGGAGGGCAAGATAAAAAGTACCTGACATGCGTGCGTGCAACGGCCTAATGAATGTTGATAGAGGAAAAGAGGTTTGTCAGGATCGTGGTAAGTAGCAACCTCTGGCCTCTGCCTACCCCGCCGGGACACAGGCGTGAGTTTACGTAATGTAGTATATAAGATACTTGCTGGTAATAAGAGTTAATCTCATCTCCTGGGGTTAAATAGTTGATTAAAGTTTGTAGAGAAAAGATGTCGCCGAAGTTTCTCAAGGTTGCAACACTGTGTCTATTCAATTACAACTCTATCAGCTTACTAATCTGCTATTAACTGTGGACAAAAAGCGTTTTTATACCCGCACAACCCCGTTACACTTCAGAACAACGTAATCAAATAAACGGAGCCCGCACACAATGCCGAGTCCATTAAATGCTCTGTGTCGGGACAATGAGTGCCTCTACGGTACACTTACACTCTATAGGGCTATTCTGGTGAACAATACCAATGGAGATCTGCACTCGATATCCACCTTCAAACCTTGACAAATGTCGGTAAAAAAACTCATTATTGAAAATAAAAAAACCCGTCTGCTTAAATGTCTCGAAACGGTTCTAGAGAAGTTCGTTGATTATTTTGTATTATACATTTATTAATACATTTACTTCAGAAAAAAAATCATATTGGTATCAGTAATATAAAAACTTAGCCTATATTAGTAACTAAACCTAGGCAATGTGTAATAGTAAGCAATTCCCCGTGTTTCGCCGGATTAAGAATGGCGTCACTCCATTTCCTTCCGTGGATGTCGTAGAAGGCGACTAAGGAAATTAATTACCAGGAGACGGGCAGCAGCATCTTCTTGAGATTCCAACCACATACTGCGATCGCCAACCCGCCTGCCAAGCGTGGCGATTATGGCAAACCCCCTCATGGTTATAAAAACCACGGAGGCGGCCTATGTCCTGCAGTGGGCGTCAAATGGCTGATGATGATGATGAAGCTATTTGCAACCGGTTCTTAGGGTTCCGTACCCGAAGGATGCCAAACGGGACCCTATTACTAAAACGTTCGTTTGTCTGTCTGGCTATCTGTCTGTATCTTATGAATTGTGATGGTTAGGCAGTTGAAATGTTCACAGATGGTGTATTTCTATTGCCGCTATAACAACAAATACTGAAAACAGCAGAAAATAAATATTTAAGGGGGGCTCACATACAACAAACGTGATTTTTTGCCGTTTTTTCTTGATCTTTGTGTCTAATGTTGTGTAGATAGTGGTACGGAACCCTTCATGTGCGAGGCTGACTCACACTTGGCCGGTTTTTAGTTTTTACTATGTAGTGGCATTTTAATGAGTATTATCACGGCTAACGTCTGCCGTTTTGGTTTTTCGTAACGTGGAAGATGCCCAACCACTCGCTGAACATTATGCTCTGAGGCAGGCCTTGTAGCGGCTAGATGAGGTTTGCGAAGGACAACAAATTAAATGTGCTTGGAGGCTTATGTCTAGCAGTGAACAAGGCTCAAAAGATTGAATGGATGGAATAAACCCAGTAACAATTTTTATTTTTATTTATTTATTTTATTTTACTGAGGACATCAACAGCGAAAACGAACAATTTGATCACAACAATAAAAATGCAGCACATTATCTTTTAATTGAGTTTTTGTTCTAGTCATACTTTGAATTTGCTACCAATTTATTGTTCTAATTTATGTTGCATTAACATTGTCTGGGAACATGCATACACGCGAAGAACATAGCCCTGCTTTGTTTTTGCATTCGGGTAAAAATGACACGGATCAAACGAGGAACGACCGAGGTACTGAGATGTTATCGCTCGCCATTCGGAAGGAGCGAGGCGTGAAACGCGCGGCTCTTCTCACGCTTCGTGCGTCTTCGAGTGACAGATTGCATGTGTGATTGTATTTTACGTTGTTTCTCTAGGAATAGACCGTTAGATAGCTGTAGATTTTGATTTAAATTAATAATAATAGAGAAAACGTATATTTAATAAATAATAGTATAGAAGTAGGAAATAGTAGGTACTCGAAACCGGCGTGCGTGCATGCAACGACTAATGAATGTTGCAAAAGCGAAAGTGATCTGTCAGGATCGTGGCCAGTGGCAGTCCCTGGTCTCTCCCTATCCTCTGGGTTATGGGCGTGAGTTTATGTATGTATGTAAATATGAAATATAGAAACAAAGTAGAGACAATACAAAAGCAGAAAAAAGTGAAACTACAAGTGAAAAAAAAGAAAGACCTAAAGGTACAGTCGGTTGCCTCGAAGAAATTGCTATAAGCATGTTTGTGTTTTTCCTGGTTCAATAAAGAATATTCTTATCTTATCTTACAGTAGGTGCACACTGTATGTCGATGCAGCGGATAAAAAGGCCTCGTCCTCAGGTATCAGCTGAGGGTTTGCACCCGCAACAAGGTTTTGATCTGTCGCAAGGGTCTCCTGGTGACTTACTGGTGAATAGGTTACAGTAGGTCGTTTTATGTTATAAGCTGACTCGGCAAACGTTGTTTTACCATATTAATTAGCCTACGACCTATTCTCAGACCTACCAAATATATAAATAAAATATACAAATAAAAATGGGAGTACCTCAGAGATCAATTTTGGGGCCGTTCCTTTTCCTTGTATACGTAAATGATTTGCCGTTTATGGTACAAAACATGTCCGAGATAGTATTATTTGCAGATGACACGTTACTTATTTTTAAAATTAATTGACAAGAAAATAATCTTGACGATGCAAATGATGCTCTCTCGCATGTATTGGATTGGTTCACATTTTTGTATACAAAAACAATTACAAAAATCGATGAAGCAGTTTCGGAGGAGTTCGATAACCAACACTGTGACACGAGATTTTTATATTTATTAGATTTATTATTAGTTACACAGTTACCGTGACGGCTCGAGTAATGCGTTTTGTGGCTCTAAAATGTCCCAATCTAGACATAAAAAAAAAACCCATAGGATCATAAACATAACATTTTTTTAAGGAAAATATCAAGGTTAATGACAAAAACAACTTTTCCTCTTTTCTTTTTTCTCACTATCTTCTACATTTAATATTTAATACAAGCGTTAATAAAATTAGCCTTAAGAACCTTCGGCTCGATAACACCGCTACCTAAGGAATCCTAAAAACCTCTCAAAAACAAACAGATCAAACTGTTGTTAACACGCGACTGAACTGCACTAACATCAGCTAATAAACGTTTTGTAACGCATCCATTCTACGCAGACACCCCTATCATTTCATGCTGTTTTAAAATAAACCTTACAAGTTACGCATAGGGTTGACTGTCGCATAGCAAAGTGGCTAGTGTTAAAAGGGGTGACAAGAAAAGGCAATGGAGTGAATTTTTTTCTCGAGCATATTACTGGCACTCGAGTGTTCGAGGGGTGAACGTTTTGTTAATAAGTAGCTGCTTACAGAAAAAATGCTATTTGTGTTTTCTTTCTTGTAGAAGGGAAAACAAACGGCTGCATATTACATTGGAGCACGGGTGGCGTGGTGATGTTAGTCATGAATTTGAATGCGCTATCAAAAGTAGCATTTACCGAGAATTTATAGAACTTAAGCTTGTCAACTTTTTTTTCTATGCAAAGCAGAATAGGTTCGTTTTCACTGAAGATACTTTAAGAAGTTACTATTAACATTTTATATTAAGATACACAAAATTTGACATTGATAAATGCATCAGACCACTTTGTAAATTGCTTATGAAACAATTAGGTAACAGTACTATAAAGCGCTAACAGTGAAGGAAAATATTGTGAGGAAACCCGGGAGGGGCGTCTAATGGCTCTCATTGTTCCCGTTCAGCGTGTTGCCGTCAACGTCCGCAAATAAATAAGTGAAATGAAACGAAACGAAGCTACACAACAGACGTGGAAGCCAACAGCTGTGGCCACTAATATCTTTAGCTGGGGATAAACGATAAAAACTGGGTGTAGGAACGACAGGCGATTTGCTTAATAAACCCTGTATATTACGAGGTTTATCTAGATTCAGCAATTTAGATAATATTGGATGAGATACTCACTCGCCTGGTTACCATGCCGGAGGTCGTGGATTCGATTCCCATTGGGGGCCGCCGTACATTTCTACAAATTACCTCAGTATGTGTGTATTTCCATGTTTGTGATGTTCTTGCATGGTTACCATAGCGCAGGATATAGAAAGAAAGAAAGACAATGATTGTACCAACAAGACTTATAATTAGTTAAGAGTTTAGTCACATAATTTAAGGTGAACATGCTACTAGGCGTTATATATTAATTGAAGCTAAATGTATTTTATAAATTTAAGAGCCTACAAATTTAAGACACATCACAGAAACAAAATAAATAGATAAGTAATACAGATATCCTAGTTTGAAACCGGGACAAGTGATTGTATTGTGTGGAAGTCTCATTAGGATTCATTACTTTGATAATATTGGACGGGGGTGGCCGAAGACAGAAAGGCGTGCCGTAGGGGAGGCCTGTGTTCAGCACTGGACGAGTACAGACTAATTGATTGAACTGTATTGGTCGCAAACGGAAATAGAACTCAAACCCTCTACGTTAACAAATGCTTTCATAGCCACAGCAAAGTAGACAGCGGCTGCACTCAGTATGACTTTACTTACTTACTTACTTATATCCTGTTGTCAGGGACATAGGGCCTTTATAAATTATCTCCACTTGCTGCAGACTTGAGCGGCGACTTTGAGGTCTTCCCATCATCATCATCATCATCATCAGCCACCTGACGCCCACTGCAGGACATAGGCCACCCTCGTGGCCATAACATAACCATGAGGGGTTTTGCCATAATTGCCACGCTCGGCAGGCGGGTTGGCGATCGCAGTATGCGATTGGAATCTCAGGAAGACGCTGCTGCCCGTCTCCTGGTAATTGATTTCCTTATTCGCCTTCTACGACATCCACGGAAGGAAATGGAGTGACGCTATTCTTAATCCGGCGCCACACGAGTCTTCCCATCCCAGCCCTAGTATTACTACTCAGTATCTTAATAGTAGTTAATGGTAGTTAGTAGTTAACGAGACGCTCGCAGGCCCGGCCGCGCGTGTAACGACGTAACGACGTCCTCGCTCGTCGTTAGTTCGCCAAGCAGCCTGCAGGCTCCGTTGCTGCGGATTTATTAGCGACTTGATCTATTTAGCCTTAGGGAGATAACACTCGGGATCGCTTAGTTAATACACACTTAACGCTCTCTCGTACTAGCAGGGTAAGCAGGGGTACAACTGATTAAATTTACCGTGATCACACTTCTAAGTATTTGCGGGTTACTAAAATGCGCTTTTGTCGCTATTACATGATACTCGTATAAATGTGCTGGTGAATTCTTGAAGTGGCCTGTGTTTCTTATTATACGGGGCTAGTGGAGAAATCTTGAGCAAAGAATTAAACGCTGGCTCATTGGATTATCATTGTTTTATTGATTGGTTTATAGATTGCACTGAAATTATTGTTTTTAAATAAGATTCACTCAATGGGGCACAGAGAATTAATTAAATAATTGTGTTTGCTCCTAATAATACGGTAAAAAGTCATTTGGTTTGCTAAATTCCATGCAATGCACATGAAATTTAAATTTTGCATGCTTGTTCAGTTTATTTATTGTTCTGTAATTTTTGTAGATAGCAGGTAATTATTGCACAGAAGCCAATCATTGAATCATTGTTCGAACTTTGACTACAAGATTGAATATAAATATAATTAGATTTTCTTAGTTTTTTACCCACGTCACTGTCCGTCACTCAGTCGTCATAATTTAATCAATAGGTACCTGCCTGCCGGGTAGAGCACTCTGCCGCACAACCAGCCCACAAAGGATTTAATAACGCACAGCTTTGTGATCGAATTATTCGATTAGTCGCTAAAAAATTATAAATACTAATAATACCCTTTCATACAGAACTACCGGATACGGATTATTATAGAGGGTAATTCAATTAGCCCAAATAACCATGTCTCTGAGACCTGTAAGGGCATGCAACTACCGTGGAAAGGAAGCTCAGGGTTCAGTGGTGGTTGATAAAAAGAAAAAATATGAGTTCCATTGTGCTGGAGGTATAATGCTGGGTTCAGTAGGATCATGCCGGTGTGAGTTACACGTCAGCGGAACTTCAGCATTTGATATTTCCGCTTTTGGGCTTCCTTTGTCCAAGTCCATGCCAAAAAATATAAATTAACTTTAACGAGAAATTGTAACCAGAATGACCTAAACACACAAATATATTCAAAAGGAAAAACAGTTAAAAATATCAGCATAACTTTGTATATTTCTTGGCTATGTAAAGAATTATATCGTAATGATCCATTTTATTTCTTGCGGCAAAACAATAGTTATAAGAGGACCAAACAAAGTCAAAGTCAAAAATTTCGTTCACTATAAAAACAAAATTTTTACTTACTTTTCGAACTAAACCAAGTAAGTTTATCCGGTGTTAAGGTAATAATGTTTATTTAATGAACGTCAATGCTGTAAAGCAAACATCTCGCTGTAGAGAACAACAGACGTTGCAACAGAGAAGCAGTAGCACTTGCGGCGGAGTGGCCAGACCGAAATAAGATTCATTTGACTTCATTCTGAAACATGATGAAAAAGAATCAATTTCAGCCAAACTCTTTTTGAGAGAGCATTCTAAAGTATGTCGGCTAACAGAAAAGTATGGGATTGTCTGACAATTGCTAACTTTTTACGCACAAATGTAGTTAATCTCTTATTTGTTCCGCGTCCAATAAGCCGTCATCATGTTAAAAAAAAAACTACAGATTAGCTTCTCCATTACACGATATGTCGCCGAAACTAAGTTATCGTACTGGTAATGTAGAGCAAAATCAACCATGTGTTCTATGTGATAAGAGTTAGGCAAGGTGCAAATGTAATTACGTTTTCGAAAATCCATTCACTGAAAGGCCAATTTACAAAACACATTTCGGTCAATTGAATTTAATTTCTATGGTCTTAGAATTAAGGTTAACTGAAAGTGCAAATGCTGTTCAGTTTGAAGCCGAAAGCGGTTGCTTTGTGAAAAGGTGTAATTCGATATTGTCACAGAGTTCGCTTTGAGCCGTTTGTGAGATCCTCGGTGCAAAGAAACATGGACTTCTCTTGCGAGTGTCACTATCGTCAGAAATCAAAAATTGATTTCAACATAAAGAATATGCATTATGTTTGTTGAATATCAATGTACAATGTTATCCGCTGTCTTCGGGTCGAGTTGTAGTGGAGAAAAGATAACGAATAAAAAAACTCCTCTCTGACAATCAATCATCTTAAAAATAATAACTACATTAGTTGGTACAAGTACGTAGGTAACAAGATCACACGAAAGCAATCAACAATACTAAATAATAAAAATTAGTCTATTCCTACAAACGTAGGAAAACACTAGGACTGTAGAGTTGGATAGCAGCCGTCAGGTCCAACCTTCTAAATTTTACGTATAACTATGAGCTAGGTATTTCTTTATAATTATTTATCTACTCTGATACTATAATAGGTACAAAGATTATAAAACTGAAAACAAAACTCTTATGACAAACATTACGCATAGGCCAAAAGTAAAAAAATTAAAGTTATATTACGATACAGGTCTTGTATATACACCTGTATCATAATATAACTTTTGAATCATAACGATACACCTATACAACCTCCAGCTGGACCAAGAAGGTTGAACCTCTACTTTAAAAAAAACGGTTTCAATGAACGAGTCCGCGGCGACGCAACACGCATGCGCGAAAAATAACAGAAATGAGGTCAACATTAACATATCCTCTCCGAGTACCTCCAATAACGCTTCCTGTCCGGTTCAAATTCAATTTTATAAATGTAATATTCAGAACATCAATAATTATTACAAGTAAAAACAAATTTGTTGATATTCAGCGTTTTATTTGCAATATTATTTTATGTATTATAGTATGAGAGTAGATAAAGTAGTGTATGACACTGTACATAACTTGGTCTTATAACACTCGTGTGATACTATAAAAAAAACTCGCCTACGGCTCGTTTTTTTAAAACACACTCGTGTTATAAGAACCCTTATTATGCAACAGTGTCATAAACTACTATTATCTGTCCATTTTTAACGTTAGCAAGACGTCATCGTAATGGTCGCGATGTCATGAAATCAGCGTTGGACAAGCGTCCTTAAGAAAAGAATCGGTTTGAGTGTCAAATTATAACTTTTTACACATACTCCTCCGAGCCTACCATAACGTGCGAACAAATGAAAAAAATCGTAATTATTAAGCCGAAGTTTACAGTTTACAAATCGGGATACCGTAACTATCAAGATTTTCCATATTTTTGTCTATAACATATTTGCACTATTATACAGCACTTACCTACATACGTTTATTCGATAGACTCCAACATGCGTCCACTATTTTCGACCAATCCAATGCAAAGGTTCAAAGTCTACCTAAAAAAACTTCAGGTAGGTACATAGAATGACTTATATTTTTTTTACGTGTGTGCTTAAGGCTGTTCCTACATTGAGCATGACTGTCTCGCTCGCACAACTTTACATTTTCAATGTTTGTAATAAAATGAGTATACTTTTGATGAATGTGGTCTGAGAGTTTTATGGATAATTAAATTGCGGATATTTTAAGGCACTTTTTTCTTAGCCTGGACTAAGTTTTTGATTGAGATTGTTTCTTTAACTACGCATATGAAATAAAAAAATAAGTAAAAAGACCTTATTTATCAAAATGTTGCTCATTTCGTTACAATAATTAAAAACATTAAATTGTGCGAGCGAGACAGCGTACTTCACATAAGAGCAGCCTCAAGGCGTTTCGTTTTCAGTGAAGTTCTCGTTCACACGGAAGATATTACCAGACTCCGTTACACCACATTAAAAATGTCCAAATCCCTCTGTACTGCGCAATTGCCGCGTTCCCATAAAAGTTTAGTCGGCAGCACATCAACTTTTACATTTTAGTTGCAAAGTCACCCGTAATACAACTGGAAGTATGCTTTTTAATTAGTACAGGGTAACACTTCACTCCTGTCACGTCACGCTTGATGGTAAACGAACACGGGGCTTAAGATATTTTACATGCTTGCCTGTTAAATGCCGTTTAGCTCTATTATTATTATAATCTCTAGCGTTGATAGCCCAGTGGGTAGAACAATGGACTCGGAAGCGGGAGACCCAGGTTCGATTCCCAGCGCGGGCATGTACCTATGACTTTGTTTATTTTCATAGGTACGTACATCTGCGAATCTGTAGTAGCAATACCTCACGCTGACTGTGAACGAAAACATCGTGAGGAAACCCGGTTGGCTCCGTACGTATTGACTCGTTTTTCCTGTTGGCTAGGCCAAATAAGCTGTGAGGGTGGTAAAGCCTGGGCAAGCCTACTCCATCTAAACCAATCTAACAGGCACTGCAGCGTCTAAGTGGTCCCTTCTCCCATCTAGTGTGAGTGAAGGTACCACTGGACGCTGTATAAATCATCTCACTTTGGCAAAGGCCAAAGTTGTATAATCTCTAGATTACTTAGAACCCTCTTTTCAACCCGGGTAACGTACAGTCAGTACCTTTACAGACAGTCGTGATTAAAACAAAATGTAAAGTCAACTACAGTCATCAGCACATCGACCTTCACATACGACGTGCACCTTAATCAGTTACATTAAGGACGCCTTTGCACCAAAAATCTAAAAGTTGACCTGCTGTCGAATGTACGAAACTCAATTTACACGCTTACACATAATTCCAGAAACTTGATTAAATTACGTTGTTTGGACACAAATTTGCCCCTAATTATGTGTAATTCGGCGACGTTCGCGCAAAAATAAACACCAAATTATTATTTGCGAAGAAATTCGCTCGAACGTCGTCAGACGATGTAAAGAAAATCTTAATTACATAATTACTGGATCAGAGCCGCCTCCAGCCTCCGCCTTAAGCACTTAAGAGTTTCTACGTTATTTATCCTAACTTCGAGCAAAAAGTAACTTAATCCCCGTAGTAATAAACCTTATAGTGCATAGTCTGTACCGCGGCGGTTATGACGTTTCGAGCGGGCGAACTGTATAATTCGTTTAATTGCATTAGCACGCGAAAACGAGCCTTAATTGCAGCGTGCTAGAGGCTGTATCGCCTTGTTAGTGCGGGCTTAGTTAAGACGTTTTGCCTCGGCCGCTAGGAGCTGACAAATATTAATTAACCTTTTAGCGAGGCAAGTGTGGCGGTGGACTTTGCTTCGGAGCTTTGGATTTAGCGTTGTTCTGCCTCTGGAATCTCTCTCGCTCGCACCTTATAATATTGTTATGATAAACTTAATTCCGGTTTATTATGACTGTTTATTTATTTATTAATATTTTATTGCACATAAGTAACCAACAATGCGGTGGAATTAACGCTACAAGTATTTTCTGCCACTCATTCGCATCAGGTGAAGAAAACTATGATACTCTGTGCTATGGTAAGCAGGTAAGGATATAAAGAACATGGAAATACATCCAGACTGAGGCTATTTGTACGAATCAAGTTCGGTGCTCTCCAGTGGGAATCCAACGACCTCTGTTTTGGTAGTCAACGGCAATAAGTGGTAGGCATACGGAAGAAAAATGTTCACTAACTTGAAGTTTTCTCGGGAGAGTCCGACCAGGATTTGCTCTGATTACAAAAGTTTTTGTTTTATTTTTTTATGTAGCCTAACGTCCCACTGCAGGGCACAGGCCTTCTCTCAGAGAAAGAGTATAGACTTAATCACCACGCGTGCCCACTGCAGATTGGCAATTTCAAGCTTTGACGTATGTGAACACCTCTTAAACTTAGGTTTCCTCGCAATACTTTCCTTCGCAGAAAATTTCAATAATGTAAACTTTTTTTATCTTTTAAAATCTTAAAAAAACGTTTCAAGAAAGGTAAAAAACTTACTTAGTCTTTGATATAGAAACATGGTATAATTATGTCTAACAGTAGCAACAGACTTTCGTAATATCAAAAGATTTTCACTTTCACCTTATTGCCATTTCTACTTTATACACGTGACAAATAAAAGTGACACTGCGGCTTCTTCTTCTTAGCGTGTCGAGGGAAAAACATTTATTAAGTCTTTATTAAACAGTTGCGGCCCAGAACCTTGCGATACTGGCGCTTATCTGTTTATAGTATTTGACTTATGCTTGTACCAATACTTTGTTGCTGAAGTAATCTAACTTTGCCAGCCATTGAGCTAACAAAAAACCATCTGAGTTGATCGAAAACATTGTTAAAAGCGTGACCATAAATAGCTATTTATAGATTGGGTAGGTAGCTGACAGGAAAAGTTAAGACATTATATACCTACAGGTAGTAGGTTTATAATGTGTTACTTTAATACAAAGGACAAAACTCTTAAAGCGGTTTGTTCCTAAATAGCACAATTCCTGGAACATGTCGGTTAGAGTTTGTTATTTATATGAACTTATGTTCTATAACTTTTGAAAATGTTTCGTTCAATTAAGAATTTTTTATAAGTAGTGGTTTTTCCACTTTTTAGTGACGCTGTTTGATAGACAATGTTTTAAACCATATGTGCTGTACAGAATGGACATTCTTCTAGGTAAGAAAATAATTTACTGAAGTTTGTGACATTTACAGAGCGCGTAAAGCGCGAAATGGCGAATATCTCTTATAACAAAAGTTGTTGACAAACAAAGGCTCCATAGAGTAACACTAGCGCCACCAATGGAAAAAAACATATGTTTTTTTACAAATCCTTTTTGCAAGAAGTGTCAGTACTTATAATCTCTGAATAAAATCAATCAAAAGTGGTGGCAAGTATTCCTCTATGGAGCCCCTCAAGCGTAAACTCAAATTGAGCTGTTTCTGGAACTGAGTATTGTATAATTTTTTTAATTTGTTTTTTTTATAAATTAAGAAGTTATTCTACGCTGGACCTTCCAATCACTTGACCTGGTCCTAACTAGAAAACCCTGTACTAAAAAACCCGGAAGATAAAAGAGTTTCAAATGTTGCGTTCGTTTAATACAAAACCTTTTCTCCATATACTTATATAACCTGAAGACTGGGATCGAGAGGAGATTATACTTAATATACTTCTTCTAATTTAAATTTGAGTTAAAAAATACGTTTCATTAAGATATTTCTTATCTGAATCACACGTGAACAAAGTCACGGCTATAAAATAACTGCAACATTTTAAAGAAGCCGCCTCTGCGCTAGCCGCGCGTCTCTCTTCACAATAAATTAATTACGGAGCGGCGCTCGCTAATTGTCTCTCCAACCCTGCTCCGGCTGCACACTCGGCTAGCTGATAGTCCGGACTAGTACAAAAGAAACTAGCCTTTACTGTGTAGCAGATAAGGCGAGAAGAAGAAAATTTTAGCTATAGGGGGAGGTGTATAAGGTTCACTCTGAAGAAGCGGGAGGTTCAGCGGATCACTTCGATTTTAGTCGCAATGTTCTTATTCAAAGCGCTTTCATATCAAGCATGCTTTTGTACAGTAAAAGCATCATCTAACATAAAAAGTTGGGATGATTTTTTTCTCGTCTACCCCGTCATGTGGGGTATGGTTGGATTGGTCGTTGAAAAATATTGTGGGTGTAGGAAGACCATTTTTCGATTTACTAGTTAACGAGTGTTAGGCAACCAAGTTATAAAAGTAAAACTTCGTACAAAATCCATTGAAAATGTCTTCGATGAAGTTGTTAGTTCTGAAAAGCAGATAAAAAAAACACTTTTTCTACGGAACCCTACATTGCGCGTGGCTCGACACGCACTTGGCCGGTTTTTTATGTAGCCTGTATACGAGCCACTGCCGGGCACAGGCCTTCTCTCAGAGCGACAGTATGGGATTAATTACCACGCGTGCTACTTCAACTTTATAAATGTACGTACGCGTTTTTAGTACATGTCATTAATTAGCAGATGCCGGGATTCGAACACACGACTTCCCGAATGCGAGGCCGGCGTGCTACAGCTACGCTACCTTCGCTGTCAGTGAATCCTTTAATCAACCATGACAATGGAAAGCTGGAGGTTTCAGAGTAGGTCCCAATCTCTCCAGCTGGCCGGTACTATATGTCGGTAAGCCATGTACCGGCTATGAACTAACCAAGTTAGCCGCGGTACGACTCGGTACAAGCGCGATACTCGATCCTTGCGCTAAATGGAGTTATCGTGTTTGCAGCGAGACTGTGATTTTATGTGTATGTACATAATTATGTATATCAAAGCGGGGGTAGCCTACTGGCGGGAGCGGGAGACCCAGGTTCGAATCCCAGCATGTACCTATGCCTTTGTTTTCTAAGTTTTTCTAAGTTATGTACATTTGTGAAGTTACAGTACCAATACCACTCGCTTACGGTGAAGGAAAACATCATGAGGAAACCTGGGTGTCTGAGCTATTCACATACCTCAGCGCTTGAAATCGCCAATCCGAGGGCACGCGTGGTGATTAAGCCCATACTCTTTCTCTGAGAGAACACACACACACACACTCACACACACACACACGATTACACATACTACTAAAACTATAGCAAACCTTTTACTCTTTGCATAACTTTATTAAGAATACGTTATACATCAAGGTAACATTTAACTGAGGATGAGCACTGCTTACCCTGAGCTACAGGGTCTCATCCCTCTTTTAGGAAGCAGAGTGAAGAAAAATAGGTTGTTTCTATCTAGCTACTTAAATTATTTTGTTAAAACGCTTACCATTTTGGTTACTAGAAGATAGCATAATAAGACAATAAAATAATTATATTAATCTTTGTTGCACTAATCCGTGCTAAGGACAATTTTAAAAACCTATTTAGAGGCTAAAAACAAACAAACAAACAAACTTCTCTGTACGTAATACAGAGAAGTTTGTAAAGCGGTTCGAAATTTCGCCGATGTCTGCACTTGCCCATAAGCTCAGTTGGGAGAGCGCTGGCACGGTTAGCCAGAGGTCGTGGGTTCAAGTCCCGGAATGGGTGGAATGTTTAGCCTCTAAATAGGTTTTTACGATAAAATATAAGATATTGAAAAAAAATTATAAACGTGTTAGACACAGTGACGTCATTAAATACTATTCCCGATACGCAGCGAGGATCCAAACGGAAACGCGGAAGTAAAACCTTATTAGCCTGTAACGCGATACGCTGCACAGGCGACTTCGCTCGCAAATCTCAGCAAATTGGAGCACGCCACTGAACTAAAATTACTAGAATTCCGGGTCGCGCAGAACTTTTAAGACCTGCAAAGAAGCTTCTCATTTTAGTATCGTTTAACAAATTATCTTGTGTCCAAATCGCGTAAAACTATTTTTCGATGGCTTCACCGAAGCCATTAAAAAATGGTTTTTCTAAGCCGCAACCCAAATATTTTTTTATATCACTGTATATCACTGTACATTGTTGCCCATTTTATAATTTTGCTGATTTCTTTGAAAATAATTAGATTGAAAATTTGTCTATTTTTTTTTCATGATACCACAAACTTCATACACTCAAGCTATCAAAGTGAGGTGTATAATATTTAATAATAATAATTACTTCCACATAACACATTCACTTGTCCTAGTCCCAAACTAGGGTGCCCTGTGCTAGTAACCAGGTAATATTTGTCTAGGTACTGTGCATCCAATGAACTTAAGATTACATTATTACTAGGAGATCTTAAACTTGCTTATGTAGCCTTAAGTTTACTTTATTTAGATTTTCAGCTAAACTAGTTGCAACAAGTTGCCTAGTCGCTTTCTATCGGGTGCAACTTCCATACTTTTCCGCTGTCCGAGTGCGAATTGCAACTGACAGGGTGAACCTTACACTTACCAACTCTGCTGAGAAAAACTTCATCCGCTTCCACATCCCACTTAACTTCGACTTTAAGATATAAGGGAAAGAGCACAGATTGCTTCAAATAGATTTAAATGGCGGGTTCCGTAGTGAAGTTAGGTAATTAGGTGGGAGTCACGTGGCCGCCGCGTGGCTCACTGTTGAGGACTGTTGCGTTCGCATTGTACTTGGTGTTTAACTAAGTATTTAGGGGTCGAGAAATTGGCCCTTTTGTAGTGAGATACGGTGATTTGTTCAAGGGAATTTGGGCTGTGTTGCGAGTGGCACAAGAGTGGTTTCGGTGGAGGCAATGGATTGTTTTGTTGACTCCTTGCGTTTTACCGAAAATGTAGTGTGATTGACTGAACTAATAATGATCTGGCTTGTAATTTAATATGGCTGATGCGATCAATGTATGTGAAGTTTTGTGCTAACAGCTTTCGGTTCGCGAAATTGGGGAACCAAAAGTTTTGTTGTTATGGAACTTTACAAACGAGCTGAATCGAAAAGTGATGTCGTCATTTTGAAAATCCCAAATTATATTTTCTGACCGGAATAATTTGTAATGAACATTTTTTGACATTTCGGTATTTCGTTATCAATATAAACAGTCCATACCTGCCCACTGAATATTGATATTTATTATTACATCAAATTCAATAAACATAAATTATAATTTTATTTTATTTTCTTCAGACACGGTCAAAATTCGATTACTAAATTCAAATCCCTTTAAACTTTTGTTTGGAAGTGATTCAATTTTATTGATACTGAAGAAACAGTTTCAGGTTTTGCATTATTTCAATAATACATTATACGTTCCACTGCAGGGCATAGGTCTCATCTCCGAGAGAGAGTATGGGCTTAATCACCATGAGTGCCCATCGCGATTCAAACATTTCAAGTGCTAGGGTATGTGAACACCTTAGAAACTCAGGTTCCTCACATTATGTTAGCTCTTTGCTTGAAACGTATCTAATAACCAAGTGGGTAATTCGCACAAAAATAGGGCGAATGCTCTCTCCTAGCGAGCCTAAGGATCAGGCCCCTTGTTATTGTTTGTGTTTGTTCACATTCATGCTGCTTGTCACTGAGCTGAGTCCTTTCTATATTCCCACATCGAGCATTTATGTTTTTAATGTTTTTCTCTTGCCTTGTACGAAGAATGAAAGAGGATTGTGCTGCTATGAAAGTATGATAGATTCTGAATGTTGGACAGTTGGATACTGCGGATGAGCTGGACTGAGTAATAAGTTAATTTAAAATTAAATTAAACAATTAAAATATTTTTATTGTAGCCATGAATTTCAATATTTGGCCGGAGCCTTCTTTTAAGTAAGAATCCCTGAACCAGGAGACCCCGCTCCCTGACATCCAATGTTTATAGGTATTATTTCATTATCATTGTAATTTTTTAAAATTACATCCAAACTATGGAAATTTTATTGAACATTTATTTTTTATACATTTTTCAGAAATCAAATAATGATTGAATTAGTATAAATACATTTAGGTATATGTATTTTTTTTAGTTAAACACTAAGCATGCAAGTGTATGTGAGTAAATATGAGCTTGTGTGCCTGTGTGCGTGTGTGCGTGTGTGATATACCTAGTATTGACAAAATGATATACCAAGGTACAGTTCAGAATTGATACATGAATCAACTTAAATATTTTACAGTAACCAAATCCCAGCACACATCGGAAAAGTTGTACACGTCAATACAAACAAAATTTACTATGAGAAAAAATTCGAAGTAGGTATGGTCTCCGTAGCAATATAGGGTAATCTTAAACATGTTTTTAATTCACATTGCAACTCGTATTGAAACGGCAATTGGGCTTAATAGTTCATTAAGAATTTAACTATTATTTGTACGGCCACAAAACGCATTACAGCTCGCCCCCCCCCTCACTCGATACAATGTCTCATTGTGTTTTTTGTCGTTCTCGCGCGACGATCGCTATTATTTGTCGCATTGTCAATGACAGACGCATTACGCAAATGGACGCGAATCGAGTTACATTTCAATTTCCTTCCATGAATGCACAGGGTGGCCAGTAATGAGTCGAGTTTTATTTTAACACTGTATCTTAATACATTGTCAATTGCTTACCGCCAATTTTTGAATTAAGAATTTCAGTAAGTAAACACCTATTGCTCTGTCTGAAGTTTCTTTAGGCGCATATTTTCTGAAAAATGAACCGTGAACTCATGAAATGAACAATGAACTCGGGTCAGTGACGCCGAATCGGATATACCTACATACTTCGTCCCAGTCGTCATCTAAAATAATAAAATTATTTCTAACGTAAAATAAAACCTTATACGTTTTCACGTGTGGTTTCTCTTTTTGAGAAATCTGAAGAGACAGATTAATACTTTGGAATATTTCTATCAATGGCGGGTGCCATTTTAATTAAAGTCAAGTTTGTAATACATAGTGATTTGACAGTAAAATAAAACCGAACAAGTGCGTGAAAGGTTTATGAACGTAATTTTCAATGGATTTTGTACAAAGTTTTCTTTTTATAAACCGCCTATTACTCGGTAACTTGTCAAGCCAAATTCATTATATGTGCTGCTACTCTGAATTTTGTCACGTTTCTACAATCAACCGTTTAGCTAGCAAAGGAGGGGACGTCCTACTCGGACTAAAATTTGCGCTTTAAGGCTTAATATTTCGCAAACGGAACCCTAACTCAAACAAACGATCTTCATACGCCCACAATATTTTTAAACGACCAAAGCAACGATACCACGTACTATGGTGTAGGCGAGAAAAGAATATTTTTTTTGTTACATTTTATTCTACCGTTTTTTCGGCGTGATTTATGTGTATGTCTACCTATGCCAAATTTCAACTTTCTCGTATTAATCGTTTCTGAGCTAGGCCGCGGACAAACAGACAGACGGACGGACATGGCGAAACTATAAGGGTTCCTTGTCGACTACGAAACCCTAAAAAGCTGAAACTATTGAATTTTTAAATTGTAGTGATTTATAAATTAAAAATAGTTTTAGCTTTTAGCATACACTAAGTATGTGTATTATATCTGTTATTTAAATGTTGAAATTACACTTAATTGGTTTGCTTAAACAAACTATTTCTTTTTCTCAATTTATAGAGGAACCCTGTGTAAGGAAATATGAATATGGCTAATAGAAAAATTGAATAATTTGACAATGTAAAGTGCAACTCACGACGAGTTGATTAACAAACCAAATTAACATTACCCACTCCGCGCATCGGCAATGGTAATGCGGCTGGAGGTAATTGGAATGGAACTTTGTGACCGCGCCGTGATTGGAATTAATGCGAATAACGAGTGACGTCACGGGCAAATTCAATCGAATGGCCCGGTAATTAATTTCTCTCCACGCACTATGGAGAGAAACAGAAGGCCCATTGGACCGTGTTACGCAGAAACATTCCAATCTACTATAAGAAACTTCAACGGTTCCATTACAATACGGCTTCCATCCTCACGTAATGCAAACAGTTCTCTAACCACCGGTTTTTCGTAAACCATCTGTTAATCTACTATTAACAGCTGTCAGCTGGCAAAGTGCATACGAAAAAACAACTGACAGCTGTTAACAGTTGATTAACAGATTGTTCGAGAAGCCGGGGGGGGGGTTAGTTCCAAATTGAATTACTTTGTATTGTGATGACCACACAAGGATATCACAAATATAGGAAAGTATCAGCGTTATATCTAAAATGGTCAATTCCTGAAACACCCCCAGTATTTCATAGTGTGTGTCGCATTATGTTGTTTTCTCAGATTTATGCATGTTTTTAGTATCAGAGTTTTCCTTTTATCTAGCCTATGCACGTCCCACCGCAGGGCACCGGCCTGCTCCCGGAGAGATGCAAGCCGCTTCCAACCGATCTTTTTGGATATCCATGGAGAAGGCCTATGTCCAGCAGTGGACTCCATGTGGCTGAATGATGACTATGATGACATTTTTTAATGCGCTTTTAACGCGCTCTGTCAATGTCGCAAAAATTTATTCTCCATCATGACTTTAAGCATTATGTATCTACTACAAAGCAGAAAACTACAAAAATTAATTTAAACTAAAAATGCAATACAATAATCTAATCGATTCTTTAGAAGCTTTAAGCTCATCAATTATTACAGATTACTAGCTGTCCTGGCAAACGTTGTTTTGCCATATTAAGTAGCCTAAGACCTATTCTAAGACCTCCCAAATATACAAAAAAAATCATGAAAATCGGTGAATCCGTTTTGGAGGAGTTCAATAACAAACACTGTGACACGAGATTATTATATATTAGATCTTCTTGTCAATTTACATGTAATACTATTAATTTCACAAGATTTTTGTTTAATTACTTGACACTGGATACCTAGATCATCATCATCATCATCAGCCATATGACGCCCACTGCAGGACATAGGCCTCCCTTCTGGTTTTCCAAGCTTCTCGGTCTTGTGCCGCCCCCATTCAGCGACTCCCCACCATCGCAACCAGGTCGTCCGACCATCTGCTAGGGGGCCTTCCCACGCTGCGTCGTCTGGTCCGTGGTCGCCAGGTCAGAACTTTTTCGCCCCATCACTTCTCCGAACTATGTGCCCCGCCCACTGCCACTTCAACTTCGCAATTCTTCGAGCTATATCAGTAACTCGGATTTTTCTGCGGATCTCCTCATTCCTGATTCAATCACGCAGTGAAACTCCTAACATAGCTCTCTCCATTGCTCGTTGGGCGACCTTGAGCCTTCTTATGAGGCCCATACTTAGCGACCAGGTCGGTCAGGATGCGTAGATATCTCCTGTTAAATAATTGAATAACAATCTTAATATTTTGTAATTCCTAATTCTGGTGCTCTACCAGAATAAGAAAGTACAAAAAACGAAGTGTTTTCTATCTATTTTACAAAAATTTTCTTTCTTTTTACTGATTTTATTAATAATGTGATAGAACCTCTGTGCGTAAGTTACATCTTCGACTACTTATGGATTCTTGTGTGAAACTTCTTTATGTCCATACTGTATTAGTTTGTGTAAGCACAACATTGTATCCAATAGCGGACGAACGTCGCGACGCGTCGCCAACTAACTAATTTGTTTTGGATTCATTCACCCTTTTCATTTATTTATTTGGGGTTTTTTTAAAAACTCGCTGCATCATTGTGGAACCGTAATCTTAATATCTTTTTTAATTGAGCTCCGCCTTTTTACGGTTTTAAATTTTTCTGTAGACTTCGGTATAAAAAAATATTTACTAAACCCGCGACCTTGAATCACCTTTTACTTTGTTTGACATTGTGAGTAAAGTAGGGATTGAAATAATTATAAAAAAATATGGTATTCCTTTAAATAATTATCACCACTATATTCATTTAATGGCAATTTTTTTTCTGGTAGCACGATGAATTGTTCTCTATTTTTCCGTTGAATATCAATAAGTATTTGTATTATTGCCTTGATATTTTGTGTCGGTAATAAAAAAAAACATAAAAATATTTTCACATACGATTACTGTAGGTGGTGGTAGCGGAGCGGTAGAACGCCGGCTTCTCATTCAGGATGTCGTGGGTACGAAACCCGGCATGTACAAATAACTTTTCTAACTTACGTACATTTGTGAAGTTATAGTTGCAATACCACTTGCTAACGGTGAAGGAAAACATATTGAGGAAACCTGAGTATCTGAGGTGTTCACATACATCAGCGCTTTAAATTGCCAATCCACGGTGGGTACGCGTGGTAATTAAGCCTATTCTCTCTCTCTCTCTCTCTCTCTCTCTTTCTCTCGCACTCTCCCTCTCTGAGGGAAGGCCTGTATCCTGCAGTGGGACGTATATAGGCTACATAAAAAAATATATAATACTAAAAATGGCGTAATAATCGTGTAAAACCGCTTAACACAAAAATAGTAGAAAAAAAATATTTGACGGGCGCCACAAGGCCTAATTTGCTATTTTATATCCAAGGAAATAAGGAAGCCGGGTATATTTATTACAAGCAATTTAGTTGCTTGGAATACTTGACGCAGTCACCAAAGGCACGTCAAAAACAAAATCCCACTCAACATCAAATTAAAATTAACCTCCTTTGTTTCTGCACCGAAAAGAATTCAATTTCGAAAATGCACCTGCGGCTCTGTTCCCGCAGAAGAACCAGTTAATTTGATGTTAGACATACTGACGAATGATGATATTCGATCATGATCCATGAACATGGTACGTGTACCAACTAATATATAATATTAACAACTGTACACTGACGATAGTTTGAGGAAATTTCGCCTGAGTGAAGTTTTTTTTTCTCTGTCTTTTTCTTCACTATAACTCGACTCGAATTGTAGTGAAGGTGGCATTGTCTATTGACATTTAACACAGAGAAACGTTCTCGAAATGACGCAAAAGTTCGTTTACGAAAAAAACCGGCCAAGTGCGAGTCGGACTCGCGCACCGAGGGTTCCGTACAAACCTGCAAGGTTTACAAAGTTCGTTCATTACGACAATCGAGTCATAACTATGGTATTTTTATTGCAAAACATGAGGAAAAAAGTAATAAGTTTATATTTATTAAAAAATATATATTTTGTAATGTAACTAAAAATTTAAGGTTTTCGGAATTTTTCCTTTATGTGTGCTATAAAACGTTGCTTCATGCCAAATTTCAAGATTCTAGGTCGACTGGAAGTACCCTTTAGGTTTTGATTCCCTTGCGAGTACTTGCGAGTTTCAAAATATGCAGCTTAAATTGCTGTTTCTTTTGATTGCGTTGACATAGAAGTTAGATTTTGTTACAGCTTAAAGGTATTATAGACCTGAGTATTTGGTATGAATTTCAATTTAATACCTCTACGCGTTTATGAGGAAATGGGTAGTAAGTTTAAAATTATTAAAAAAAAATATATTATGTGATGTAACTAAAAATTTATGGTTTTCGTAATTTTTCCTTTATCTATGCTATAAGACGTTGCTTCGTACCAAATTTCAAGATTCTGAGTTCACGGGAAGCACCCTGTAGGTTTTGATTCCCTTGCAAGTGTCGAAAATTTGCGGCATAAACGGCTGTATCTTTTGATTGCGTTGGCTTAGAAGTTTGATTTTTTCACAGCTTCAAGGGACAGTAGACCTGAGTAATTGATATAAATTTCAGCTTCATACCTCCACGCGTTCCTGAGAAAAAGGGTCTTGACAGACGGACGGACGGACGGACAGACGGACAACAAAGTGATCCTATAAGGGTTCCGTTTTTTCCTTTTGAGGTACGGAACCCTAAAAATTGTGAGTTCTGACTGATCAAATACGGTTGAATGGAGGACGTCCACTAGCCTACATATCTGTATTGTTGGATAACTCATTACATTTATATCAGAGTTCACTTTTGTCTAATTCGTCTTTTTCCTTGTTTTGTCCGTATTTGATGGCTGTATCCTTTGCTCCCCCATTCCTCCAGAACCGTTTTAAGCCTCCATTAATTAGCTAATAAAATATATAGATCCTTATTTTATTTACTGAGTAATTAAAACATGTGGCAATGGGAAAATTGGGAATCTTTGTATTTTTTTGTGATAATTAAACCGTTTTTCAGTTTCAATTTCAATTTTGAATAGAATAGAGTAGAATAATTAACAAATGTATGGTTCTAAGCTCGACTGCCTGCAAGTTTTGTGTTTAGCTATAAACAAGAGGTATAGGCCTTTTCCCCAAATGCCATGTCTCACAGTCCCTTACCATCGACGGACCTACCACCGAATCAACGACATCGTCCGACTGTCGGGCTGCTGGTCTGCCTACTACTGACCATCGTCCTACAACTCTACATAGTTAACATTTATTCAAAATTAAACATAACATTCTGACAACTACAGTACAAATGATATTTAAAATTTCACAGTTCTTTTATACAACTCAAGTGAAACATTAACTTAGTCTGAAGATAGATATATCATCGGATCAATAATGGAAAACGGCCATCTATTAAGATTAAACTGTCGACTCAATGGAAAGAAGAACAATTTTGTAATTTCGTTGGAAAATCAGTATCGTATAGAATGAGTGTGCACATTGAAGGTATTCCAGTTACTTGACTCGACAAGTAATTTTGTTTTGTCATTACTGACTTGATTTAACTGAAGCCGCATCTGTAATTCTGTGGCACAAACTCAATGTCAAAGAATAAACATGGCAGTTAATAGTTCTCATATTATCCGCCGCGTAATTGCTTCGCCATCCTTTGTGCAAATAAACAAGTCTTTATTAAGCACCGGCACTGAGGGGCCGCCACTGGTACCTTCACCCTAGCGCGGCAGGGCACGCGAACGATTTGCACTCTTATCTTCTAGGAAATAAGATTTCATTTAACTGTAGCATGAGTTCTCTAAAACTGTTTGCCTTAGTTTGACAGATTTCACTCTTATTTCTCACGAGATAGAGATCTTTTGGAGTGTTGCAGCGGTTTTATAAGGCGCAAAGTTCATCCCAAATTCGTGCTGCACTTTATTCAGCCAATTTTAACTCCTATTGTGCTCGATACAAGATTCATTTGTGGTGATTTTGTAACTTTGGGGGCACAACTTTCATCGTATTAAACAAACTTAGCTTTGCACTTTATTCAAACAATTTTCGCTTCTGCTGCAGTCAATATAAGATTCAACTGGGCTGTTCGAGTAACGGTGTGCGACGTTAAGTTAATGCAATATATCTCAAAGTGTGTTTGTATGGGGGATTATTGAATTTGGAACAGTTTTCGATGCAATTTTCTGTATTGAATAATGTTGAGGGTCGCTCGAGCAGCCGGGTAGTGGGTTCGGATCTAAGAAGGAAAACTTTTGTTTTATTGGCCTTTTCCCTCGATGGACTTCAATATTTATTGAGTGGGCCTGATATACAGGGCCGTATTATCCATAAGTCAGAGCAGGCAACTACCTAGGGGCCCAGCATCGGCTAGAGGCCCCGAGCCAGAGATTTTTTCTTATTGTTTCTTCAATTGAAAATTAAATTTGATTGCCTTCTTTTTAATATGACATCGTAACATTTCCGTATACATTTGGGAATGCATTTCAAATTCTTATATAAAAAAAGAAAATTACTTGCTCACTTACTCATCAATGCCAAGTCCAAACCGTTTGACTTGGAAAGTTGAAACTTTGCACAAATTATGTAGACAAGAAATAAGGGCTATTTTAAAAAACCATGTGCGTTGAAAATTGGCATGAGAATATTTATAGCCAGATTCATACGAAACTTTGAACAAATGTACATGAATGCAATTAATGAGATATATATTTCACGTATATTTAATTTTACACTCCTAAGAGTATACAAAGGCATAGGTAACAAAGTTTGTACTTTATAGTTTTGAATAAACAATACAACTTATTTTGTTTCTGTGATGTATCTTTTTGGTATAATAAATCTCTTTCTTTCTTTCAATTGATAAAAGCTGTATTTCATAGTTTTCCAAAATTAAACACTTAAATTTGAAAGAGCCGGGAGGCACCAAATCCGTACAGACCGGTGACCCGACTCCGGACACAATATGTGCCCTACATGCAGTAGGACCTGCCGCTCTCGAACCGCACTTTTTAGGCATTCGAGTAAGTGTCAAACTCTCAGGCACTGCTTAAATCGTCCGTAATGGACGCAAAGGCCTATGATGATGATGATGATGGGTCAGATTTCCTCAAAACTGTGAAACTGTAGGTACAACTACACATTAATATGATTACTAAAATTCGTGTTTATCAGTTTTGCAAAACGGCCTTAACCCCTAAGAGGGTGAAAAAGTATGCCCAAGTTTGTGCAGAGAGTAAAATATTTGTGTTCTTCAACAAAAGACACGCAATTTAATAATGCCCTTAAAAATGCTCTGTAATAAATGCTACTACAGTTTAAATGAATGAATTGTTGTAGATAAATACGTTGGCATGGTGTTTAATACATTTAATTGATGTACGTTTTATTCCAAATAAATGAATATTTAGTATTTATAATTTCATGTTATCTTAAATTAAAGCATGTTTGCGTGCCCGACACTCCACTAAGCTCTATTTTTAATGTAAGATCTTTATATACCTACTTACTTGTGGTAAGCATAATAAATATAAATTGAAAAAAAAAATGAATACACAAATGTAGGTACATCAAAACAATCGATAAAAACTTATCACAAAATTTAACCCGAAAGGGCCAGTTTCTGAATTGAGAAATAGTTAACTGTAGTGCTGTCTCTAATTTTTCAGAAAAGACCGTGACAGATCGTTACTTAAGTACCTTTTTACTTAGTGAAATCGGGACCTGCGTGACTTTGTATTTTAATGTTTTTAGGGTTCCGTACCTCAAAAGGAAAAAACGGAACCCTTATAGGATCACTTTGTTGTCCGTCTGTCCGTCCGTCCGTCCGTCTGTCAAGACCCTTTTTCTCAGGAACGCGTGGAGGTATGAAGCTGAAATTTATATCAATTACTCAGGTCTACTGTCCCTTGAAGCTGTGAAAAAATCAAACTTCTAAGCCAACGCAATCAAAAGATACAGCCGTTTATGCCGCAAATTTTCGACACTTGCAAGGGAATCAAAACCTACAGGGTGCTTCCCGTGAACTCAGAATCTTGAAATTTGGTACGAAGCAACGTCTTATAGCATAGATAAAGGAAAAATTACGAAAACCATAAATTTTTAGTTACATCACATAATATATTTTTTTTAATAATTTTAAACTTACTACCCATTTCCTCATAAACGCGTAGAGGTATTAAATTGAAATTCATACCAAATACTCAGGTCTATAATACCTTTAAGCTGTAACAAAATCTAACTTCTATGTCAACGCAATCAAAAGAAACAGCAATTTAAGCTGCATATTTTGAAACTCGCAAGTACTCGCAAGGGAATCAAAATCTAAAGGGTACTTCCAGTCGACCTAGAATCTTGAAATTTGGCATGAAGCAACGTTTTATAGCACACATAAAGAAAAAATTCCGAAAACCTTAAATTTTTAGTTACATTACAAAATATATATTTTTAATAAATATAAACTTATTACTTTTTTTCCTCATGTTTTGCAATAAAAATACCATAGTGTAAGAATTTGTGTAAGAATACTATAATACATTACTGTTTTGTTTTGCCAATAATATGTCTACATGTGTAAACAGCATAATATCTGTTATAATTAATTAATTTTATTCAATCTTGAATGTAACAAGACTTCTTGGTTTTTGAAAGGAGATTTCGGAACGGACTTTGGGATGTACCGCGGTTTTTCTTGGACAGTTGGGGGAATGAAAAATAGTGTGGAGTTGTTTTGTGAAAAATTGTTCTTGAACTGAGAATATTTCAATTATACCTGAAAATACGGTTTTTCTGGTTTTCATTGTTCAAAAACAACGCGTCCCCTTATATCAGAAGTGGTCTACGTACGGCTGATCGCTCACAAAACTCATGGAGCATGAATCTCGTCAACGAAAACGTCGCCGACGCAGTAGAACTCTATCGAACGACCATGATACTGCTGATAAATTATCGGAGGAACATGTGCGACTCAGCCCCTGCTCCGCGACATGTTCGCGTCAATCGCGTTCCAAGTACAAATGTGACAAACAACATCGACGCAAGAGAGCAAAGAAGAGTCGGTCAAGATCCAGAAGAAAGTCTAAGGGGACAAGGAGAATGCGGCAGAAGTTGCCATCTATTCAGGCGTGTGACCTTCGAACGCCGCCATACGAGACACGCGATAAGCTGCCGCTCGGTGACCGTGTTGGTGAGCATGACGTGCCATTGACATCAACAAGTGAAGTGCGGGATATGCTACCATCGCGAGTGAACAGTGTTTGCGATGGTGTACCGTTGACGCCGCCGTTCGAGGCTCGCGGTAGGCGGCCGTTGTCACGAGTGAGTAGTGCTCGCGGGCACGACGTGGCGTTGGCACCGCCATATGAATCCCGTGGTACGCTGCCGCCACGAATGGGCTATAACCATGAGCGGGAAGCGCCGCTAAGTGAGGAGCCAGGTGCGCTGCTGTCGCAAATGGACCAGGGCAGTCGACGGGCACTAGTTTCGCCATCGAGGCAGACAAGTGGCACGCAGCTAAACTACGAGAGTGGGCGCGCGGTGCCATCGCCAGCCTGTCACATACGCTATGCTCGACAGCAACAAATGGATTACGAGCACGGGCGTTTGCTGCCGACGTCGATGGGGGTGACACGTAGTGAGCTGATGGTGCCATCGTCATTGACTGGGACACACGTGGCACCACAACCAAACAATGAGCAAGGACACATACTATCTCTGCAAGGTGAGGTGCTCTCGACACAGCCAGATGTCGTGCGGGAGCCTACGAAGATGGTGAGCACGAACTTTAATAACTTACCAACAAATCTATTACTTTCTTCTAATGATTTGTCAACTTTGATACAGACTTTGGTACATAATAATTCTCACGGAATACGATATGATAAAAATATTATACCTGAATTTGATCCTGCACAAAAGAACCAAAGAATAGAGAATTGGATAGGGAAAGTTAATGAATGTGCTCAAATTTACAATTGGACAGACGAACAGACTAGACATTTTGCATTGCCTAAATTAGCTGGATATGCTAAGCAGTGGTATGAGGGATTACAAACAATTTTGTTGTCTTGGACTGAATGGCAGGAGCGTTTAATTAAAGCTTTTCCATCTGAAACCAACTATGGAGCACTATTAACAGAGATGTTACAACGACGAATGAGGATAGGAGAATCCGTAGACGAATATTATTATCATAAAACCACATTATTAATGCATGCGGCATAAAAGGCAAAAAGGCAGTGGATTGTCTTATACATGGTATAGATGATAGGCTGATTCGAGCAGGTGCATCATCAGGTAAATACAGAGAACCTGAGGATCTACTTAAATTTATGAAGGACTTGTGTAGAGACTCTTACTTTAGAGGTGAAAAGCAACAGGGTCATTTGACTGCTTCTACTAGCAACATTACTTGCTTTAAATGCAACAAACCAGGTCACCGAAGTGTTCATTGTCGAAGTAAGATACCTGAAGTAATTTGCTACAATTGTAGAGAAAAAGGCCATGTGTCAACAAAATGTCCCAAGCCTTTAAATAAATGCGAAAACTGCTACCGTGTTGGTCACAAATCATCAGAATGCAGTCAAAACAAAAATTCAAACATCAAAGCTGGTGAAAAGAAAACTATGTTCACTCAGGTCAATAAAACAGATTCTAAATATTGCAAACAAGTAACTATAAATGGAACTATTATGCTAGAATGTTTTGTTGACTTAGGAAGTGACTGCACACTTATACGTGAAGATGTTGTACACAAAAATTCTCTGCAACAGACTAAAGACAATCTACCTAAAATAAGAGGATTTGGAAGTGGTTCTTATACCCCTCTTGCTAAAACTCGAATAACTCTTGAACTTGGTGAGGTTTCAGCTGAAATTGATGCTTATGTTGTAGATTCAACATTACTCGCACAACCTTTGCTTGTAGGGCAGGATTTCACAGAACGTCCTGAAATTCTGATTATTAAAACAAACAATAAACTAGATATTTTAAAGCGTGACTTACCACAAGATTTCACCAATATATTGACAGATATTCCTGCAGAAGATGATAATAATAAGATCGTTTTGAGAATAGTGACTGGGATAGAAGTAGAGCAGCTCGATTTTGTGGAATGCATTCACAGCAATAAGTCGTGCTGTGACTTTCTAGTAGAGACTAGTGTGAGGAATTTGAATTGCATGGATTACGCTGTTCTGGGTGGCATATACAATCTTAGTGACGGTGGTTGTAAATTAGCAGTTTGCAACTTGACTAACAGACCTCTGTCACTCAAAGAAGGAATGGTTTTAGCTCGAGGCGAAGTTATAAGCAAACTTGACTCTTTGGAATCACAAGACTTTAGCTGTCAACAGATAACAGATCTATCCACTCTTCCACTCATAACTAAAGAAGAGATAAAAGTTAACTCTGAACTTGGATCTGAACAAATTGAATCAATTGTTATGTTGATTAACAAATATCGGTCATGCTTTGCACAGAATCTAGCGGAGTTGGGGTGCACAAGTGTAGCAGAAATGGATATAGAACTAGAAGAACACACTCCAGTTGTTTATAGACCATATCGTATGAGTTATGTGGAAAGAAATATAGTTCGAGATATGGTGAAAGAGTTGATTGACAACAATATTGCTGAAGAGTCCAACTCACCTTATGCAAGCCCTATAATCTTAGTTAAAAAGAAAACAGGAGGGTACCGATTATGTGTGGACTACAGGTCACTTAACCGGAAGACAAAAAAGGATCATTTCCCCATGCCACGGATTGACGACCAATTAGATCTCCTCAATGGGAATAAATACTATACTAGCTTAGACCTTGCTAGTGGATACTACCAAATACCGATACGTGAAGAGTGTAGACACCTCACAGCTTTCATAACACCTGATGGACTTTATCAGTTTAAAAAGATGCCTTTTGGCCTTGTTAACTCTCCAGCGGTGTTTCAGAGGACCATCAATAAGGTCCTTGGAAATGCCAGGCATAAGTCCACACTCGCCTATATGGACGATATACTAATACCTGGAAAAGACTTCGATGAACAGCTAAGGCGACTGGAAGAAGCATTCAAGCTTCTACAAAATGCAGGACTAACACTGAACCTACAAAAATGTAACTTCTTTCAAGAAAAGCTAGAATATCTGGGGCATGAAATAAGCGAATGTGGAATCAGACCAGGCCAGGCGAAGATCACTGCAGTAGAACAGTTCCCAAGACCAAGTAATGTTCATGAAATAAGGCAATTTATAGGTTTGGCTAGTTATTTTAGAAAATTTATAAAAAACTTTGCGTCTATTGCGCGACCTCTCACTGATTTAACAAGAAAGAACTGCGCATGGTCTTGGAATGCTGAGCAGGAGGAATCTTTTATTCGTTTAAAAAAGTCTCTAATACAGAGACCACTACTCGGGCTCTACAATCCTAATAATGAGACTTTCTTACATACTGATGCCAGCAAGCATGGGTTGGGTGGCATACTATTACAGAAGGACAATATTTCAGGTTCAACAAAGCCAATAGCTTATTTTAGCAGGAAGACAACATTGGATGAACAGAATTACCATGCCTATGAGCTCGAAACTCTGGCTGTTATTGCCTCTTTGCAACGTTTTCGTGTCTACCTATTAGGTGTTAGATTTACTTTATTTACAGACTGTAATGCTTTAAGGGCAACATTTACTAAACGAGATCTCCTGCCGCGGATAGCACGTTGGTGGATAGCTATGCAGGAATTCGACTTTGATATTCAATACAAACCAGGTGTGACAATGTCACATGTGGATGCATTGAGTAGAAATCCTCAATCCGTTGAAGCGATTACCTCAGACGATAATATACCTTCCATACTAAGAATCTCACAGGAAGACTGGCTATTGACTCAACAACTAAGTGATGCTGACAATCAACGCATTAGGAAAGTTTTGGAGGATAAGGAATACTCGGAGATAAAGCAAAATTATGTTATTAAGGAGAATAAGTTATTTCGAAAAATTGGAGAAAACTTGAAATGGGTTGTTCCTAGAAGCGCCAGATTTCAACTTTGTAAACTTAATCATGATGATTCAGGTCATTTTAGTGTCGAGAAAACTTTGAACAAAATAAGCAAAGATTTTTGGTTCCCAAAAATGCGCCGATTTATTAAAAAATATGTTCAATCGTGTATTGAATGTGCTTATAGTAAAGAACCAAGTGGCCCTAAGGAGGGTCTACTTAATCCCATACATAAGGTGGCTAAGCCATTTGATACAGTGCATATTGATCATTTAGGACCATTCGTGAAAAGCACTCGTGGATACGCTTATCTCTTGGTATTTGTGGATGCATTTACGAAATTCTGCATATTAAAACCACTTAGAAATCTTACATCTAAGTTGTCAATACAGGCTCTTGAAGATATTTTTACTATGTTTGGATATCCGCATCGACTGATCTCAGATCAAGGGACTTCTTTTACCTCAAAAGAATTCAGGCAATTTTGTAGTGAATCTAAAATTCACCATATTTTAAATGCTGTGGCCTCTCCTCGTGCTAATGGGCAAGTGGAGAGGTATAACAGAACGGTACTTGGTGCATTGACAGCATATACGGATAAAATAGGTGAGAGATATTGGCATACCGTCCTAGGCAAACTTCAGTGGGGGTTGAACAATACCCTTAACAAAGGAATAGGTAGAACACCATCGGAAGCTTTGTTTGGTATCCAAATGACAAACAAAGGCGAAAATATTTTTGCTGAAATATTTGCAGAAACTCGTCAACCGGGTGATGTGCAGGAGATACGAAACAGGATAAGTGAATACATTGTGAAAGACCAAATATCTCAGAAATCAAGATTTGACAAACGGAAAATTAAAGCTAGAGTCTATAAAGAGGGTGATTTGATAAAAATTTTGAAACCTGTATCAGGCAATGATGGTAAAAGTAAAAAGCTTCTGCCTAAATTTACTGGTCCCTTCAAAATCACTAAAGTTTTGGAAAATGATAGGTATCAAGTTTCTAGCATACCGGGCACAAACATGACACAAAAGGACTATTGTAATATTTGGGCTGCTGATCGTATCAAACCTTGGATAAATTTAAGTAATAATAATGAGAGTGATTCTGATAACAATTCTGATGATCAAAGTGATAACTAATTTTTGGTTCTTTTGTACCTACCTTATGGTTGTCTGATAATGACGATAACAAATGACAATAGCACTGAGGATGATTATCTTTGATTTTTTTTTTATTTGATTGAATAGTATTATTATAAGTTGGTTGGATAGAAATTGCCTTGTTCTCAAGTTTTACTTTGGATAATATGTATTGTTGTAACTTAATATTTGATTGATAATGACAATGATAATAGTAATAAGGATGACTATTATTGAATAGTATTGTTAGAAGTTGATTAGATAAAATAAACTGATTTTCAGTTTGAGTTTCAGTTTGAATTATATAGGTTATTATTATTATTATGTTAGAGTTGAGACTGGTGGGCGGTGTTGACAGATCCACTAACACCAAGTCAGAGTACGAGTTAAGACTGGTGGGCGGTGTTGATAGATCCACTAACTCCAAGTCAGAGTAAGGGTTAGGACTGGTGGGCGGTGTTGACAGATCCACTAACACCAAGTCAGAGTAAGAGTTAGGACTGGTGGGCGGTGTTGACAGATCCACTAACACCAAGTCAGAGTAAGAGTTAGGACTGGTGGGCGGTGTTGACAGATCCACTAACACCAAGTCAGAGTAAGAGTTAAGACTGGTGGGCGGTGTTGATAGATCCACTAACTCCAAGTCAGAGTAAGGGTTAGGACTGGTGGGCGGTGTTGACAGATCCACTAACACCAAGTCAGAGTAAGAGTTAGGACTGGTGGGCGGTGTTGACAGATCCACAAACACCAAGTCAGAGTAAGAGTTAGGACTGGTGGGCGGTGTTGACAGATCCACTAACACCAAGTCAGAGTAAGAGTTAAGACTGGTGGGCGGTGTTGATAGATCCACTAACTCCAAGTCAGAGTAAGAGTTGGGACTGGTGGGCGGTGTTGACAGATCCACTAACACCAAGTCAGAGTAAGAGTTAAGACTGGTGGGCGGTGTTGATAGATCCACTAACACCAAGTCAGAGTATGAGTTAGGACTGGTAGTCAGTGGTAATAGATTCACACTTTAAATAAAGCCAATAGACTCAAAAGTTTTAAAAGTTTGAGGACAAACTTTATGTCAGGAACGGCCGAATGTAAGAATTTGTGTAAGAATACTATAATACATTACTGTTTTGTTTTGCCAATAATATGTCTACATGTGTAAACAGCATAATATCTGTTATAATTAATTAATTTTATTCAATCTTGAATGTAACAAGACTTCTTGGTTTTTGAAAGGAGATTTCGGAACGGACTTTGGGATGTACCGCGGTTTTTCTTGGACAGTTGGGGGAATGAAAAATAGTGTGGAGTTGTTTTGTGAAAAATTGTTCTTGAACTGAGAATATTTCAATTATACCTGAAAATACGGTTTTTCTGGTTTTCATTGTTCAAAAACAACGCGTCCCCTTATAATAGTTATGACTCGATTGTCGTAATGAACGAACTTTGTAAACCTTGCAGGTTTGTACGGAACCCTCGGTGCGCGAGTCCGACTCGCACTTGGCCGGTTTTTTATTATTAGAGTAGATAACTTGATTCTTCGCATTTTTCAGACCTGTAGGTACGTACAACCCCGAAAAGTTTTACAATTCTCAAGTTTTTCTGAGTTTTTTCGTCTTCATTGGTATAAAAACAATGTCTCTTCAGTCAAGGCTTTCTTGCAACTCAAAAGGAGGGTAATTGTCTTTAGCTCGTATCTATGTACGAATGTAAGCATGTCCAATTTTATGTTCCCTCATAACTCCTTAACCAATGGTCAGATTCTGATAAATAAGATCTCAATCAATTCGTCATATCTGCGCGAGTGTAGGCTATATGAAATCAGCATAAATCTAACAAAAAAAAATGAAAAAAAAACACAAAAAATACAAAATAGCTTATCACCCAAATTCGACAATATAGGTGAGTTAAATTTGTAGAGATAGATAGATAGAGAACACTAGGTTGGTCTCGCCTGCTTAGTAGTTAATGCTGAGCAATCGGGTCGTTGATTATTTTTCAGTTTTTTATTTAGTTTCGCAGTAAGGGGTTTTTTATTTTAGGTAGGTACATACAATTTCATTACATTAAAGTACATACTTGAACACAGGCCCACATCCCGCAAGTGGCAACGCTTTAGTCTCTACCTACCCTCCAGGATACAAGCGCGAATTTACGTTATGTTATGTTTGTAACATTCTTTAATCACTACATGCACTGATGTCCACGTTCCTTATCAGCTTCTTCATCTACTGCACGGGATATTCATTCTCTCAGTAGGTACATCCAAACTAACGGGAGCCGTTCTCCTTATTTATTTAAGTACATTATTACAAAATATCGGCAAGCGCAGCGTAGGACAACCAGCCACAAGATGGACAGATGACCTCATCCAAGTGGCAGGAAGACGCTGGATGCAGGCCGCTTCCAACCGGTCTTTTTGGAAATCCATGGAGGAGGCCTATGTTCAGCAGTGGACTTCTTGTGGCTGAATGATGATGATGATGATTACAAAATATGCCTACATTAACGTCACACGGCGTTATAAATCACTTTAATCAATAATGGTTCTAACATAAATAATGCTACTCGCACTATGAAATAAAATAGAGCTTCAATGTCTTCAAAGGTGCTTCAAAAATAAACAAGAGATTCCTCACGATGTTTTCCTTCACAGTAAGCGTAATATTAGTAGGTACCTAAGTGAAATGACTGAGAAGACAACTAGAACCTGGGACTCTGACTGGCTATGCCTTCCCTTTATTAACTGAGCTATAGCTAACATGCTTTTCTTTTCTTAAAAAAAAAACAATAGGTAATTTAATTCTTTCCAGTACCACAGTTTTCCCATTAAACCGCCACATTGGGTGATTCGTAATTGAAAAATACTCCAACTGTCAACGCAAAACCGCTACTAATGAATCGCATCCAGAAATATTACAGCCACGGCAATATAACCCTTATTACTTAGTACGGAAAATCTTCTTTGGAATAAACACGATTTCTCTAACCATAACCCAAACCAATTCTGCCCTTAAGCGCATTGATATAAAGTGTGCATTCCCTTGTATGAGCTGGTAAATACCACCTTCTAGAGGCATGGAATTTCTAAATGATGTGAAGATACAATGAAATCAAGAGCGACAAACTTTGCTAACAAACCATTTTCAATCTTGCGCGCTCGGCACAGAGTTGCTAATTGAAACGAAGTGGCTGCTTAATGTTATACAGAGATGGGTTGATTGTTGAGCGAAACCCGGCTTTATTTACTGAAGTGCTCTTCTCGCCCGAAGACCTCTCTTGGCGAACTAATAGTACAAACCAGGAGTCGGCTGGAATTGTAGTTAATAAGGTTGATTTTCGCGTGCGGAGTGTAACAGTTAAGGGCGCATTTGCTATTTGTCGAGAGTTAATTTAGTTGCGGATTAACTCTGGGTGATTGATGTTTTGGCCTGGGCTGTACGGACCCTTTTGTACGGGACTTGTACATTGATAACTCAATTGCGTTTACTGACGTCGGGATGTGATGCGATCTGTTTTATCGGATGCATGGCTGTGGGGAAATTGTCAAATTAGTTTCTAATTAGGAAGCAGAATTGGTTGGCAGGATGAATTTAAAAAAAAAACAAGTTAGCCTTTGTTACTTCATGGTTGATGTAAAATTGTTTCTTTTTTGTGTTAAAAAAAGGAAAGCATAATGATAAATAAACGCATTAACAAAATATTGTTCAATAGGGTTGTAAAATAATCGTAAACCTTATTGTAGTTTTTCTACGTAGATGATTTATAGAGCTTCTAGTTGTAACTCCTACCTACAACACTAGATAGGTGAAGTGACCTGTAAGACGCTTGAAATATCTGTGACATGTTTCAGAAGGAGTAGGTAGTAAAGTATATGATTTGTTAAAAGTGTCGTTGTAGAAAGTACAAAGTCATTATTAGCTTCAGAGTTTATCCCGAGCACTGGCTGTAACTCAATAGAAAGTTTACCGAAAACGCGGCGGCCATATTGAAGCGCCAATAATGAACATTCGCGTTCCAATTTCAAACTTGTGCTCTCAAAGACCCTTCCCCTTAAGACGTCACCCTTGCGGCGGCACAAAGCCAACGCCAATCACTTCCTAACGCGCAAAGAATACAGTCCAATTTACAAAGACACCTCGCCGAGTTGTTTTTACGCGAACAAAAGCGGTTATTGGCTAACTTTCGGTCCGCGGGCTGCATCCAAGATGGCGTTATCTCCCGTCTCGCTCCGACTGATCTCGAGAGTATAGACGTCGCGCTCACGCGTTTTCTTGAAAGAATGGAGGATGGGTGGTTGTAGACAAACACATCGATGGTCGATACCTTCCAGTCACCAGAAATAGCATTCTTTGTTGATTTTTATGTGAGGTGTGAAAAGGTAAGATTTACAAGTTAGTGAAAATGTTATTGAGGTAAAAATAATCAGTGTAGGTTTAAACAATATGTAAAAATTTCTTCTGTCGATAATTAAAACACTTCCAACAAATTATGCTACCCATATCTGCCGTTAAAACCGTTATCTTAACCCGTTTCAGTTAATTTAAAAATACCTACTTATAAATTTTTACAATTTGGCAATTTGACGCTGATCACGAATTTTAGACTTTTTAACATTGCAAGTGATGAAACTGTTTTCAGGTTTTGTGTTATTGCAAAAACACCTTGTATTGTACCTGTACCTATGACCCTCTCAGAGAGAGATAGTTTGGGTACAATAAGTACGCAGATTAGAGATTTCAAGCAACTTATATCAATGCCTCTGACATTCAAGTTTCCTCGCGATATTTACGTAACAATACCCATATCTATATAGGTACAAAGATAATCAACGCAAGTTTCTTCAATTTAATTGCATAATAAAGTAAAGTCGTCCTGTAACCTGTAATCTTTTTCACTATAACTTTGAATTACGTCTCTTGTTTCTTGCGTGCAATAATAGTTATTTGTTATACAAGAGTGCAAAGTTGCTTTTTAACCGCGTGCTCAATTGTGATGACCGAGCAATTAAATTAGATAATTTAGAATCCTGAGCGTTAGGAATCAAAAGAGCACGAGGTGAAAAATCGAAAAGAAATGACTTAATGGAAAAACAAACACAAAGGAGGCTCCGAGTCTGAGTTTTTCATCCAAGTTACGTGTTGCACTCGAGTGCAAAGATTTTTCACCTCGCTCGCTGCGCTCATTCAATTTTAGAATCCTGCGCTTACTTTGTCATCAAAATTGAGCACGCGATTAAAAAGCAACTTTGCACTCTTGTGTAACAAATAACTATTCTTATCTTAAATCAAAGTAGTGCACAGCACCTACTTAAACAAATTTTGTTCACCTTACATTAATAGAAATAGAAAATGTTTATTTGCCTTCAATATAGTAAGGCACAATAATCACTTACCTATACTATAAAACAATTAGTGAAATATTCATTCTGTTTGTTGAATGTCAATGTACAATGTTGTCCGCTGTTTTAGGGTCGAGTTGAAGTGTTTCCACAGACAGCGAAAAATAACTTTGACCATCTTTTCTCAAATCATCTTAAGTACCTACATTAGTTGATACAAGTACCTACCTAACAAGGTCCCATGAGTCTAGACACAGTTATTGCCGAAAACCCGCGAAAACTCGAGGCAATTACGAGAACCGTCGCGAATCAATAGGCGGTGACAGGCGGTCGGCGGTCGGCTGGCCGTGTCAGCCGGCGAGCCCGCAACCAATCTGTTGGACGGGGGGTTTGTAGTGGAAAAGAAAATGTGTGTGTCTAGCCCAACGGTTCCCAAACTTTCAAGGCTATGAACACTAACAAACCTCTTTTGTTTCACGGAACCCCTTATCAAATGCAAGATTTAAACATAGCCTATATAATTTTGCATGCAGTGATTACTTGTAATTGGCTTGTATACTTAAGCAGCCTATATACGTCCCACTGTAGGGCACAGTCCTTCTCTTTGGGAGAGAGCATGGGCTTAATTACCACGTGTGATCACCGCGGATTGGCGATTTCAAGCGCTGAGCTATGTGAATAGCTCAGACACTCAGGTTTCCTCACGATATTTTTTTTCATCGTTAGCGAGTTGTATCTATTGCTACTATAACCTCACAAATGTACATAACTCAGAAAACAAAGTCATAGGTATATGCCCGCACTGGGAATCGAACCTGGGTCTCTCGCTTCCGAGTTCAATGCCCGCTAGGTTACCACCGCTCAATTGGCTTGTATACTTATTGTCAAGAAAAATTTACTTTGGCATTCTGTAAACGTATTGGTCTACAAGTCGTTAGTAATTCTGAACACCTAAATAAAATAAAATTAGATTTGAATCAAGCTTCTGAAGGTACCGCGACTGTCTTGTTGCGTGAATCACAAAATAATATTTGAAGCTGAAGAATTATTTACCGGTCAAGTACATGGTAAATATTTATAAGATAAGATAAGATAAGATAAGATAATTTTTTTTTATTGCCCACAAGAAACAAGAGACATAAAATATGTCTTATATGTCTTCTTTTATTATTAACCGACTTCTTAGCGTAGTGATTTTTTGCATTTTTTGAGACCTGTGAAAGCCCAAAAATTTAATAATAGTAATAATATACGTTTATTTCAGACCAATGATCCATACTTGTTAGTAGGTATAAGCTTAACCTGTGTTAGTCAACATAAAATAAATCAGACTTAAAATTCTATTGTTACATTGAGACATGCATTTTCATCCAATGCCTCAGGATAGGACCGTCAACCTTGTCCGATATGGCGAGAAGAATGCTGTTGGAGCTGCCACGCACCCTGCGCAACAGAGAGGCTGTTCTGCTCCTGAGGATCGCGTGAAAACCATTTTTCCGCGCCTCTGCAAACATCCGTGAAGTGCTGCAGTGCCTTGGCAGCCCATATAAACACAATGTTAGTCGAAGCTAATTTTAAGGCAAAATTTCACATTAAAATAGTGCGATCGGCCAGAAAAATGACATATTCTTTAGAAACATAGCTATACCTATATTACGGTTCAAGGAATAAAGCCCTTTATCCCCTGCCGGTCTGACAGACAATCAGACTTCGTGGACATAGTAACAGGATACGGAACCCTAAAACGGTTCCAATCAATAAAATGGCCGTCATCTGACTGTCGGGGCCCATTAACCTTTCGTCGAGCGGCGGAGGTGCAAGCTGCGACCGCAGCCTCCATCCAGCCTTCATACTCCATACCACTTCCACAAACATCCTCTCGCACTTGTCTACATAACCTATCGACCTTTCGGCTTAAAGAATAAAGACCCATTTCGCCTGCATCCGATGTAAACGTAGACTGGCGTGCAATCGGCGCGGTTTTGTTTTCTTGGGCGCGTCTGTCAAATCGGCCGATCCTCGATTGTTTTTGCCTTTCGTGACGTCACAGCGTTATTGATTGTGACAGCGACGAGTTTTGTATGAAAAAGAAACAATTGACTGCTCGCCGCGACCTTTTTCCAATTTTTACGTGTCAGCGCTTTAGATCTATTTATTTAAGTTCATACCTCTTACCACTTTACAAATAAACAAGGCGTATTACATTCCAGTTTGAAAAAAGAACTTTTTTGTATGGATACCATTACTTGCTTCAAACTTATGTAGGTAACTTTACGCCATGTTTATTTGTAAAGCCGCTAGATTATAATTTGCTAGAGTGTAGCAAATGCCTTAAATATCTGATGTAATTTTATGCAACAGAGTTCCTAAATAACATCAAAGAATTGTATAAAATTACCGTCATTTTACATAGACCGCGTCACAACGTTGAAAAACTTGAAGACTAATGTAATAACTAACGTTATGACTAACGTTTTCATATGAAACTCTAAAACCTAGAAGCAGTACCAATAAGGTTATACTTTACCGAGAAATCAAAGCAACTAAAGCTTAGCCTTTTATGAAAATAACCAAAGCCGAAGTTGGCGATAAAATTAATTAGTTTTCACAGACGTAACGAGCTTATTCCATAAACGCTATTCCCGACTAATTTAATCATTAATCTGCACGAACGTTTGACTGTGACGTGGGCTTCGCGGCCCAGTCACGGGCCATACTACAATATACATTATACGTATGCGGTGTTCATACATTTTAAACCAACTGTCGACCGCTATGTACCTATACCTGGGGCAAACAGTCCAGTTAAGTAAGTTCAACTTCGAGAAACAGATCACTCATCGAATCCAACTCTGATGGGCAACGTTCGAAAAACTTAAACACATTTTGGCGTCCAAAATGTTGCCAGTGATGACTTTTGGATGTGAGACCTGGTCGCTGACTATGGGCCTCATAAGAAGGATCAAGGTCGCCCTATGCAACGCCAAACGCAATGGAGAGAGCTACGTTAGGAGTTTGACTGCGTGATCGAATCAGGAATGAGGAGATCCGCAGAAGAACCCGAATTACTAATATAGCTCGAAGAATTGCTATGATTTGAATTGATTGCTCAGTTGAAGTGGCAGTGGGTGGGGTACATAGCTCGGAGAACTGATGGCCGTTGGGGCGAAGAAGTTCTGACCTGGCGACCGCGGACCAGACGACGCAGCGTGGGCAGGCCCCCCACCAGATGGTCTGACGACCTGGTTACGGTGGCGGGGAGTCGCTGGATGCGGGCGGCACTACACCGGGAAACATGATAGATACTATGAGGGAGGCCTATGTCCTGCAGTGGGCATCAAATGGCTGATGAAGAGAGGTACCTCATCGTCCTTACTAGAATATTATAAACGCGAAAGTTTGTATGTGCGGATGGATATTTGTTACTCTTTCACGCAAAAACGTCTGAACGGATCCGGATGAAATTTTGTACAGAGATAGGTTATAGTCTGGATTAGCACATAGGCTATTTTTTATCCCGGAAAAATACACATCAAAATTACCACGCGAACGAAGTCGCGGGCAACAGCTAGTTATGAATAATTTGTATCATAAAGATAGATTTTTTTTTCATTTCGCGAATGAAAAAAAACTTTTTTGCTTTGATTGTCTGCTGATATTCGCAATTTTGTATTTTTATTTGTCAAAATGTGACGTTGGTTAATGAGGTATAAGGAAACATAGAATCAGACATAAAGGCCAAACATATTACCCTCCTTCTAGGCACCACCGGAGTTGGGTAAAAAGCAGTAAAACGGAGCACCTAGATCCTAGTCGTGTGAGTTACTTGTATAGGTACCTAATGTGATACGGCCCTAAGGCAGTTACGTGCCACCGCGTGCGCCGTGATATGACGCTTGCAGTCTGGGGACACAAAATATGAGATCTCATATAAAGGACAAAGGGTGATATTATTTAATTTAAAAAATTCAGTGAGACTTAGTGGCTCTTAAAGCAAAGTATGTAGATAGAGGACTCTTTTTATTGCACATAAAAAAGGGTACAGACTTATCACTAAAAGTTATCTCTTCAAGACTTTATATGTTGTTAATTTTTGTTCAGCTCATTAAACATTTGTTTGTGTTTGTTTAATAATGTAGTGTAGCGTTCATAAGGCAAAAGCTAAAAAACTTTCCCTCAGTATTAACAATTAGGAACAATTAAATAATTTCCAATATAGAAACAATTTATTGCTTTTATTTGTCACTAAATTTTCGATAATTATGGTCAGTAATTTAAAAGAAAAATAAGAAATGTGATTTTTCTTTTCTACATATTGGAACGATTTTTCAGCTGTAGCGTAATTTCAATAACACTTAATTAATAATAATAATAACCTACACAAAACACATCACTCATTTTGGTCGCACCACGTGAGAATCGAACCCACGACCTCCGGCGTGTTGTAGATATAAATAATCTGGAAAATCATAACTCTCGATGTTTCTGAAAGACAAACTGGTTTTTAGGAATGTCAAAGTGTGACAGATGACTCACGATCTCCGGAATAACTAAATAATAGTAACTTCTACACAATACAATCACTTAAATATAATTAATATATAATTAGATTTGATTATAATACAATGACAACGCATTTTCACAATAATATAAATATTTTTCTTTACTTTATTCAGCAAACGTGTTTTTAAGTGTTGAAGAGTTTTTCACAGATTAGGTGCATTTCAAATCAAGTAAATAGGTATTTAATTAAAAAGTGTTTTTAATTAAATACCTATTCAGTCGATTTACAATGCACCTACTCTTTACTTTTTTTCTTTCTCACTTTTCCTTTTCTCCTGCTTTTGTTTTGTTTCTGCTTTTTTATGATTGTGTATGTCTGTATCGTGTTAAAAAAAACATTTTTTTCTTTCTTCTTTAAATTCAAATTCAAAAACATTTTATTCAAAGTAGCACAGAAACTTATCAAAGTTTGCTTTACACATTTTTTGAACCGTGTATCTGGAAAGCTTGTTATATCTTTAGGGGTCTTATTGTAGAAACATATGCAATGCCCCATACAGGATCATGTATTATATTTGCCAGCCTATGTTTTGGGAACAAAAGTTGAAAATATTTGAATTGAATTTATGTTTATTTCTAGTATTTATATTGTTTCGGCTACCTACAGTTTCAAAGTTACTGATGCTTTTCCTGACGTACATAATTTAAGACCACTCGGCTTTGTTCCATATTCATGTGTCAATACTTACCTACTGCATCGCTATGCAGTATCTTCATACGTGATATCTTACACAAACTTAACTTCACTAGAAAACATTAGTATTAATAAACGTAGAGCGAATTAATTATGAACCTGACTCTTGCCACGCTCGCCAGTTAAACACCGTAATTCACATTAAATGCCAACAAACAAACCGAAACACAAACTCTATTAGTCTCTTGGGACTAGTTGGGACTTCGTAATACGCCGAGGCTTGTGCGCTTATTATGGACGAACGTAAACTAATATGTAGGTGAATCCTGGTCGGATTCTTCCGAAAATTCAAGTAATAATGTTAATAATAAGGTTAATAATGTTACAAAAGTTTTAGTTCCAAAATTACATAATAATAAATTATCTACTTCATTTTGTGCAAACCTAGCTTCCTTCTCCCTGTTGTTTAAAGTCATGGGGAGTAGGAATGATGGATAGTTATCTATCTATAAAGTGCTTTTAGCAATAAAGTCGCCAATTTTTTACTTACTTACTTTTTCTTTTATGGCTGTAGGGTCTGTAATTGTTTTCTAACGTGTGTATATAATATTTGTGTCTGAATATTTATTCGTCTACGATTAGGTAGTTAGATCGTATTAAAGCAAAGTGTCCACAGTAGCCGGGCTAGATTCCCCGCACGCAGTACGTTGCACGCACAGGGTTTAGGTCAAGTGCACTGGCATCACTAAACGCGGTTTTTCACTAAACGGGGTCCACTACCTGTTACGATATGCGGACGTTCACTGACAAGACTATCTACGTCAGCTAAATTCACGCTCTCAGATGAAGCCTGATAGCCAGCAGCCGTAGGCGCATCGGAATGGACTACATCTTCAGTAAATACGTAACGTTTATCGAAACGACGCAAAATGTGAATCCATTTCTTTAGATATTATCGATAAATAAACCACTTAAATTTAACTGAGAAGTTAACATTCTGGAAACATTCTTAACATTGTTGTGAGGAAATTGTCCCATAGATAAACGTCGTAAGTATTTGAATCTACTGGCATAAGCTGCGCACACTTCGGCACTCCGTTGATGCAAATCAAATATCAGGTTTCTTTTTCTTAAAAAAATATAGTTAATCGCGATCAATTTTAGGGGTGAAACTGACTTGGTAAAATTAAAACGATACCACTGACCCGCTGACCTTGCGATAAGGCTGTGTAGGGTATTGCTAATTAGGTTCTTTTTATGAAGAAAAGTTCTAAGAAACTTCAAAATATCATTCGACTTTAGAAGGAACGAGTTTTAACCAAATTCTATTTATTGGAGTTTTGTAACCCTGAAACAATAAACTACAATGTCAGAACCAGATCCAATTTAAATCAAAATTAGGTACAAAAACAGAGGTCGTCAGTTCCATTTCCACTGCAGGCTGCCGTACCTACTTATTTTCCATGTATTTTCATGTTTCTGGTGTCCTTACCTGGTTACCATAGAACAGGTATCGTAGTTTGGTCCCAGTAAGACTATCTTGCTCAGCGAATCATAAGTCGCTCCATTTAATTATGCTCACTCTCCGGCCGACGTTTCTTTTCTTAGGTTATAGTTAAGTAACCAATTAGAATGAAAAACTCAAGTGACACTCAGTCCCTGCAACATATGACAGCAACAACACTCAGACCACGGGGCGTCCCAAACAAAACGCAGTCATGTGGATAATGAAATAAAGAAAAGCCCCCGCCCCGCCATGCGCCAGCTGGCCGCTTCTAAAAAACCAACACACAAACATAAGCGCAGAAGCTGTACAGAAACTTGCACATGAATGGATGTTATTTAATATTTGCATATAATGTAAGCACGTGGTTACTTCATATGGGATAAAGGGTCATAGCCTAAGCTATGTTCCTTATTAACACAAATTAAATGAAATCATCAAATTCAAACTAATAAACAAAATAATGGTAATTATTGCCATGAGAGATTTAATAGCTAAGACTACTATTGTTTAGCCAGCCCAAACATATTATCTACATAAGAAGCCTATATACGTCCCACTGTAGGGCACAGGCCTTCTCTCAGGGAGAGAGTATGGGCTTAATCACCACGCGTGCCCACCGCGGATTGGCGATTTCAAGCGCTGAGGTATGTGAATTGCTCAGACACTCAGGTTTCCTCAGGATATTTTCCTTGACCGTTAGCGAGTGGTATTGCTACTATAACTTCACAAATAAACATAACTTAGAAACCAAAGTCATATGTACATGCACAGGGAATCGAACCTCGGTCGGTCGGTGTTTGCTGTTGCTGCATATTGTGTAATAATTCTGCAACTATTAACTTTAACCGTAATTACGTAAACATTTCGTTTTTATTATTAATACAGTTTCTTGATTACAAATTTTGAATTTTCATGCAACTAAAATGTAAATATTGACGCCAGCTACTGGAAAACGTTCTTAAGAGATTTCACCCAACGTGAACACATGAAATCTTTTAAGAACGTTTCTTAAAGTACCATCACCGGAGTTTGGCAGTCAGCTCTCTGTCTCTGTACAACACCATGTTGCAAATCCATGAGATTAAATGACACCATATTGCAGAACCTTCTTTCCAGCCTTTTTCTTCTTGATTGACCATAGTTAGGGGGACATAAGGGTTTGATTGGCGAAAACTGGAATTAGGTAAGCATTACTTACTTATTTCTACTGAGTAAACCTACTGTTTATTCACGCTCAGTGCCACATCTGCAGTGACAGTTGTCAGATTTGCGCGCGAGCTCTCGCCCTCTGATTGGTCGAGGCGAGCGTCGCGCTCGTGACGTAATCGGATTGCGCGTCGCGTTTTAAAAAGTAATTGAGTGTCAAATTGCGTCTCGGTCGCGATGCAAGGAGAGCTGTTTGTTGGCCGGCTGTTAGAGAGAGATGGAAATATCATACATACATATGAAAATAGCCTGAGACTTATTCTATTTTTGACTGGTAAGATTGAATAAGCTATTAAGATTAATTACTACAAGGATAATTTAGATCTCACGATTACAATACTGTTATATACATCCTAACTTTAGAGTGGAATAACTGATATTTTTTCACCATTTCAAAGTAAAAGTAGCGCATATTGACGAGAAGGAGCCAGTGGGTTTTGTCAATGGCTTTAGCGACCCAAAGAGTCAATTGATTTATTTCACTTGAGTTTTTAAAGTTAACATAAATTGAACACTAATAAATATACATGAAGCAAAAGAAGTAAACACTCTACTTAAACACCCTGTGCTAAGGCTCCGTACACAAAACTGCGAATCGGTGCGATGCGAATTAACAACGCAGAAAACTGATGCGATCTGGTGCGGCAGAGCATCTCCCTTCCACGATTCGTGTAAATATTCCTTCGACGACCGTCAACCGTACTGAACATATTTTGTAAACTAGGTAGGTAGTGACATGGATCGTAAAAAGAAGTGCACACTTCTGTTATTACTAAGAAGATTCAGCGATGCGTCTCGCAAGCTCGCAGATTGTTACGATGCGACGCAGCATCGCAGTTTTGTGTAGGTACGTGCCCAAAGATCGTCTGGAAGAGATCGCTTAGAGATACGTTTGCCTGTGTAGCAATGTTATGTAACAAGTGGTAACAATATTCGAATTTAAGGTTTGCAATAAAGAATATGTAAGAGGTCGGGTAGGATCCTGGCAAGTGGCCAATCTTGGTCTCTGCCTACCCCTGCGATTCAGGCGTGAGCATACATGTACTTATACGTTAAACTGAAGCTCAACTTCCCTTATTCCACAGTATTACCTACCTACAATTCAATTCCCGAAAAGTACCATCATGCCATGCCATCGCTTTAGTTCGTTGCTACATTATCGAGTTGGTGCTCCCAATACGTCTTATCACTCCCGGCAATTTCCCGCCGGAGCCGAGTCTATCTGATACTAATAGGACGACATTCGATTCATTCGATTACTGCGACCCGGAATCGAATCGAAAATCGTTTAGGCGACCCTCCTATCATGTTAGCGTTGTTTCTTTTTATTACGTTTGCTTTGTTTCGTCGTGTCATTGCCATTTCAATATTGTGTCAATAAAGCTGAAGAATTCATAGAATAAAATATCGTTATGTCCAGTTTTATGTCTGTAAACAGAGTTATAGTAGTTGTAGCTCAGTAAATAAACCCGTTACTTCACGTGCATAAGGTCGAATCACAGCACCTATTTGTGAATTTTTAATAGTTTATTTAATTTTTTTTTAGTTAAACCCGACTTCCACAAAAGTACGCTCTAAAAGGATGAGTTAAATGATTTTTTCATGAATTCCACCAATAGACCTTACAGCAGAACCAAATTTATATGGGACTACCTCGGGGCAAACAAAAAATATTTAATTAAATAGGACAACACATAAAATAACTCCGCCTTTATTTAAGTCTGTTAAAAAGAAAACTTCCTAAAAAATTGATATGAATTGTATTGTGCTTGCACTAAATAAATCAAACACTTTGCAATTAAACGTCTCCGCGGCTGAACGTCGACAGAAGAACATCGAAAGCGCGCGATGTCGTGTGCAAAGGTGATCACACACCGAGCCACGCCGGTCGCGCGATCACGCGATCGTAAGCGACACTCACGCACTCACACGTCATCCAACACTCTACAACCACCTTTAACTTCAAGCTTTCAAGGGTGGTATTACAACGTTAAGTTAGTCGATACCGCGCACTTATTTCACACGTCATTTAACAGGCTATGATCAACCTTAAGTTGGAGGGGGTAAGAGTAGGTTTGGAACGTTTAGTGAGGCAGCGAGTAGTGTTATGTCACGACATCGTTTTGACGATTATTTTTGTTTTTGCGCTTTATTTATGTGCTGTTCGGAAGTTTGTTCGATTCTGTCAGCGACGACGGCAGACTCGGATGACAGCGGGAAAGAAAAAGAATTCAGTTTCAAAACGAACATAAGAAAATACTTATTTTCATTCAGTGGCTACCCAAACCCTGCAAATTAAAATGTGAAATATGTGTTAATCTCCATCAACACATTCCACTGCAAGTTTTTTTCATCTATCATACACATTTCTTTTTATCCCTTAATTTGTATAATTTTTAAGACTGCGTTTAAATCTTTACTTGTTTGGCTTTTCCTACGCCTAGTAATGAATAATATGCTACAGTACAAAATTTACCGCTAAATTATAACGCTTCTGTTAGTTGACACGCAAAAGGGACTTTTTTAATAAAGCGCTCTTACGTCTAAAATTTATTTTAAGTGAGCAGTCGATTTTGTTTCAAACATGATCTTGAAATAAGCATCCAGGAGTGATCTCAAAGATAAGACCGCTTTATTGATGCGCTCCTCAATTCATACATTTTATGCAATTCTATCTAAACACCAGAGGCCCTTATTTTATTACTGGTAGATTAGAAAAATAATAGTGCGTGTAATTTTAAAACTGATTAAACTTTTTGTAGTACAAATTGAACCTGGCAGTGTTCTTGTCGGCGTAGTGTCGCCAGCACCGGCTCGCCGCGTGTCGCGGGACAAGCATCCTCATTAGCCGCCAAACGATATTTTCGTAACATTCACTACCCTCTTTAAGCGATCACTCTTCTAGCTAACTCTCACTTTAAACTAAAAACTAGAAAGCGTAGGCCACCAAGACGTCTTCGTTTGGTTATCCTCCGGTAAGCTTTTACTGTCGTGACTTGTGCACACTAATCATAAAAACCACCCTTAAAATAATAGCCGTTTGAAGAAATTTGAGTCTAATTGCCTTAGAAATAGGGTGATGGGGGTTGGAATAGTTCAATGAGTAGAAAGTTTTGTGAAGTTAATTTTACAAGCGAATGCTTGTTAATAAAGTGCCGTGGATTATAAGTGGGGCCAACTGGTAGAAGGCAAGCGCGGTATTTGGGTTATTAATTGTAATGTCTGTTAGACAGGCATTAAAGAAGTTATGTAACATAAGAAGGCTTACTTAAACGCAGAATATCATAGTAGTAGTATCTTATCTTTTTGTGTCCTAAGCAGGACACTGTCAATTTTCTCGTGACAGTATCATAATAAATCGTGGATCTTGGAGTAGATAATTATTATTTTATTGAGTCACTTTAACAAGAGGGACAGAAAACGTGGAAAATAATCAAGCTTCACAATTCACATCCGGACTATTTTCGTAGTAAATAAATATTGTTGGATGCTGTATGTATTGCTGTCGTCAATGTAAACGTCAATGTTTCTGTATTAGTATTGCGTTATTTTAATTTTTGTGTGTTCTTACTATTTGTTCATTAAATAACGTTCTATCTATCTATAAAAAACGTTGTATACTATGTGCTTAGTAGGGGGAGAGTCGAGTCGTGTATAGAATTGGCTTAGATCGCGCCGTTTACTCACTGTCTCATAATTTGCTACAGGGTCGGCAAGCTGACATGTCAAACGGTCATTATCATTAAGTTGTTAGTAATAGGTGAAAACGGGAGTTGTTGGAATTGAAATTTACAGATGTTTCGGATATTTAGTATAATGAGCAAAACAAGAAGTAACTTTTAATTTCAACAAACTATTATGGTTTTCTTAATGACATGCACTTTATTAAAAGGTCATGAGACGTTTACTATACTTTGTTTTCTAAGTTACGTAAGCATGTGAATTTGAAGGTACAACAACACTCGCCAAACATGAAGGAAAACGTTGTGAGGAGACCTGAGTGTCGGAAGTGTTCATATACTTCAGCGCTTAAAATTTCCAATCCCTTTTGGCCACGCTTGCTGATTTAGCCCAAATATACTGTCTCCCTGAGAGAAGATGAGTGCCCTGCAGTGGTACATATCTCATCTCATTATTTTAGTGCAATCACATATCAGTGGTCAGCTATCATAGTAGCTACTTCATCTCGTGATGTTGCGGAAGAGTTCTGGTGTAACGTCTATATAGGACATCCGTCGGACCACTGCGGCCGTCAAATGTAAATTGATAAAAAAATGTGCCTACGCTTACTAACATAGCTTTAAGAACCATTGATACCAACGTTTTGAGCCACATATGCTTTAACTAAATTTATTATTATTATAGGCTACTTATGTTAAGTTTTTTTAAGTGAGAAAGGTTAAACAGCAAAACTATTGTGCCTATGCTCTAGGTAGGCGGATTTGCCTCTATTTCCAACCCTCATACTTTATTTCATTTACAGAAAATGCTTTATCCCAATAATATCAAGTATAATTTATGTTTGGCGTGGTTGAGTACTATCGTTATGAATATGGAGGCATCAGCCCTATCAGCCGGCACGTTAGCCCATCGCATGACGCGTGGCGTCACGTGGTGTCGCTCGCGTCACGCGATCCATCTGCTGACACCTTAAACGTTCTGTAAATCGTTGAACTGAGATTTATAAAAAATATACAGGATATTCAAAGCGGATTATAATTAGGCTGTCGATTTACGGTATCAACTAATCTCAGTTGAAATTTTATCAAAGAAAAGACGTTTAAAAACTTTGAAAAGTTAAGAAGAGGATATTAGTATGGAAGGAATATTGATAAAAGGATATTGAATTTGGTACTTCGTACCCGTTTGTTACACCCCATATATCTATCGGAAATATAGAGATTTTATTACACCCTGTATATCTTTAAATTATATTCCCGAAAACGGGGGGAACCTTCGGAAGTGTATAAAATCGCTGTTCCTTATTAAAGCGGCACCAAAATGTATGGAACAACTAACGATTTATTCAGGATTTCTTAGTTGTCTCCGTGATAAAGGTTGTTTGTTCCGACGAATAGAAACCCCACTTCAGAAAAAATAGAGGGATTTTGTTTGAAACCAAGTTCACATGAAATCACTGAAACAAGGCCCTCAGTAATTTCGTTTCCGTTTTCGTCCTCTTCAAACAACGAAAGGCTAACCAGCCCCGTCACTTTCATTTCCAGGTCTGGTTCCAGAATCGGCGTGCGAAGTGGCGGCGCCAAGAGAAGATGGAGGCGGCACGGCTTGGTCTGGCTGAGTACGGCTGCGGCTTGCCGCGGCTTGGTGGCCTTCCCCTACCGGCTGACCCTTGGCTGTCACCGCCGCTATTGCAAGCCCTGCCAGGTGAGTCACGGACTAATACAACCAATAAAAGCCAGAAGGCATCTGAGCTTGTTCTGGCTGAGTACGGCTGCAACTTGCCGCGGCCTGGTAGGATTCCCCTACCAGCTGACTCCTGGCTGTCGTCACCTGTTTCGCAAACAGTGCCAGGTGAGTCACTAGTTACTGACTAGTAGTAGTTACTATAGCCTATAAACTAACGGCTAGGTTCCGTAACATTAACTATACAACATTAGACAATCATCGAATTTGAGAATAGCGTCATCTATAGAAACCAACAAGAAGCGTTTAAAAATAACATTTAACGACATTATATGCACTAATCCGTGCTGAGGACAATTTTCAAAAACTATAAAGAGGTTTGAAATTTCGCCGACGCCTGCACTTGCCCATTAGCTCAGTTGGGAGACCGCTGGCACGGTTAGCCAGAGGTCGCGGGTTCTAGTCCAGGCATGGGTGGAATTTTAAGCCAAATAGGTTTTTAAAATTTAACGACATGACATCGGCGCTGTGAAGGTTACATAGATGGCCGCTAGATGGTGAGCGCTGTCGTTTGTTGTATGGGAGCCCCCTTAAATATTAATTTTATTCTGTTTGTTGTACATATTTGTTGTTACAGCGGCAACAGAAATACATCATCTGTGAAAATTTCAACTGCCTAGCTATCACGGTTCATGTGATACAGCCTGGTGACAGACAGACAAACGGACAGTCAGACAGACAGGCGGACAGTGAAGTCTTAGTAATAGGGTCCCGTTTGGCACCCTTCGGGTACGGAACCCTAAAAAGGACATCGACTTCAATGAAGTCGCATTGTTTACAAGTATTATTATGTGTAATTTTTGAAGGCGGTTCTTTTTGTTAAAAAATAATTTTTATCAAAATTATTTTGTATTATCTGAAACTCAGTACAGCTCAAATAAAACCATACTTAGTCATAATTTAGACTCATGTTCACGATTTATTTTATGCTATATAGCGTAAAAATAATAAAATTAATGACCGACATTGAAAAGTAATATTATATAGATTTCTGGAGAAAATAACCTTAAGCAGCATTTAAGTAAAATTCTTTATTCGAAATTTTATTTAAGTGGCTACTCACATTTATGCAGTGGCGCATAACGGCCTTAGCTCCGTAGAGTTCAACTCAAAAACTCATGTTTCCCTCCATAGGTTTCCTATCGCACGGCGGCGCGGGCTACCCGTCGTACCTCCCCCCGCCCCCGCTGCCGCCGCCGCCGGGCCCACCGCCCCCCGCGCCCGCGCACGACCCGCGCTCCTCCTCCATCGCCGCGCTCCGGCTCAAGGCCAAGGAACACGTCGAATCCCTTAAAGGCATGCAGATGGTTTAGGACTCTGCTGTATAGGTGGTAAGGCGGAGAGTTTGCTGTGTCACGTGTGGTACAGAGACTTTGGTTTGCTAAGTTTATAAGGAAGATGTCATTAAAATCAGATGAGTTTTAATCGAAGCCAATGGTGTTATAAATAAAGGTGGAAGTACAGTCGGCAGTACATCAACTTTTACACGCATGCACTCTTCTCGGTTACGTCGGGGGTGAGTTTGCAACTAAAATGTTTAAGTTGACCTACTGTCGACTTAACTATTCCTACACATAATTATATAGCGCTCTTGGTCCGGCTTAACATTACAAAAAAACTGACTTCAGGAAAAATACGCAGTAAGAAGAGGTAAAAAGAGTTCAATGATTTTCTCATGGATCTCACCGATAGATTTAATGTGTATACATGGGACTTACGCTCTCCCTGAGAGGAGGCCTGTGCCCTACAGTTAGACGTATATAGGCTGCTTATACATTGGACTTAAAAAAAAAGCCGAAAACAAGTGGTGAGGAATTATCGCTGAACATACATAAACAAAATATATACGGACATATTGACAGCCTCCTCCTATGACACAATTTAATTTTAATTTAATTGAATTTTGACATTTATTATTTTCATTTTGTATTCCTGGACCATCCTTGCCTCGGTACAATCATAAGTCCTCCTATCATAAAGTCGGTTAAAAATAGAGTGTTCTAATATCAGAAGAGTAAAATGTAAACGGTCATCATAGGCTTGCTTGCCCCAATGCTATCAGACAGGAATATCTATCTGTTTATCATGGGTAAGCTCTATCCAATGAATGAGTCCAAAAACGTCTAAAGACAAAATAGAATTGCTCTTTATTCGGGCTTCAAGTGCCGCCCTTCCCGCGCCCCGCTCAACCGCGCTGCTTGCAGTTGTGTGAACAGAGAGATTAGTTGAGTTCATTAATAAATAGCAGGAAGAAGTTGCGGCTCTACTCAAAAGAAGTGTAACGTCTGCTCGAAAGGACTTTTGAACTAATTCACTTGCGTTTTAGCTTAACTAGTAATAGAGCACTGGCTTCAGTAATGTAAGCCGGGTTTTAGCTAGAGTACCCACTGGAGATTCTGTTCAAAAGACCTAAAGAAATTAGTAGAGGCTATGATTTATCACGAAAATTCGGGAGTCGAAATGGACTGTACTTAATTGAGATTTTGGAAAAGCTTCTTTATCAGAACAACAGATGGCGTCACCTGGGAATGTGACCAACTATATTATTTTGTCATTTCATGAACCAGAAGACGATTTTTAACCATTTTGTAAATAAAAATATTTGTGCCATATGGCATCGAGGCTGTTTCGTACAATAAGTTATAACATTTGTAAGTCATTTACACTGAACCACAGTTTATTTTTTTTAATGCACCGCTACATTCCCCTTTCACTTTGCCGTAGTCGGATAAACATTTTGACACAAATAGAATGTATTTTTTATGTTACTGAAATCCTACTGCGTGAATAAATGTTGTAAATAATGTAAGAAATTGTATTTTTAATGTAAATTAAAGATGTTAGACTAGCCCTACTTTACAATTAAAGAAAAAGGTTTAATATTAATTTATTTTAAATATGTTATGTAAAAAACTACCTACAGTTTCTAAAAGGAAAGTGCATAAATACCTAATTTAAATCTCTTTTATTACAAGTAATTAATAACTTTGTGCATTTACTTGAGCCATAACGTAGGAAGAAATAACCACAAGTACCTATTGTTCAAGGTAACGTACCACTGTTTTATACTTCTATTGTAAATAGTATCGTTAACTGAAAGTGTTAGCTTTAAGTATAGTGTTTATAACAATATTTATTCTGTGACGTCACGAGTGTACATAAAAAACAGTGACGTCGCTGTAGTGCGTGAGATACAACTAATATACTGATTATAAATAAGATATTAAGAAATAATAAATGTGTTCTTTCATATAATAAGATTTGTTTGAAATTTCACCCTTCCGGATATATCGCAATTTCATAATACAGCCCCTGGGGTTGGTTTTGGCCCAGATTTTAAATGTCTTTTTCTAGCAAAGTTGATTACTTTTCCGCGCCGATTTAAACTTTCACACATTTTAAATCCTCACAAGGCACAATTTCCTTGATTGTTGAGTAAACTCAGTTGTTTTATTTTACAATAATACATATTCAACTATTCCTTAACAACCGAACTCAAAACGAAACATTTTAAGTATTGAATAGGTAAGTACCGCGGACTGAAAGGTCTGTCATTTCGGTCGTCCAGCCGTGTCAACTTCATACACAAACTACTTAGAATTCTTACTATTTAGTACTAGTCGCTTATAATATGAACATAATAAATGTTAGAGCGAGAAGGGCGAGGCAAGCCCCACAAAAGCCCAAAGTGTGCGAGCGAAACAACCTATTCGTAACGGTATGTATGGTGCCAATTATCGCGAGACATTAGAACTCCTACATTCAGAACTCTTGACAAAAAACAAAGAGCGTGAGTTACAAGAATAGTCCGATGGTTGATTTGTCTATATTTTAAGATGGTACATTTGATCAAGCGTTTTAGAAATATGAGCCGGGCTTTTAGCATTATATATTATGAAGCGGACAAGCAGACAATCCTGGCTGCAGCATCAGTTTATGGTAAAGACCATAAAAACTAAACGTTGAAAGTTAAATGAAAATATTTTGAAAAATGGTGTCTCGTAGCACTACGCTGTAGCACGTAGCCCGTAGCCCGCTACGCCTTATCGCTACGCGGGTGCTACGCGGAGGGTGGTCTGCAATGAACAAACGCCACTCAAATTATTACTGTTTTTGTTCCAACAGTATTTAGGTCTGTGGTGGGACCACATGGAGGAATTTCAACGGTATTAACTTCCATATAAAATGTACTCTGATAAGATTTAGAGTATAAGTCGAAACACACATTGCAATTAGTGTATGACTATTGAATAAGAATAAACTTTATTTGACAGTATTACAAAGAATTACATACCTACAGTAGGTTTATAATGAAGTTAATAACTTTACAAAGAATTACTTACAGTAGGTACGTAATCAAGTTAATAACCTTACTAAGAATTACATAAAGTAGGTACACATTGCTCTTAAATGGGTTGACGATATTCATTGCACATAGGTGTGTCTTATTTAGATGTAAACGTTTTTTGTATATTTCTATAAATTTTCTTCGATTTTTAGCATTACAGGGTTCGGCCACAGCTTATGTATCTTTAATTTCGCTATTTGTATTCCACAGCATGCAACATGCAAAAAGTGCAAAAGTGGTGTGGTATTATACCCACAGTGTAGCACGCACGATAAAGTTTAATGGGAGAAGTGACTTATTGTTGGGGTAGTTTATGGTAACTCAGGATTGGAGAGACCTTCGCCCAGTAGTGGGACACGAAAATCTGTCTAGCAAGAAACGCTAAAGGTTATTTTTAGAGTTCATAAAAACAGTTTACTGTAGGTAGAATAAACTTCACATAGACGGAAAAATTCCAGGTCTGGCGCTGGTTCAGATTCAACTTTAACAACAGTCCTAATATGGGACTATCAATATCAAAAATCAATGAAAAATATTAAAGGTTTTCATGAATGATATCCGAGGAGGCATGTAGCCCCAGCGCGGGCGAGCAGGGCGGAAACAGCGCATTACCATTTTATTGGCACTCCCTCCGCCCCCCGCGCCCCGCAGCCACCGGAGAGAGTAGGGGTAAGGACCATGACAAAAATTACACTTAATTGAAATTTTACTGTCTCGGGTAGAGAGTTCTTAACACTACACTTTGGTGAGTCTACAATTGACGGTGTCATGATGTGCGTTACGTGCTTAAGTTAAGAGTAGATCGCCCTTTACATTCATAATATGGCTAATAAGGACTCCCATTTACAAGTACCTATAACTACCGGTTTCTAAATTGAGAATCTCATGAAGTAAACAGGTAGGTGTCGTTCAGCTTTGAAATTTTTTGAAAAATTTGAAGTGTCAAGCCGATATGCAATTCTTAATTCGGAAACCAACAGTGAATCAAACACTGACAGATATAAACTGTGTTGTTAATAATGAGCAGGCATATTAGGCGATAGATGAATAGCAGCAATTTTCAGGGATAGATTGTGCGTTCAGCGATATTTCTTACTAAGTACATTAGAAAAAGGGGGGCCTCAAGTGCTCCCGTAGAAATTTTGTCAACTATTATAATGTAAAATATCAAATACTGTCTTAGTAAATTTAAAAAATAAATTAATTCAAGATTGTTTTCATATTCATCTGCAAGATCTCACAATGGGATCCAAGATCTTATGACGGAAATCTCCAATATTTATGAGCATTCAAAAGGTACTCGGAAAGATTGGTCAAAAAGTGTTGAGATATTGGTGGTTGTAGTTATTTAATTAATATGGGTAACCGATTTAAAAAAATTACAAACAATAGCGAGTAGGATTCATGTCCCTAAGATTCTGAATAAATATTACGCCTAACCGACTTAACTTCTCCGAAATGTTCCCCTTACAACTTTTTTTATACTTCTTCATGTGAACAAACATTTGACATTTCTAAATAAAATATTTTCCCAGTAAGGACAAAATTTTGTTTAAAAGCGGCATATAAACATTTTTTGGTTTTTTCCCGCTGGTAGAATAAGATATAATATTTGAGTTTACCTTGGGCCTGTATGAAACTAAATAAAAATATACTTAATAAACTTTCAAACAAAACAAATCGGTAAAACTAAACGTGATTGAATAATCCGACAATTAGTCACTGTACAACACTTCAAATAACTTTGAGAGTGATTTAAATGAATACCACTCCTATGGCACTGTAATAAAGGTTCCCTACATCCTTTCTACTACTGTAACTTCAGTATGTTAATTCGCATTAGAATTCATAAGCGTGGAGCATGCGAGCATTCACTACAGCTATGAAGGTGATGGATGTCGCCGTTTGTCATCGCTTGCTTTATGTAAAGTGGGAGGTGCTTGACTTAATTAATAAAAAGTTTCACATTTTTCTTGAGTAAGAATGATTTTTAATTATGTTCGAAACTTATAAAATACAGTCACTGGTACATACCGGAATTCGAATCCAGAAATTCATGCACGTAAACGAACTGATATTATAACCACTGCGCTACCACGTAGGTACTTATGCTATTATCGTACAGACTAACCAAGCCAGGGGGTAGTGAAACATGTCTGAAACCATTAAAATTATAATATATTGCATTGCACCAGTGATAGTTAAAAACGTCTAACGAGCGCTAAAAAATGACCCCACGTTCATTTAATTTTCGATTTAAAATTGTTTGAATCTCTAATATCAAAGCTGATATTGAAGTTTTATTTACATGTATAGAATTTTTGCGCTTAAAAATACACGCAATATAACTTTACTGTTTGTGCTAATTAAAGTTACATTGAAGTATTAAATTAATGCATGTACCCAATTGTTGATTTAAAATTAAATAAATGATTATGAATTGTTATGGATTTGGGGGAAGGGCTTGTCAATTGTGTTACCAATCGGAGCGAGTTAACCCGCCAAAATATATTTGCACCTGTCATCGTCAGACCGCCATCTTGTGACGTACATAGAATAGATATTTCGATCGGTTACACCAATGGTTTGACCGTTTTTGTATACAACGAATCATCAGTTACGCTGTCACTTACTATCGCCCAATCAACGTTCAATGAACCAATAATAGAGTGATTTACTCTACAGCATCTCCTGCGCTCATTTCATTGGTAAAGACTAATCGAGTGTGAATTCTGTAGGAACACAATACTTCTATGGTTTTTTATTATTAGCATTGCACCCATTAATCGTTGCCTTGAAGAGCCAATAATATATTTAAAAAAAAAACCTTAGGTACGTTAGTTAGTTCCAAATTTGACCGCTAGATGTCGCTGGGTCCGAAAGCTGCATCGCGCAATCGAAATATTATCTGAGTTGATGACTACTCCGCTCTACCGAATTTAAGTCATACTTACCTGGCGTAGGGGACACCGTGATCAAGTAGGCGGTTCCCCCAGGGCGAGGCTCTTCCATTGCACTGCGGTTGGGTTGACCCCTGCGATTATCCCTAATGTGGATAACTCGGGCGCGTCATTTTTGGTAGTGGGGACTGCGTACGCGCCGTCCCCTTCTAATTGTCTAAAAATAAAAACGTAGTGAAGTTGGTTTGCGTAAATTTCAAAAATATCAGTTTAAATTGAAATTAAGTAAGTGCTAGTACTCCACATTATAGAAAGTGTCTTAATGTACTACCGAAGGCTTTTACCTAACTCGTATAGGTTCGTGTGTAACTTTGCTGTGACGTAACCTTCGCATATTGTTGGTATATACATAATAACTAGCTGACTTAGCAAACGTTACTTTGCCATTTTATTTAGCCTGTGACCTATTCTCAGACCTAACAAATATACGCAAAACAAATCATAAAAATCGGTTAAGCTGTTTCGGAGCCTCGGAGGAGTGACACGTAATTTTGATATATATAATATATATCCAAAGGGCGCAAGATTTGACATTTAAGTTTTTCGGAAATTCAGAACAAAACTAGGAACCCTACAATCACCGACACTGACATTTTATTTATGTTTAATGGTGACAATGAGCAGCATAATTAATAACGTTTCGAAACTAAAACGAAAGTAAATCACGCGCAATTACACAAAAGTCGTGCGTTACACGTTAATTCGGGCAATTATTCATTTTCCACGGAATTAAGGCCAAATCGAGCTCGCGTGACACTTGCACTTGGGTTACGGGACATCAAGCGCAGAAAGCTCACTTCAGAGATTTCAGATCAGTTGTTGGGAGTTTGAGGTGGTTGGCTGGGACGACTCTAATTTAATTGGTACACCTACATACAAACAGTATTGGCCGTGCAAAAAATGTATTTCTTAAACGCCACAATACACATTTTATTTATAAGAAACAAATGTGAGTGGTTGACCAAAAAGGGACCTGGAGGGATTGGAAACCGTTATTATTTGATTTTTTTAATCTGTGGTATTTTAGCTTTGTTTCGGTCTAACCAGAATATATTTAGGTGCCGTAGTTATTTTTTTAAGCCGCGCCCCCCGTCCGCGCACGAGTCGAAACCTGTTTATACACGAAACTTCAAACGCGATTTTCTCGAAATCAATTATTTTCCCTTGAGGTCCCTTTTTAACCGACTTCAAAAAAGGAGGAGGTTATCAATTCGACGCCTTTTTTTTTTCTTTTATTTGGCTATGTTCTTCCATAACTCCGTCAAGTCGTAACCGATTTCGACAATTCTTTTTTTGTTCGAACAGATATAACATCCCATTGGTCTCATTTTAATTTGGTGAAGATCTGATGAAGTCTTTCAGAGATGGAGAACGGAACTCTTCAATGGACAGCAGTAAATAAGCCCTAATGGGGCCCATCCTTTAGTAAAAAAAAAAAAAAAAAAAAAATTTAAACTGTTTAATATCCGTACGTTTCATAAAATTGCGTAAATGTACTCTCAAGTTAATTTGGTGATGTTCTGGTGAAGACTTTCGGAGATTTAGAACATCAAATTTTAAAGGACCGAATCATGTGCGGTAAATTATGGTTATAAGGGACTAGTTAATTTTCTCCCGCTCCTCCACTAAAAACTGAAAAACAAAAAAAATAAAATAAAAAATAAAATCTTTTTAGTGCTGTAGTGTTTCGAAGTCTGTTTTTATTTTTTTGGTCAACCACTAAGCAACGGTTGGACAGTTACGCCCGTAAAACACAACACACTGTTATTTTAGATTAAGAAAACAGATCAATGCTCGAAACATATAAGTACCACAGTTACCACGACAACCTTAGTACGGTGGGAGGAGAAGACAACCCATTCAGACAGCACTACACAACAATTATAATTAACAAATATGTACTAATCTCTCAAATAAATAAAAAAGCAATTTACAATTCGACTCAAAGCGCATATAATTTTTTTATAATTTTAAATATTTTTTATATTTAACTATTTTAATAATACCTGAAGTAATTAAAATAAAAAAATTAATAACTCCCACATCACCAATCACATGTCAATCACCAGAACAAGTGATTGTGTGGTGTGGTATGGTGCTACGGTAACCAGGCAAGGATATCACAAACATTTATATATACACCCAGACTGAGCCCATTTGTACAAATGTGCGGCGGCTACCAGTGGGAATCGAACCCACAACTTCCGGCATGGTAATCAGATGTGACACCGCTTAGGCCAACGAGGCAGTCAAATACATTTCATTATCAAACAAGTTTAATAATCAGACTGTAATTATGTCTCGTCTCTGTAACAGAGAGAGAGAGAGAAAGAGAGAGAGAGAGAGATAGCGAGAGAGAGAGAGAGAGAGAGAGAGAGAGAGAGAGAGAGAGAGAGAGAGAGAGAGTAGATATGCCTAATGAGGGACTGAATCACTACGCGTCCACCGCATATTCTCGATTTCGGACAGGTATCCTCGCGATGTTTCCCTTTACAGTTAGCAAGCTGTAGGTACGACTACAGTAAACATTTACAAATTAGCTAATACACGCAATATTTGCCAAAAGTTAAAAAAAACGTTATTTCGAAGTTCAGAGGGAACCTTGCACGACTTTCTATTTTGTGTCGTCGTTTGCACGTGTGGGTGGTAGTTTAATTACTTGTTCGTTTGTTTCTCGATGAATTTAACAGTTAAATGTTGAACCGCGCTTGTTAGTTAGTATTTGTGTTTTATTTTGTTTATGAGCGGAAATAATGCAATTGTATTGTGGTGTAGAATGCATGAATTTACGTAGAATTAAAACCAATTATTGATGAACAAATACATTAACGTAATGTTGCGTGAAAGGCCATTCTTATAATTTTACTCATACATACACTTCATTCAGTACCTTAGTCAAGGGCAAGCAACCATAAATGGCAGTGGGCTTGTCACATTTGCCAAAGAACTGATAATAATAATCAGTGATGCAATAAAGAAGTTCTCGAGTTCAGACAATTTCGAGTGTAATTATTAACAAAGGGTAAGCGTATTTTCTTATCGTTTTTTTTTCTCTATCCTAACAACGCTGATGTAGCAACAAGCGTCAAAATTGCTATGATTATAGAACAAACTCTACAGTAAAATAAACAATAATGAAAACAGGCCAAGTATGCGGTGATATCTCGCTATGAATTCTGAACTGTATCTATGAATGAAAACTTTTTTGCATACATAACACAATATTAAATGGTACAGAACCCCCGGTGCGCGAATCCGACTAGCATTGTGTCTATGTTTTTTATTATTAATGTTTCTTTTTCAATATATGGGGCTACATAAGTAGCCCCAAATCTTGAAACAGGCAAAAATCACACAAACCTTGGACACCTCTTTCTAAATCTGACGTATAACGCCATCTGATGTGAATGACAGGAATCTTAGAATTTTATTTCACAAAGTTATTTGTTTCTCTTGCAAAAAGAAATATTTAACTTATTTTATTTTGTGCTGAATAATTTGTATTAGTTTTAGAAATAACAACAAGTTCTGTGACATTACGTGTTTTATTTTATATCTAGTTCTGCTACTCGCCGCCGCGCGTAATGGCGCTAGCGTCGCCCGTCAAAGTTAATTATGAGCCATTTTGTTAGGGTGCGCGAGGGACGCTGCGGGCGGGCAAGGGGGGGGGGGGGGGGTAGCAATTTACAACTCAAAGCCGCTGAAAAAACCCTAAAACACCCGCCAGCCCCAGGGCTGCGCCACACACATGAAAACGACGAGAACAGATAAACAGAAACAGTTTTTGATAAAATTACGCCGTACTAAATTAGTAAAATATTGTCATTTCTAGCTCACTAGACTTTAAAGCAGACCATAAACAGACATTATTACAGAGAGAAACTGTTTTAATTTTCTCCGTGCCGCTTGGAATCTCCGTAGCACGAGCATGTATCCCGCGCAAGACTAAAAAAAGACAAAATTATAACAATAGTAACTTCCACACAACACAATCACTTTCCTGGCCCCAAACTACGATCGCCTGTGCTACGGTCACCAGGCAAGGAGATCACAAATATGGAAATACACCCAGGCTGAGGCTATTTGTTCAAATGGCCTGACCGTAGCGGATGGATGGCTATCACGCTCTCATTCGCTACGTTGGCGCAAGATGGGGGGATGTTGGTTTGCTTTTCCGTAAAGGATAAGGCTTCGTGCAACCGGAGCAACCTCCGTACTCTCAACGCTAAATTAGAACACTTATGTTATAATTGAAAGCCTTCATTTAGTAATAATAACATCCGCACAAACAATCACTTGTCCCTGTGCCCTGTGCTATAGCAACCAGAAAATGATGTCACAAACGTAGTAAAACATCCAGACCGAGGCCATTTGTACAAATGGACGTCGAACCCCTCACTGGGAAATAAACCCACGAAGTTTAAATGTCAAAATATTAGTTAATTTTCTTTCTACTTTTGTAAGAAAATTATCAAATTTTGGCATTTGAAGTTATTAATGGCACTCATGGCATTTTCACTGTTATTGTAGGTCCTGATTTTATTATGTTTAAAAGAATTGAGAAAAGAGTGTCTCCACTCTGTTTTTCACTGCCTTTTCTCCGTTACAAGTCGACCTGAAGACATTACATTGATGTTGAACAAACAGAACATAAATTCTTTACGTTAAAATAAATTTCTGATTTCCGACCTCTGTGATGGCAATCAAACGTGATACCGCTGCAATGACGAGGCAGTCAGTGAGTTAATAATTTAGCTAAAATAAGCCTTTATTTTCCGATGCTCTCTAAAGAGAACATAAGTAAAATGCTATTTGTTACTACTAAAACGCTTACTCAATCTTCATTTATAAAATACTAGCTTTAGCCCGCGACTTAGCGCGCATACATTGCGTAATTTCCAGGATGAAAAGTATTCTATGTCCTTCCCCGGGATTCAAAATAACTCCATACCAAATTTAATCTAAATCCGTTCAGCCCTTATTGCGCAATTGAGTAAGAAACATCCGAACATCTTGACAAACTTTCACATTTATAATATTAGTAGGATTGCATTTGATTGTGATGCAATTTGGAAAACCATAATGTTGAGAGTAGTGGGGCATGAATGAAACAAAGTGACATAGCGGCGACTTTTGCGACAAAATTGTCGTTTGGTCAGATCAGCTGGCGACTGTATGGATGATATCTTCATGAAAAGGATCATCATACAAGCAAATTATATCTTGAGGACCCGCTAGTCACATTCATGTGAACATGAGTCAAAAATGTTGATTCATTCAATGACTTAATAAGTGAAATTTGTCTATAGCTATCTGTATATCCATCGGACTAAAGGTTAAAAATCAGTAGGTTACTGATATTTTACTGATATGTTAGTGATATTTTAGCTCCCGGTTTTTTGTATAAAACCCAAAATTTGTATTATTTTTTCTAGAAATATGTCTGAGTCCGAGCGCTCACTTACCTACGTATCGAGTATGTGTGGAAATTGCCACTTGGTGCTTTATAAAATAATCCAATATACCTAGATGCAAAATAATCTAATTCCTACGTCAATATTCTCGTGCCAAAACTGAAAGACTAGCCGCCCCCGTTAGGCTGGCCGCCCTGGGCCCCACTTCATAGAGTTACTTAAATTCATGGTTTATTATAACAATTACATGTACATTGCATATTCGATTAACCCACAGATTAATTGGTAGGAAGAATAATTGTTCTAATCGGCTACACAATCTTCATAGATATATATAACTGTAGGGCACAGGCCTTCTCTCAGAGAGACGCGGCCTGTGCCCTACTCCCCACTTTAGTTTAACCGTGACCGAAACAACTACAACGTTGCCGAAACGTCGGAAATTAAGGTACCTAATTAGGTATACCTGATAAATAATCGCGTCTAGGCACGTTAAATGAATGAGCATCGCAGGTCATAAAAATACTAATATACATCGAATTGTCACTTCATAAACTATGAAGTGTAGTTCAATGAAAGGCGGCCGTGGGTGCGGCAAGTTGGCAGCCCTGGCTTAACCCGGTGAGGTGGCGGTCGTTAGCTCTCATTTGTTTTGCCGTAATCGCGCGATATGAGAGCTTTATTGGCCTCCCCCGCAACCCCTCGCCCCGTACCCCCAGCCCCGCACCCGCGGGCTTCATTACACGCAGCCTCAGGCATAGAGGGACGCGGTAGGACCTCCTCACCTCAGTGGATCGGTAAAGAACATAATATTAGTTGAATTTTATTAAAATGATGCATTAGAGCCTTGCTTAGAGCAGAAATCCTATTTGCTATGAATACAGGTAATTAACAGGCTCCGGTACTACTTTTATTTTTAACGTTTAGGGCAACATTAGAGAGCTAATGGCAGAGTCAATTAATGCAATAGGTACTCACACTCATCCACTGTACCATAGAGTACATACATATGCAGTTTCTCCGTGAAAATCAGGTAAGGGACGTCCAAGAGGGATGTATTAGTGAAAGGCAAGATAAAAAATAGCTGAAGCCGATTGCATGCATGTACTCGTAACGACAAATGAAGCGAGAGAGGTTTGTCAGGCCTCTCTGCCTATCCCTCTAGGATACAGGCGTAATACAATGCAATTTTTAGGGTTCCGTACCCGAAGGGTGCCAAACGGGACCCTGTTACTAAGACTTCACTGTCCGTCTGTCTGTCTGTATGTCTGTCCGTATGTCTGTCCGTCCGTCTGTCTGTCTGTCTCTCACCAGGCTGTATTTCATGAACCGTGATAGCTACGTAGTTGAAATTGATGATGTATTTCTGTTGCCGCTATATCAACAAATACCTACTAAAACAGAATAAACCAAATATTTAAGGGGGGCCCCTATACACCAAACGTAGTTTTTTTGCCGTTTTTTGATCGATATTAATAACGGCAACAGGTAGACGCTTGCAATAATTACAGAATATTTCGTTCTATATTCGCTTCAAAAATAAATAATAAATAAATTAAAATAAAATAAATATTTTAGGGGAGCTCCCATACAACAAACGTGATTTTTTGCCGTTTTTCTCGATCTTTGTGTATAATGTTGTATAGATAACGGTACGGAACCCTTCGTGCACGAGTTAGACTTGGCCACTTGGCCGGTTTTCTCCATGGTCTTGTATTCCATCACGACTTTACGAATGGAGTACATAATAAAGGCAAGTATTTAACTATTTTATTACAAAGATGTGTAAATCGATATCGCGCGAGACTTCTAGTTTTTCGTATCCATTTAGCGACGGAGCGGAGTGAGTGAATGAGGGGTTTTTATTCGCCGTGTGATTGCCGCGCTGTCTGCTGCTACCTTTATTTAGTCTCGCTGTCTGCTGGCACCTTTATTCAGGTGACGAAGCGATCGCGAATCCAATCGCGAGCGGTGGGCGGATGATTGACTTGCTTATTTAAATCACCGCCTCGATTTAACTTTGAGAAGCCGTAAGAACTTAAGGCAATTTAGGTAAGTTTAGGTACAAGCGCGTTGTTAGGATCTTCTCAATTAAGGATGACAATGTTGTCGTCGTTTCATTGGTCTCTCCGGGTACATTGTTTAAAAGTTTTCAAGTATATACTTCTGTAAATTTGAGTCGCGTTTTTATATATCAGCAGAGTTAAGTAGTTAAGGTACTACAATCCCAGCGAGCGATAAAGAAATGAATGTTTCTGATTTAATTTTTTTTTAGTTTCTGGAAGATTAATCCGAATACACTTACATGACCAGGCATAAACAATATTACCTACAAAAAGTTTTAATTTTGAATATCGTTGTTTATATTGCAAAATGTCACATGTCAAAAAAAAACGATTTTTGTTTTTTCACCGATTGTATAAAAAATTGATTCTGTCATACGTGCAAGACATCGTTATCCTCGGTCTGATTGGCTGTGTATACTACTACCACTTAATTTTCTTCTATTTTACTAATTTTCATGCTATTTTGATGAAAAAACAAAAATCGTATTTGTTTGACATGTGACATTTTGCAATACGAACGACGATATAATGAACAACGATTCATTTATTTACGAATAATAAACATTAATAAGCTACCGCTAAATAGGAACATACTTTAGATACTCAGCGCTTGAAAGTGCCAAGGTATGTGCCCTACAGTGAGACGAATTTAGGCTGCGTAAAAAAATACTTTACTCGGCCGTGGTTATACTTTGTCACAAAGTAAGATAAGATAAGAATATTCTTTATTGTACACTAGAGCACATGACATAAAAATATTAAAAATACACAGTACAATTTCGCGGCCTTATTGCTAAAAGCAATTTCTTCCAGATAACCCTAAAATACCTAATAATGAAGTATGTTCGTACTCGAAAATACTTCAAAATACTGCTGCTGCCACCTTGTAATTTATTTCAAAACTGATTATTTCACAGATACGCCCTCTAGTGACGAGTAGCGGAGGCTTTAGTTCGTAGAATTGTACGGCAGGTGACGCTATTTGGTCTTCAGCATTCCTATTGGAACTTTTTCAGTTTATTTCGGTGTCGGTTCCCCGCATACCTCTAATAGGAGATGTGAGTTGTTGTTATTGTCAATAATAATAGTTGTAACAAAAGTAGAACAGAATTGTAATGTAGGTCAAATAATATTTATGAAGTCTTTTACCTAATTATAAGGGCAATGGCGTAGGTGGAGAGGCTGTCAAAATTTCGTTTTGTGTTTCGGGAAATGATAGATAAGACTATAATGTTAGTACGAAATAGTAGATTTGTTTTTTAAGAAACAAATTTGGATTTTCTTTGTAAACCTTACTTACAACTTTGACATTCCTTAACTTAGTAAATTTATTAAAAATATAAGTTTTTGATAAAAATGATTTCAAAATATAAATTTATTTATTTATTTATTTATTAGACACAACCAACAGATGTTAGATACATCACTTAAAATAACATTGTGTAGATAAATATGTTCTAGTCTAACATCCAATTACAGGTGTGCAACAACTCTCTTGACTTAAAGTAAATAATTTCTGAAATAACATAAATAACAATCTTTTTTTAAATTAAACTTTTTCAAATGCTTTTTAAACTTATTTAAACACTTTATCTTAAAACTAAGTAACTAAGTTGAGTTGAAATGAGATCAAAGCATATTATAAACACAGAACTTGACGATTATAGTAAGATAGGCCGCAGCATTTTCAACTTCCAATCACGTAATCTATCACTATGAATATCCAGGTCAAGTGACCGTTCAAGTTTGTTGTAGAGAGCTTGTAGTCTATTAATGGGAGCAGTTTTTCCTAAGTTGGTACGGGAGTAGCTTATTTTGGATTGGCGTGCATTGGGGCGAGGTACGTGGAAGTTAATCATGCCAAGGAGATGTGGTTCGGAGACTTTGTTATTTAAAAGCTTCTGCAGGAAAGATAGATCAAGATATTCTCTAAAAAAACTATGACAAAGTAAGTCGCTAGTTTATCTATCAAACGAGTGCAAACGATGATAATCAAATCAAATCACGTATTTTTTTATTGCAACGTAAAGAATTTACATTTTGTTTGCTAAATTAATCATCATCAACCCATTATGTCCCCACCGAGGGGCACGGGTCTCTTCCCTGAGGAAGGTATAGGCCATACTCCACCACGGGGGCCAAGTCCGGATTGGTGAAGACTTGTAGACTAGTGGCTCGTCTACTGCCAGAAGTTGTCAAGCCGCCCTAAGGCCTCTGACTTGGCTTAACGACTGCCATCTATCGACGGCAGCCGGCACCAACAGCTTAACGTGCCTTGCGAAGCACGGAACCGCTCGGAAAAATGCCACTAGCGTTAAGCATAGACGGCGACCCATCCATGCACTGAACGCGCCCTGTGTTGCTTAACCTTCGTGATCGTTTAAGATCACTCAGGCAGCCGGGGCTACGAGCGATTCAAGAAATTAATGTCAATGTACAATGTAAGTCGCTGATAACCTTCAAAGTTAATTGTGCTAATGAACTTTAAAGTCAAAAATCGTTGAAGATCTAATTCATTAACTATCTAACAAAGTTTTCACTTTGCACAGAGTTTATTAAATTCATAGCAAACCATACGACGCGAGTAAAATAGTCAGTGGTATGTAATTCTGAGAGTTGCCTATCTAATAATCCTAATGCCACGTTTACGTTACATCGACTCCTACTCTGTTGGAGTGCAAAAGGAAGCCTGAGAAGAAATTCCATAAAATACCAATCAAGTCGAAAGGGCTTTGATTCAAATTTATAGATAGAGAGCACTTTAATGCATACAAATAATATTTTAAGATACTTGTTTCTTAGATGTAAGTGATATTTGGTACATAATTTTGCGGTCTTATAGCTTTGAGATGATAAACTTTTGTTCAGAAATTCACCATGGGCATTTCTGAACAAAATGCCAATTTTATAGTAGCTTTTTTGCACAAAGCGTGTTTTACACATTTTTTTAAAAGATAATCATCATCAGCCATTTGATGCCCACTGAAGGACATAGGCCTCTTTCGTGGTTTTCATCACCATGAGGGGTTTTCCCATAATCGCCACGCTTGGCAGGCGGGTTGGCGATCGCAGTACGTGGTTGGAATCACAGGAAGACGCTGCTGCCCATCTCCTGGTAGTTGATTTCCTTAGTCGCCTTAAAAGATAATGGAAATACTTTAGTTTAAAGGTTAGTAAAAAAACTTTACTTCTCTCACCCTAAACTGACGTAAAGTCTCTGGAACCGCTAGTCATTCAATGATTTCTATCGGGTTAGGAGATAAAGGAAGGCAGGAAATGCCAGAGATAGACAGATAGGAAATTTATTTGCGCTTTGAGACACACATACATATTAAGTTTAATAAAACTAATTGAATATCATAAAATTATAGATAAGGAATACAAAAATAAATTATAAAAATAAATAAAAAGAAAATTATTAAATTACATTCCACACAAATCATTACAACTAATAAAAAATAACCAGAGCAACATGAGGAGCAATGCAAGTGGCGGAATGTAAACGGAGCCGATAGAGATCGCACTCATAGTTGGCAACTTCGTACCGACGACGATGGAATCAGATATAATTAAACCGCTAACTTGCGCGAGCTGACGAAATTGTTTTCGACAGATTAAATGGATTTGGAGAACACCCTCGTGAGGCTTAGAACTTTTATTTGGCGTTCATTTGAATGGAATTTAAGATTGAGGTTTCCACTATAGCTTATGATCTTTCAAATAAATTATTTGCTCTATAATTTCTCGGATAGTAGGTAACTGTACACAATTAGACCAAACACGGATTCTCCGTATAAGGATATTGACATGATATCACTGAACTATGAAGACGTCATGACACGTGAAATTATTCAAAATTTACAAAGCGCGATTAGAAATTAAAGCTTTACATAACACATAAGCAGCCTATATACGTTCCACTGTAGGGCACAGGCCTTCTCTCAGAGAGAGAGTATGGCCTTAATCACCACGCGTGCCCACCGTAGATTGGCGATTTCAAGCGCTGAGGTATGTAAATAGCTCAGATACTAAGGTTTGCTCACGATGTTTCTCCTTCACCGTTAGAGAGTGGTATTGCTACATACTTCGCAAATGTACATAACTTACAAAACAAAGGCATAGGTACATGCCCGCACTGGGAATCGGACCTGGGTCTCTCGCTTCCGAGTCCAATGTTCTACCCACAAGGCTATCACCGCTAGACGCTTTATTCAAGTGAAAATCATTTATTTTAAATCAGTTTATTATATAGTGCAGTATTTTAAAGTACCAGAATGAAATTATTACATGGGTCTATGTACCGTTTTATTATTATTTAGCCTCTCAGAGAGAGTATGGACTTAATCACTACGTGTTTGTGAACACCTCAGACACGCAGCTTTCCTAACGACGATTTGTGAAGTTTAACGAAGAAAATACTGTTTTCTTCGTCACTATTCAATACTTGGTTTTGTTCAAAATTATAAAATGATAGCCCAGTTCAGCTAATACGTAAAATAAACTTTAAAAAAAATTGCCTAACCAATAACGTCGATACCTTAAGGAACTTCACTACCAAAATGTGTGTGTGTGTGTGTGTGTGTGTGTGTGTGTGTGCGTGCGTGCGTGCGTGCGTGCGTGCGTGCGTGTGTGTGTGTGTGTGTGTGTAAATAGGTTACATATTATGCATAAAGCTATACAGCATAAAGTATAAATTAGTTGTACGCCCCGATAAACAGTTTCCCGAGCACAGCGGCAAACTAGCTGAATTACACTCAATAATTTGTGATGAATAATAAAGATATAATTCAGCGTATATACGTCCTAATATAGGGCACAGATTTTCTGACAGAAAGAGTATGGGCTTAACTCCTGAACTGCCCTCGCGGAACGCAACGTATAGGTGGCCCATACTAAGTTGGACACAGATCTGTGTCGCGGCAGACGAGTGGTTAATCAACACGCGTGCCCACCGCGGATTGGCCGTTTTGAGCGCTGAGGTAATGAAGAAGAATGAAGAATGAAGATAGTTCAGTTTTATTGTCAGGATCTTTTAAAGTTGTATAAGTTTATTTCATTGTCAATTTCAGATTTGTATGACAATTTCCCTACAAAATAAAAAAAAAATCGAGAAAAATATCAATTGCCCGCCACATTGCTACCGCCTTACTGACGAAATCCGCTTATAAAGTGCTGAATGTGTGTTGATCTTGAGCTTGCTGGTAATGTTCCCAATTGGTCGGCGGGGCGGCGGCGGCGGCGGCGGCTGACTCTCACTTACAGTTTAATATCGACGGATTAACCTGCGCCAGTGTGCGCTGACCCCGCGGGTTGTGTCCCGGGCGCTGGCTCCGGCTACGACAGGGTGTGTGGAAGGTTCTCTTCATATAAAAACACTAACTGAATCGGCAAACATCTACGACCTATTCTCAGACCTACCATATTTACACAAAAAATCATAAAAATCTGTGAAGATGTTTAGGAGGAGTTCGTTAACAAACACTGCCACACGAGATTTTTATATATTAGATAAGTCTATACTTAGCCTGATGGCTAAATAAATCACAGCCCATAAAATGAGCTTCCTGTTGAGCTACACTTCCTGTTGAGTCTTCATTAAATAAAGCAAAAATTAATCATCTTTCTTTCCTATTTTTTTGCATCTATTATGCTTTATTTATTTACACTTACTTAAGATATTATAGTAGATTAAAGACAAAATATGAAATAAAAAGTGATAATTTGAAATATGATTTATAAAAATAAACACCACGTAGACAAACTAGACATTGCAATATACAATTCCGGGCCGAATTTTGTTACTTTTTTTTGGCTTCTAATAAGATCTTCTGTCCGCTACCAGAAAAGTTGAGGAAACTCTTCGAGAGAGGGTTTTTTTTAATATGAAATGTTTAAACGTCAACCGACAATTATTTGCCCAAGCCATTTGAATGACACGGGCTCAGCGTCGTTGAGTGAATAAGAGTATGCGTTGGCGGGGACTTATCGCAAACTTGTCGTTATAGTGACATGAAAGCCCAAGCCAAATCGAGCAAATCGAAATAAGACAATTCGCCAAAGAACTAAGGTGATTTACATAGCATAAAAAATAACGAGTGGTGGCAGTGGACTGGTCACATTGGCCGAAGAAACTCGAGTGGAGACCACACACTGGTAAATGCAGCGTTGCTGGACCAGCGATCTGTGGCAAATTGCTGAGTAGCGGCAATGTGGTGTCCAGCTGTGCATAAGTACCGGCTGATTGATTGATGAAAACGAGAAAACTACTTATCACGTGTTCAGCAAGATACAACATCATCATCATCATCAGCCTACGCTTGTCCACTGCTGGACATAGGCCTCTCCCATTGCACGCCACTGAGCACGGTCCTCGGCTACTCTCATCCAGCTCTTGCTCATTCTCTAAATACCCGTTTACAACCTAAAGGGCAGTATTAAAACATTTGTGTGAAACATGTACTTTGACACTCATATCATCCTAAAGTCAAGCGCGTAATAGACCCACAGATTTTTACAGACGTTATCATAAACTGTAATGGTTTATTGAATGGTTTATCTACGGCGATCGCAATAAGAGCTGTCTAGCATGTGGCTCTGCAAACAGTACAGCTGGTAGAGGAATTGGGCAACGTTCGGGGTTTAGCGTAAGGGCGTCTCTACGCTGGGGGCGGTTTTGTTTACTGCGACAACTATATTGCGTTATTTGATCGAAGTTTTTGTTAATTTATTTAGATTTGTCAAGAGCAATGCTCAAGTACCTATTATCTGTTCACACGCACTTGTTGTTGAAGGTAAATTCCAATTGTTATTAATTCGTATAATTTTTTTCGCAAATTTCTCCAGCAATTTCAAGTTACTGCTAAAATAAATATTCCATCGCAGGAACAGTCCATTGGAGTACTAGAAATGCTTCTCAATTCGACGGGTATATTTTTTTCTTTTTTTGGCCATTCGTATACATGTACATATATATAATCAGCCTATATACGTCCCACTGTAGGGCACAGGCCTTCTCTCAGAGAGAGTATGGGCTTAATCACCACGCGTGCCCACCGCGGATTGGCGATTTCAAGCGCTGAGGTATTTGTGCATAGCTCAGACACCCAGGTTTCCTCACGATGTTTTAGCTAGCGAGTGGTATTGCTACTACAACTTCACAAATGTACATAACTTAGAAAGAAAAGTCATAGGTACATGCCCGCACTGGGAATCGAACCTGGGTCTCCCGCTTCCGAGTCCAATGTTCTACCCACTAGGCTACCACCGCTGTACATATTGTAGAAGTATAATTTATAGTCAGTGCCCGGTATCATGACCAGCACCGACTCCAAATTATACTTCTACTATATCTACATGTATACGTACTTCTAATTTAAAGGTTTTCTTTCAAATTATTTCTTCCTTTTAGTGCCGTAGTGTTTTGAAGTCGGTTTTTAGTTTTTAGTATTTTTTTTTATATCCAAACCTTTCTGGCACGTGATTGCGTCAAAAACAACTTGTACGATATTACTGAGACAAGTGTCAACACATTTTTACACAGTTTTTCTTCATAAAGCATCTGAAAATGGCGCTAGTGTAGCCCCGCCCCGCGTCCGGTTAGCCTGCTAATGCGGGGTCTCTGCCGAATGAAAATTTAATAAAGAACCCACCAGCCACTGCGCGAAAACCTCCACCACACAGCCCTTGCGACCCACACGAGTGAAACTATCCCTTCAGACCAGCGGGTAAGGTTTATTAGGCATGCACGGTTAAGTCTGCGGGTCTGTAATAACGTTTGTAAAAATATCCGCCAACAAACCGAGCTTAAGGGGGAGCTCGCATTCAAATGAGCCGATCCGATCGCGGCGAGGTTTAATTGTAAAGTTTGTGTCAACAGCACCTCGAGAGTCGGCGCCGCGCCGCGCCGGGCGCGCCCGAACATTAGTTACGTTTTTTAAGGGAAATGAGCGAAGCTGAAAATGCTTCCAGCTTTATTTGTTTTACTAAATTTTGCGGCATGATGCAAAATTCAGTAAAACAAATAAAGCCTAAAAGCATGTGCCTCATAACACTGGTTTGTAATAAATTTGTAAGCACTATAATCAACCCGCATGCTCATTGCAAATTGACGAAATATATAAATGATAAAATAAGCTCATAACTTTATATATAGATAACTTATTTATTTACAGAAGACACATACACGTATAGAAAGCATCACATATTAGGTCACAAAGTAACAGCATAGAGTAAATGAAGACAAGACAGATGCATATATAAATGATAGAAACGTAGCAACTCATATTAATGAGTTTTGAGTTTTTGAGATGTTTTTTTAGGTTTTTAATCTGTTTGGTGAATAAGCACAAATTTGTTTTCTGAACACGCTTTCTGGAAGAGAAAACATGCTCCGCAGCGTGAAACATTATCACCAGCACCGAGCTGGCCCGGCAAATGTAGAGAAGAGGGAAAATTCATGGTGATAAAAGACCATAGTACAGTGTCTAGTCCGTCTAAGCCTTCAATCTGACTAAATGTAAGTGTTCGTGCGCTACACCTCATAAGCTAGACGTACATACAGGGTACACACAAAATCACACTTCAAGCATGATTACTAAAGAGTAATCATGCTTGGAGTGTGCTTAGAGTGTGTCGTCTAAAGAGACATCCCAGGGCATAGCAGGGTCTAGGGCTCATCTTAGACAGAGAGCGTGAGAAATATGTAGATGGTGAAAGAGCTTAACTATCGCTTCGTATTGGCGATTGCAAGCATTCAAGTTTCCTTACGATATTTTCCTTCACTGTTGGCGAGGTACTTTATTATTATTATTATATTTATTTGGGAAACTTGCAGCTTACATTACTGCTACTGTAAATTCACAAATGCAACAATTACATCCGCGATTCGAAAGCAGAGCCTCACGCTATTTAGTCAACTGGTTTATCCTTATAAAACTACATTTCACAGTTTATTATGACAATTTGATAGTCTGGGGTTACTGATATAGCTCGAAGAATTGCTCAGTTGGAGTGGCAGTGGGCGGGGCACATAGCTCGGAGAACTGGGCCTAGATTCTGTTAATGCATTGTAGTCACATGACAACTGCATGAACATGGCGATTTTCATTTCATGGCTGCTTTAAGTCTACGCGGGCACACCCATCAAACCTTCTAGGCGTCAATGGTACGAAAAAACACGTCACGTGACCCGACAATGTATCTGTCATTATACTACAATGCACTAACAGAATCGAGGCCCTGGTGGCCGTTGGGACGAAAAAGTTCTGACCTGACGACCGCAAACCAGACGCCGCAGTGTAGGAACACCCTCCACCAGATGGTCTGACGACCTGGTTATGGAGGCGAGGAGTCGCTGGATGCGGGCGACACAAGACCGGGAAGCTCGGAAAACCATGAGAAACCCTGGGCGTCCAATGGCTGATGATGATGATGATGATGATGATAGTCTGGGGGTTAATCAACTTTGAAGAAGAAGAAGAAAGACATTTATTATACCAACAAGATAGTATATCGAACTGTCATATAAAAACATTAATTTTAGTTCTATAAAACAGGTATCCGAGTGTAAAAGAGCGCTTCCCCTTAACCACCGACTGCGGGCGGCTCGGCTCTCGGCGCGATGTATTTGCGCTGCGCCTTAACCCGCGCGCTCCGAATATTAAATTCTCGAACATCCCCCTCCCCCACCCCGCCCCGCCGCCGCTTGTAGCTCGACAGAAGCTCGATTCTATTCTACATACCCTTACAACTTTATACAGAGTGTAACAAAAATTAATACCGCATGTGGTAACTGTATACGTTGAGCTGTTGATGTTTTTTTCGCGATTATGACGTTTTCACGACAGTAAAAATTGTTCGTAGTGTTAAGTGGAACCCCCCGTATTTTTTCATGTTTGTAGGAATTTTGTTACATCCTATTGTCGTTGTAAGACATTTGCAGCTTTATTTTAAGGATTATTTTAGACTTTGTGGTGGTGCGGTCGGTAGAACACTTGCCTCATATTCAAGAGGTTGTGGGTTCGAACCACGGCATATAACATTGATTTTGTTTCCAAAGTTACATATGTTTGTGAGTTTGTCGAAGCAAAAACCTGAGTGCCTGAGTGCTTGATATTGCGAATACGCGGTGGTGTGGTGATTAAGCCCATACTCTCTCTCTCTCTCTCTCTCTCTCTCTCTCTCTCTCTCTCTCTCTCTCTCTCTCTCTCTATCTCTCTCTGAGAGAAGGCCTGTGCCCTACAGTGGGACGGATATAGGTTGCATTATTATAGTTGCGGCCACTCGTCCCCAGCTCGGTGTAGTCTAGATAGACCTTAAAAGCTCATGATAGTTCCTCTGTCTCAGCTCAGCAATAAATTATTTATTTGGCACTTACAATACGTATGTATGAACGAAAGTATAACGCAAGAAGTCTGATTAAAATATCCAGTAGACTTAGGTAGTACGGAGGTACTTATAGGTAAAGTGCAGCTTCTTTTTTGTACTAAACTATTTCGTCTTCAGCTGCCGCTTAGGATTTTATATTCAGCGATGTGATGAGCGTCTACAGCGCATCATTCTGTAGTCCCATAGATCAAAGCCATATTTAAGATTTAAACTGCAGCATGTTGACACAACACTTGCGCAACATTCACCTTCTCAAAATGGTAAAGAGAAAAATCGCTTAAACAGTGTAGCTCCAACATATTTGGTTTAGCCGCCGTTATCTTTTCTAAAAAAAAACAAAAAGGTTAGCACAGAGGGAAAAGTTGATAGGAACAACATTACTTATTTATCGTAATCATGTTGTGAATTACAGAAATAATTAGATGACGATATTAGAGCGGTGGTAGCCTAGTGGGTGGAACATTGGACTCGGAAACGAGAGAGCCAGATTTGATTCCCAGTGCGGGCATGTACCTATAACTTTGTTTTTTAAGTTATGTACATTTGTCAAGTTATAGTAGCAATACCACTCGCTAACTGTCTAGGAAAACATCGTGAGGAAACCTGAATGTCTGAGCTATTCACATACTTCAGCGCTTGAAATCGCCAATCCGCGGTGGGCACGCGTGGTGATTAAGCCCACACTCTCTCCCTGAGAGAAGGCCTGTAGCATACAGTGGGATGTATAATATAAGCTGCTTATGTATGTTATGTATTGGAGGTCATATAATAAAAATAAAATATTTATTTCATCAACTTAAGGTACATTTTTGTCTTAACAGTATTTGGAGCTTCCATTTGAGCAAAAAGATTCCTGTGTTAGGACACTCCGCTCTTTTAAATTAAACAAATTTAAGTACGTCTGTGGGTGTGTTCGCGTGTGCGTGTGCGTGTGCGTGTGCGTGTGCGTGTGCGTGTGCGTGTGCGTGTGCGTGTGCGTGTGTGTGTGTGTGTGTGTGTGTGTGTGTGTGTGTTATTAGTCGTGGCTAGTGGCAAACCCTGGTCTCTGCCTATGCCTCCGGGACACAGGCGTAAGTTTATGTATGTATGTATGTATGACCTAAATGATGACATCCTAAACACCTAACTAGGAAGAGAGAGAAATGTAGAGCGGACTGTACCCGTATACAGTAAGGTGACACTCGAAAACTTGTATACTAATACTCACGTGTGAATAACATCGGAGCTTGGTACACGAGCAAAAGCAGGTGAGTACTTACATTGAAAGAGAACACTTGTACATAAAAAAGAAGATTGGAATTGGTACCGTTTAAGTTGCAGTTATTGATGTTGTAGACTGAAGAAGTATGTTGTAGTTTGGAGGACGTGTGCGTGCGTGTGAGCTTACGACGACAAACATTACGTATATATTGGATTTTTTTACCAGACTACAGCAAAACTAGCGGAAGGGTTAACAGTAGCTATGTATGTATGTGTGTATGTATTTATATGTGTATGTATGTTTTTAATTACGGATGTACATACGTAGCGAATAAACTACTCATAATTTTTTTACGAATGAGATGACAATCGATTCACTGCTATTTCAGCGTATTATTATTATAATTATCGTATAATTTTTACTGTATTTTAGTGTTTATGAAATCTACTAGAGCCATTTAGTACAAGTTCAGAATATCAATTTTGTATAAATATTTTTTTCTGTTAATATAGATTTTTTACTTTTCTTTGTAATCTTATAGAAGTTACCAAACTTGAAATTTTCACATCGAGGTATTTACATAGGTAAGACTTTACCAAATATACAAGATCACGGATTTTGCCCCAGTAATGTCCCTGTACCTCGGTCTTCCAAGAACAGAGAAAAAATTCAGTTGCAAATCACTCCATTATTCATTTCTCCAAACACTTCGACCAACAATACTAATTAAAAGTAAGTAAACCCTTTACTCGTAACACAGGATGTTGAAAAACCAACAAAAATACATACCGAACAAAACTGGTTAACCGGAGTAGCAACAATGCACTTACATTAAACGTTCGCAAATCGCCAGTTAAGTAGCAGTTACATTTGACGACAATAGTTGCGACTTTACAAAAACACTTTGAAATAACAACTCTTTCTGTCAACTCACCCGCCCGCTAAACCATAGCAATATAACCTTTACACCCTTGGTATAAAACCTTTAAAGCGTTCACAGAGGAAATGCCAACTAGCCCCTAACAGCAGGGTGGCATGGCTGTGCACAATAGCGGCGAGACAAAGGTAATCTCTTTTCGTTAAACAGTTTCGACTACTGGGTATTGCTGGGCTCGGGGGCAAGCGCGAGATAAGCGAATTGGATGGTTGGTTTCTAATGTAGAAATAGTCAACATTATAGGGAGGTGACTATGGGGGTTTGGGGGGTACAGGCCAAGATTTTGATGGGGAGCTGGGGCGCCGTTTGAGGGAGCTGGGGCGCCGTTTGTGGGACCGTGGGCCTGACTGCCGCTCTGATGCATTTCTTTGCCAAAGGATTTCCTTGCCGGTGCAGCGTGGCGATGCTGCCAGCGTGCTGGAGATCTTTGGTTCAGCAGTTTTGCAGGTTGGTTTTTTGGGTTAGGTTAAGTCTTTCTTTTTTATTATTATTTTTATTTCTATTGTCCGTATTTATTCCGTGATGTGGACGAAGCTCTTGGTGGATATTGTATGGTGCATGTAATTTAATTTAATGTTGTAATATAGGGAAATAGACAATTAGATTTATGATTCGAGAAATAAAACCATCATCTAATATAAAATAATATTAGGGGTTAAAGTATGAAATTGCCGTTTTATTGCAATAGGTTCTTTGAATTGACATAGAATCTTCATGGTTTGAGGTTTTCGAATGAAACTTTTTTCAAATGGTTTCTATGATGTTCTTTTTTTAAAAAATGTGAAACATTTGAATATCGACTTTCAATTGTTTTTGTTATTCAATTTAGACAAGAAAGATGGATACCTACTGCGAAAATTCGAGTGATTTTTGAATACGAGTTCCGACGCGGAACTAACGCGGCAGAAACAGCCCGCAATATCAATGCTGCGTTTGGAGAGGGGTCTACTAACATGTTACATGTTACAATTCGATCCAATATTCTTCCTTCATTTCTGTACCGGTTCAACAAGGCAACACAAGTTTCAACACGCGTTTCTTTCTGCAGATCAGTCAAATCATGAGGCACCCATTTTTCGTATTTTTTTATTTTATTGATTTGACGCAAGTGAGTCAATATTGTGGGTAAGGTAACGTTAAACCATGCCGCTAATTCCTGGGTAGTTTGACTAGGGTCGGCTTCCACTATCTCTCTTAATTCATCGTTATTCACCTGTGTGGGCGGTCTTCCTCGTGGCTCGTTCTTTAAGTCGAAATTTCCATCACGAAAGCGTTTAAACCAAAATCGCACGGTGCGTTCATTAGTAGACCCCTCTCCAAACGCAGCATTGATATTGCGGGCTGTTTCTGCCGCGTTAGTTCCGCGTCGGAACTCGTATTCAAAAATCACTCGAATTTTCGCAGTAGGTATCCATCTTTCTTGTCTAAATTGAATAACAAAAACAATTGAAAGTCGATATTCAAATGTTTCACATTTTTTAAAAAAAGAACATCATAGAAACCATTTGAAAAAAGTTTCATTCGAAAACCTCAAACCATGAAGATTCTATGTCAATTCAAAGAACCTATTGCAATAAATCGGCAATTTCATACTTTAACCCCTATTATATGGAATTAAGTCCACCGTATTAGTTAGTTACATTAGTTTATGAAAAACTATAAAGTAGATATATATTTTTTAAAAGCACGGGTTAGTGCAATAAAAATAATATAATCAGGTAATTATTATGGCAAAACAACGCTTTCCAGGTCAGCTAAGATATAATGTACTTTTAAGCTAATACGAACCGTTTGTTTATCCACTCACTAAAAACTGATTGAAACATAACTTAAGATACACTATGAGATGTAATTTACCACTGAAAGAACACAGCAAACAACGGTTATTCGATACATATATACATATTACTAGGACACAATCATACCGCGATTTAGAACAATAACAGAGTGCCATCTATTGATATAAATGAGAACTGAAGTTCTAAATTCACGATTACCTGCATAAGCCTTTAAACATTCCGCCCACCAAGAACTTTGTTCTTTAATTTAACGGGATTCAAACCAAATGGCGGCATGAAAGGCCGCGGCACGGTATTTTACAAATGAACGAAAATATAACAAAGATTCTAATGTTTCATGATGTCTGATAAGTGCAAACAGAAATTGATTATTTACTAACCGGATAACTAAACTAACCGCCCACCGTGAACAAATCAAGTGAAATTCTTTAAACAATAATAATGAATATGAGCAAAACACACAAGAATAGTACAATAAAAAAGGGCACAGGTCTTCTCTTAGACAGAGAAAAAATATCTAAACAATAATAAAAACGTGTATTACAAAATTCAAGCAATGAAACCGCCCACCGTAATTACGAACTAAATAATTGATTTCTCAAACAGGCAATAAGATAATTTTGCTGGTGGGGCGTTTCATAAGAGTATTATTTTTACACTTTATTGTTACAACACGAGTAATATTGTCCTTTCCTGGATGCTTTGCTACAATTTTACCAAGTAACCACTTGCTCGGTGGTAAGTTGTCTTCCTGTACAATAACAACATCATTTATATTTGGTTCTGATTTCTTGGTGGTCCATTTGTAACGTTGACTCAAGTTCACAAGATATTCTTTGGACCAACGTTTCCAAAAGTTCTCTACCATTCTTTGGGTAAGTTTCCAGCGCTCTAAGCCTGTGATCCGTTGATCTGTACAATCTTCGTCAGCTACAGTGATTAAGGGCTCGCCGACTAAAAAATGGCCCGGAGTTAACGGCATCGGGTCATTGGGGCAATCACTCATTCTAGAAAGTGGCCGTGAGTTCAAACACGCCTCAATCTGTGTCAACACTGTCGACAACTCTTCGTAAGTCAATGTACTATCTCCGATTACTTTCCTCAGGTGTGTCTTCATTGATCGCACTCCAGCCTCCCATAAGCCACCGAAGTTTGGTGCATGTGGAGGGATGAAATGCCACGTTGTTTTTTCTAACGTGAGTAGTTGGCCAATTTCCTTATGTAAATTGGCAGAGGCTTTACTAAACATCTCGCGTAATTGTTTGTCTGCTCCAACGAAATTCGAACCATTGTCACTATACAAGTTCTGACAATGGCCCCGTCTTGAAGTGAAACGTCGAAATGCAGCTATGAATCCGTTTGCTGATAAATCTGACACTACTTCAAGGTGGATGGCATGAGTAACCATACACACAAACAAACAAATATATCCTTTGTAAGACTTAGCTCCTCGCCCTGGTGAAAATCTCAGTTGAATGGGACCTGCATAATCTACACCTGAGGATTTAAATGCTCTAGTGGGTGTGAGTCGACATTCAGGAATTTGTCCCATCAGCTGGTTGGATTTTGATTTGGCATATCTTATGCAGATAACACACTCTCGATAATGTTTTTTGACGCGCTCTCTCGCTTTAATAATCCAAAACTTGCCTCTCAGATAGTTGAGCATAACTTGCGGACCGCCATGGAGTGTTCTCTCGTGTGCGTCCTTGATCATTAGACTTGTAAGAAGACTCTTAGCTGGCAGCACTATCGGATGTTTTTTGTCGTAACTCAAATCTGCAAAGTGTATACGACCGCCGTCTCTAATGATTCCATTATCTACAAATGGGCACAGAGTATGTAGTACACTATTCTTTGGCACGTATTCTCGAGACTTCATATTTTTTAAATCTTCACCAAATTCAAACTCCTGAAGTTGTTTGATACACATTAAAAGGGTGTTATGCATTTCTCCTGATGTGACGTATTTAGGTAAACATGGTCGTTCTGATTTGGATTTTTTTCGGTTAATAACTCTTCGGCAATATGATAACACCTTTAGCATGAACGATAATGATGAGTATTTGCTCCACAAAAAGGTATTCTCTGACTTTTCAGCAACAGCTAAAGATTTGACCGGTTTTAACTCTTCTGTGGTTGTGCATTCAGGTTGCGGAAAATCAACATTGGGATCTAATAACCATTCTGGTCCTCTCCACCAAAGTTGGTGATTAATTAACTCAGCGGGCGCCATGCCTCTTGAAGCACAATCAGCCGGATTGCTATTTGTGGCCACATGACTCCACTGGTCAAAGTCAACGATCGATTTTATTTCGGAAACTCGATTACTGATAAAAGTAGTCCAGCGACATGTGAGGCCTTTTAACCACGCTAAAACTACGGTTGAATCCGTCCATGCATGGAGTTTTTTCTTCGGGATACTCAGAACTATGGACGCCTCGTATAATAATCTTGCTGCTAGCAGTGCCCCGCAAAGTTCCAATCTTGGAATTGATATTTCTCTCTCAATGGGAGACACCTTGGTTTTTGCTGTTACAAGACTCACGTGTACATTGCCAAACTGATCTGTGCTCCTTAGATATAACACGGCAGCATAGGCAGCCTTTGAAGCGTCTGCAAAGGCATGCAGCTCTACATCACACTTGCCAGTGGTGTTCATCCATCGGGGAATGCAAATATTTTGTATTTTCTGCAAGTTCTCTCGGTATATCAGCCACTCATTTCGTAATTCGTCTGGCAGATTTTCATCCCACATTAGATTAGCCTTCCACAGTCTCTGCATGAACATCTTAGCGTTGACGACAATAGGCGATATCCATCCTAGTGGATCGTATAATCTGGAAATATCAGAAAGCACTTTCCGTTTAGTAACCGGCTCTATTAACTCTGGTAAGTAAACACTGTACTCAAAGTTGTCTGTATTTCTTCTCCAGTTCACACCAAGTACTTTGACTAACTTGTCAATTTTGATAGGTCTAGTTTGATCGTCATTAAGTTTATCTTCACTGACAGCATCCAATAGTTCGTTGTTGTTACTACTCCACTTTGATATTTGAAAACCACCTGCTTTCATTAACTCGTTCATTTCATTGAATATTTGTAATCCTTCTGATTCACTTTCACCGCCTGTTAGCAAGTCATCAACATAAAAATCTCTCTTAGTGATTTTCGCGGCTATAGGATACTTGGCACACTCATCATCTGATAGGCGTTGTAGTGATTTAACGGCTAAGTAAGGGGCACATGCGGTTCCGAATGTTAATCTAAGCATTTTGTAATGCTGAAGGGGACCATTAGGATCCGGTTTCCACAAAATTCTTTGAAATCTGGTATCTTCCTCTTTGACCCGCACTTGGCGGTACATTTTGGTGATGTCCCCTACCAAACAAATTTTGTGACATCGCCATCTCATTAATATGTGTCTCAAATCGTCTTGTAACTTAGGACCAACGAGAAGATTGTCGTTTAAGGAGACATTGTTGACTCCTTTACACGATGCGTCGAATACAACGCGTACTTTAGTTGTTTCCCGTTCTTCTCGCACGACTGCATGGTGAGGAAGGTACACAGCCCTGGGATCATTTTTTTCATCATCTTCTTCTATCATCTTCATGTGATTCAGTTCAACGTATTCATTCAAAACCTTGTGATAGTCTGAGCTCAATTTTGGACTTTTAGATAACTTCCTCTCCAGGAAATTGTATCTTGATTGTGATATCTCTCTCAATTTACCGTATTGACAGTCAGGATCGTCAGTTTTGAACGGTAAACTTACGACTAGTCTTCCTTCTTCGTCTCTCGTTGTTGTTGATTCAAACAGCTCTTCACATCTTTTCTCTTGTTTTGATAGTTTTCTCTCTATACCATTTGGTTCAGCCTCTAATTCCCAAAACTTCTTCAGTTGTTCGTCTTCCTTTATCTGAACATGCATGTTGATGATTCTCTCGACTGAAGGTGATTCGGTTGATGTTTTCCCTGACAGGATCCACCCTAATGAAGTATTTTGAGCAACTAGGTTGCCTTGCGGGCTTTTCTTTACTCCCTCCAATAATATATTGCAGTAAATATCTGCGCCAAGCAAGGCATCTATCTTGCCTGGTAATGAAAAGGCCGGATCAGCTAGTGATAGTTGCTCGATTTGTAGCCAATCCAGTTTGTTCACATTCTCAGTTGGAAGCAATGACGTTAATTGATTCAGGACATATGCCTGCACTCTCATTTGATGATTCGGTTCTCGCATTGATTTTATGTTTATTTCAACCATATATTTAATAGACAGATGACCGTCTCCGATCCCTGATACACTTCCATTGACACGTACTTTCTTCAAGCCTAGCAACTGCACCGTTTCTTCGGTAACAAATGAAGCTTGCGAGCCTTGGTCTATTAGAGCTCGTAAAATGCGCTGATTACCATTTGTAGAAGTAGCTATTACTTTCGCAGTTGCTAGTAAGACTGTGCAGGGTCGGACGCGTTCTCCAGAGTGATTGGATATAATTACCCTTTCAGGTGTCACATTCTGTGGTATATATTGGTTCTCAACTTTTGATTGTTCCGTATTTGTTTCAGCAACCAAATACGAAGTAGCTTCTTTCACTTCACGCTTTTCAAAATGAAGGAGTGTGTGGTGTTTCTTTCCACATTTGCGGCAACTTGTCGACTGGTGGCACAGTTTGACAGGATGAGATGGCGCTAAGCAGTTGTAGCACAGTCTAGCCGTTTGAACAAAGTCTTGTCTTTCATGAGGTGTCTTCTTGCCAAACTCTTTACATTGGAACAAGTAGTGTTGACCTGAGCATAGGGTACATATGACCGAATATTCTCGTGGTTTCTCATCTTGTACACCTGTATGAAATGCTCTTGGCTTCACCGCAGGTTTCGTGTAAGTCTGAGATTGCTTTATTGCTGTCTTGGTAGTGTCAATCATTTCCAGCGTGCGAAATCTTGATTCCAGAAACTCGATGAGTTGACTCCATTTAGGCAAGTCATCTGTTGACGACTCACTGATCTTTCCCTCCCACTGTCGGTGAGATTCTGGATCCAATTTTGAGACAGTCATGTGTATTATTATTGCGTCCCAAGATTTTGTATCAATTCCAATATTTGCAAGAGATTTCAATGCTGACAATGTTGTGTCAAGCAGTTGTCTTATGTCACTTGCTGATTCAAAGAGGATTTGTTTTTGTGCAAATAGGTTCTTCATAATAGCATTGCAGTTATATCGCTTGTTATTGTAACGCCTGGTTAACTGCTTCCATGCCTCCGCATAGTTCAGCTCTGTTGTGGATAGGTTTCTCAACAAATTTTCTGGCTCTCCTGAGAGACTCCCTTTTAGGTAGTGGAGTTTCTGCACGGGTGACAACGTTTGATTACCATGAATTAATGACACGAACATATCGTAAAATGCTTGCCATTCTTGATATTTGCCAGTAAATATCGGTAATTGAATTCGTGGCAACTTGATCTCACAGCTCGATTTCGGCGATGCCATAAGTGTGGGTTCCTTATCTTTCACGAATTTCCTTAGAGCATCTTTTAGAAGGCTTTTGTAAATAATGTAATTTTCTTCAAAAGTTCCGTACGTGTCACTCTCAAAATATGGAATTTTATTTTTCTGCATTGGGTCGACGGCTGAAACTATATCAGCGTGATCTTCTTTAAAACTCGTGAATGATTGCTCCAAACATTCCAGTTTTGTCTCTATGTACGTTTGTGTAATTCTATCTTTAGGTGACTTTTCTTTTTGCAGTTGCTCTAATCGCTCGAACTGATGTGCTACTATGTTATCCATCGTAATGGTTGATTTTACACAAGGTGATATATGGATATTTTGATAAGTTTCACTCCAACATCTTTTCGTTTACACGAATTCTTTTTGAATTTCTTTTTTGAATTAACGTCACAATTTTTTTGTCTTTTTGACGTGATGTTCTTCCAAGCTTTTATGACGTGAATTTTTTAAGGTTTTGTTACGCGAATTCTTCAAACTATTTGTAAATCACGATACTCCTTCAGAATTATTCAAGTTCACAACACTCACTACTTCCCGGGTTTCGGCACCATAATGTTTATCCACTCACTAAAAACTGATTGAAATACAACTTAAGATACACTATGAGATGTAATTTACCACTGAAAGAACACAGCAAACAACGGTTATTCGATACATATATACATATTACTAGGACACAATCATACCGCGATTTAGAACAATAACAGAGTGCCATCTATTGATATAAATGAGAACTGAAGTTCTAAATTCACGATTACCTGCATAAGCCTTTAAACACCGTTGTTTTACCGTTGTTGTATTTTTAATAAAAAATACTTTATTAAAATATCAAAAAAATTGAAGGCATAATAAATAAATAATCTATACAAATATAAAATAATACGTATCGGGCATTGTGTGACGTCCCTGCTATTAAAATATTATACTCTCTACCAGAGAGAATAAGGCCCGTGCCCTGCAGTGGAACGTATATGGGCTACTAAACATTAATATTACATGATTTTAGATTACAAAAAAATAAAAATAAACTTTCATTTAAAACTAAATAATAAACACTGTTATCGGCCATTGTTGGATGTTCGTCCAACAATGCAGATTATAATAAGTTTTGTGTAGTTTTAAAGTACCAAAGGAACCCAAATTCTGATCCGAAGTTAAGTGAAAGCACAGGTGAAAGTAATATAAGTTCCTTTTCTTTGACTAACCCGCATTGTCTCCTGCCTGCACCATCGGCGCGGCAATGCTCGCTTAGCATGAAGTTACAATAGAATTACAATAGACGGAGCTATGTCATTCGATTCTAGAGAAGGTCTTTTTTACTCGTTTTGAAACTGAATGAGTAATTTGCGTGTTGGGAAAACTCACAAGTAGAGGTGGCGCCTGGACGTTTATCTATTGCCCAAAAAAACTATAGCAAAAAATTACAGAAACAGACAGTTATAATAAATAAATGAAATAAAAACATTCTTAGATACATGCACTTTTTGTGCTCCGACACAGTCGGTTGAAACCCAGTAATGCCCGTGACTCTATACAAATGGTGTACGCGCACGCCTGTATCCCACGGGGGTTTGACCATTGCTACGATCTTGACCAACCTCTATCGCTTTATCAACATTAATTATTCACTGCATACACGCCCGCCGGTTTCTGTTATTTTTTATCTAGCCCTTCGCTAATATGTCCCCTATTTGGCTGTCTACCTGAGAAGTCCCTTACCGGCACTCCCAGCCACACTCGCTCGATATACTTCTTTAGTCAATATTTCAACGAGAAATCAACACAATTCTCATTTCTCTATTCTAGTCACCTCTTACAAATAAATCTAATCACACAATTGCCTATCCTGTCAATCAAACTAACACCACACATATTACTCAGCGACCTAAAACCCTTTCTACTGCTTTAATCCTCTGATCATCTGCAAAAATATCCGTCTATGACCTAGATTCATGAAATGTCATCCAGATCACTTCATTCGTTTATGCGTGGTTCAATATTATGATATTAGTGTAGTCTCAAATTTGTTTATTCGCCCAGTAAATATTTATTATCATTTATTACGTTGTATATATTCGGCCTCGTAGCAGCTTCCAATTTAGTATAGCTAGTGCCGATCTAGTTGGCCTCGTGGACTGTAGATCTTTTCCAGGTGATTTTTATAAGGCGGCTTATCTTATCTTTGTTATCTCACTTGCGTGAGGGCTCGTGTGGTCAGGCATCCCTAGTCCCTTGTCCACAGATTTCCCTCAGAAGTGTGGTTGAATCTGTGGTTAAGGCCCCTGCTCCCCTAGGAGTTAAAGGACTGAAAAAAGAGACATATTAGGTTTCTTATATAAGGTTTGTGATAAATTAAAGTCTTTTTTAATTTTTAGATAGCACGTATCGACCCGTAATCTACACCACCATTTAATGAACACAGAATAGGCGTTTAGCCTTACTCGGAAAAAAATCTTTAAATTAGTAGGTAAATATGTGTTTTTATAACTTTTACCTACATTATTTTATTAACTTTACTGCGTGTAAAATGATGAAACGCGACTGAAACTTTATTGAAAACGTACAAATCTATCCAATCCCTCTTTTAATAAACGAATTTGTAACAATAAATGAATTTCCATATCAGCTGGCGACAACAGATCGGACGAACAAAGTCGCCGATTGGAAGTCTCTACTGATACGGTAAAAAAGAAACGTGTGTTTGTATATTGTCAGACAACACGTGTAAATAAACCCGTTCTATGTTGTTTACATAATGTAAATGGGGTTGTTTACGTACTTCATAATAGAGGTTTCCGATTATAACTTAAAATCATTAAAATGGTTTGCTCTGTTACTTTGCAGATGTTGACCACAAACAAGCCATATTTAGAATTGTTCCTTTTAACTCAAGAATCTTCTGTTAATTTGTGTTCATTATTTTGCATTATTTAATTTAAAAAAACGAGGGATCCCTTCTTCTACGCAAACCTACACTGGCCCGACATGCAATTGGCCTGTTTTTAATAAAATAATATGTATACTTGAGTCTGAAATAAAATTTATTCAATTTAATAACTAGTTTAAGTGAACCAAGTCACAAACAAAACCTAGTAGTTTCATATCGGCATAGCGCAGGATCAAACAGATTCAATATTCATACCTTCTCCTTTCCCCAACTTGTATCTGCCATTCGTTTAGACCTTATTTCTAAAGCTACAAGGTGTATTTTAGGTGTTTTAAGGCGATTTATACGTAAGCAAGCTGAGTGGAATTAATAAAATGAGCAACAAAACGAGCAGCGACGTGCGACGACGCGCAATGCTACCAGGCTATGGGACTGCCTAGCTTAGTACTCACGAGACTATTATATAGCTTATAGGTGATATAGAAAATTCACAATCAGGAGACGAAATATTTAATACCACTAGGTATTTACGAGTAGTATATCGGACAATGTAACATTTTTCGAACTCTTTCGCAAGCACTATTATTAACTTAGTTCCGGAATTAGTTACTTAAAATTTTCTAAAAAAAAACTCCGGCAATAAATCAGGGAAGTTATTTTGGAATTGGGTTAATAATTTTAATCGAATAAATACCCTTATTTACGAAATTACATACTTTGCTAACATTGAGAAATTATGTCATTTGCCTGTCGCTTAAACATTAAAGACGGCAATTTTGAAATAGCGCGAGGCGAATAGACGTCCAGTCCCTTTCTTTAATTCATTAGTACATTGGTTTCAGCAATAAGGCACATTTTTACGTCATGTGCTCTGGTGTATGATAAACAATATTGTTACGTTATCTTTAATGAATAGTATATTATGTTTTTTTCAAATATTTATATTTTTCGAAGTATCAGGGTTTACACAAGTTTATTAGACTCGCTCGTAGCCCCGGCTGCCTGAGTGATCTTAAACGATCACGAAGGTTAAGCAACACAGGGCGCGTTCAGTGCATGGATGGGCCGCCGTCTATGCCTAACGCTAGTGGCATTTTTCCGAGCGGTTCCGTGCTTCGCAAGGCACGTTAAGCTGTTGGTGCCGGCTGCCGTCGATAGATGGCAGTCGTTAAGCCAAGTCAGAGGCCTTAGGGCGGCTTGACAACTTCTGACAGTAGACGAGCCACTAGTCTACAAGCCTCCACCAATCCGGACTTGGCCCCCGTGGTGGAGTATGGCCTATACAAGTTCTACAAGTAGGCTCGAAGAATTCGTCTTTTAGTAATTATGCATTTTTATTCCCTCGAGCGTTGGTAGCCTAGTGGGTAGAACATCGGACTCGGAAGCGAGAGACCCAGGTTCGATCCCAAGTGCGGGCATGTACCTATGACTTGGTTTTCTAAGTTATGTACATTGTGAAGTTATAGTAGAAATACCACACGCTAACTGTGAAGGAAATCATCGTGAGGAAACCTGAGTGTCTGAGCTATTCACACACCTCAGCGCTTGAAATCGCCAATCCGCGGTGGGCACGCGTGGTGATTAAGCCCATACTCTCTCCTTGAGAGAAGGCCTGTGCCCTACAGTGGGACGCATATAGGCTGATTATGCTATTCCCTCGAAAACTCGAAAAGGACATTGGCCTAAAGAAAGAAATAGTTTTGAAGAAATAGAAGAACAGGTAAGATACGCACGTTTGTCTATTTAGGGACTACCCGAGCGCTAGCGAGCGCTAACTAACTAGGGTTAACTCTACTAGTACTTACTTAAATGTATTTCCGCTAATAACGGCCGTTTTTGGCACAAAGGTTTCTAGGTTCTAAAATAGCTATCACCATTATTGAGGCTTATGATACTAAAGTTTTGCAAAAACTGTATTATGAAAGAAGATATATTTTTCCATCTGCAGCGCAACTAAGCTCCGGGTAGCCCCTTAATAAAGAGTGTTGAATTCCAATTGCCCTAACATTAACTGTGATCGGTACATCAGCCTAAGCTAAGTGATTTAATTTCCTCCCCCTCCACCACCCGCAGGTTAATAATTATTAATATAGTTGAGTCTTGGTCCAGTACATGGAGCTTATTAGACGGCAGAAGTTGGTAATTATTCAACTCAAATTTTGGAGTTGTTAGGATAGTAAAAGTAATTCGTGCTGAGAATCCCCATTGGCGAGGATTATGTATGACTCACTCAGTATACGCGGGGCTGTTACTTGCTTAACAAAATGTTTTGTTATATTCTTTTTGTTGCACTAACCCGTGCTGAGGACAATTAAATAAATAGGTTTTTAAAGTATGTTTTGTGCCTGGAAACTCATAAATAGCGAGTAATGAAATAACAAAAACGTCTCTTAGCATTAGCTCTGTGCGCTGGCGGGAGTTCGTAGTACGGATCGGTGGAAGTTAGCCAATATAGCGCGAGCAAACACTGTGCCCGTAGTCCGGGAGGCCGCGCAAGAAAGCAAATGCAGATGCCAAATTACATCTTATAAAATACAAAGTACTCGTAGGTATAATACCCGACAAATAACTTCACCACATGACTTTGACTTCGCACGGGTGTCTTTCGGAACTTATTGACGCGGGATGTGACTCAGAATTCTTCGAAATTTAAGTAAGAAAGAAGAAAGAAAAATTCACTTATTTAACGATACAGTTAGTTTAGTTTAGTCTTACTAACAATTTAAAAAAAAATGTTTTTGCGTCTACAAAATACATTCATACAAAAACTTCATTCGATTTTGAATGTTTGTAGCTTTTTAAAAATGGAATGATTTTTTATTTAATTAGGCGACTAAGTGTGTATCAGACTCGTGCACCGCGAATTCTGTATCACATAATATATTTTTGGTAGTCCAACGCATTTTTGCCCAGTTTTTATTATTATGGGATATATTATGGAACTATAGTCACACCAAGTGTAACACTTGTATGTTTTACTGATTTTACGGCATAGCAAAAACATGGGCAACAAAATTAAGACAACCAAACGAACTCATATTCCTCTACTGCCGGACACAGGTCCCAAGGCACGTTACTTATTTCTGTCAAATTTCGTGTCAAATAAAATTGCCAGTGGCGTGGCGGCTAGAGGAGGATGGCCGAGGATAAAAAGTATATGGATGGATGGTGGATGGTGGCGGAAGAATATGGGCTGATTACTTTAATACATCTATGGAGTGAAATAACACAAATTTAACAAACCAAATTTCGGCAGGCGGCCCCCGCACTAACACAAATAGAAACATATAGCATTAGCGAGTTTCATATTAAACATCGTGTAAAGATATTCCAATTACACGCCCTCCCCCGCTAGACCAATACGACTCTAATTACTGTACAGCTAAGCGCGCAATTCGTTTGAGCGGGGCGAATTACGGCACATCACGCCCAATTTCGGGATTGACGTTTGAAGTAGCGAACTAGTTTCATGAAGTTTAATTGTAAATTAACTGGAGCTTAGGGGGCGTTCACATTTTTCAGTTTCATAAAGTGTTAGACTTAAATACAGGTTACAGATTATACAGCTTTTACTGAGGGCTTTATGCATGAAAATAGTGTTGTGTGGAATTTCTTTTGAAAAAATGAAATGTTTTTTTATGGTGTATGTAGTAGAAATAAAAAATAATAATTGTTTATTCGCACTTTTATTTTATTCGTGGTGTCGTCGTATAATGTAACACATTTCAGATGCTAACAGCTTTGGTTATCAATTTATTCGCAGTGACAGTAGGGTGTCACTACTCATAAAATGGGTCAACTAGCAAAATTGGTCAAGGCGTTCAGGGTGCAAGATATTATTTTGACACCGGTTTGACCCCTTTATCCCAGCCTCATGCGTTACATCAAATGTATACCTAATATTAGCCATCTTTACCCAAACCTCTTTCTATCGTTGGAATATTAGCTCGGTCCAAAGTAATAATTTCAAAATACAAAGTTTTGTATTGAACATTAATACATTTTGCTGCGATGAGCTGAAAACAGACTGTAAAAATTTAAAACTCTTATTATACTTCGTTATTATATGTGCAATTTTTGTTACTTTATTTTACTTTTTGGAACCTTACTTTGAGCGTGTAAACAAACCTTAGGATTAAACGCAAAATGAGCGTTTCAATGGATATGAATAGCGCCGAGAAGTATGTTCGGAGTCAAAGGCCGGCCGGAGGTACAAATTGCAAAATTTAATATCAAGGGCATTTAATAGACGATTAAATAACTTCTGATCACAATACGCATTGTCTTCGCAAGAATTTCATTAATTGCAGAACTATGAAAGATTAGACTTCCATCACTTTTGGTGCGTACTAATTTTTATTAGCATTTAGTGGACTGTATATGTATGTTATTTACAACGCTTGTAAAAACTACCTAGGGACGGAAAATGCAGCCGTGACAGTGAATAGAGAAATCTACGAGCTGTAGGCAGAGTAAGGAAGACATGCACTTACTTGTAATTTGTTGCTTTTGTAGATCTCAGCATGCCACCATATTGTGAGTGTCCCGCGCGGACACAGCAATGCAAATTCTACTCCAAATTTGCATAAAAACAATAAATGTTCACAGAACTGCACTTAGATCATCCCTTGCACTAGTTTTAGAGTTTATTTTTAGGAATTCGAACTTGGATGGACATTGATTTATTAGATGCAATCAGGCGCAACGAGACCGTGCGTACCGAACGAAAAAGTTTAAGGTAATAGACAATTAATAGATTGCGAATTTCTCAAGGAAGGTGATGCACTCGCGAGTGTGTGAGCGAGATGCTCGTATACGTTTCGGTGCATGTCGGAAAGGAATGGATGTTAGGAAGGATACGTAATAATTACAAGCGTTCAGAATCTAAATTAGAAAAAATAACCCAACAACCTTTATCGCACTTAAACTAATGTACAATACGGCGGACTTAACGCCATAAGCATTTTTACCAGTCAACCGCAGGAAGTGGAAGAAAGATGAATTTAATGTGAACCTGTGAATTATTTTTGTGTAAAATGGCATATGCCATTACTGTTCATTCCGTCAACACATTTTACTCATCGCGAACAGATTGGCGTAGCTGCAAAATACGGATATCAAACAAAGGAAAGAGTTGAAGACTAAATAAGTGTTAAAATTCCACTACTGCTTTATAGCTGTAAGTTTACGTGTTTGCATGGTTACCACGCCCCACAGCCATTTGACGGCTTAACGGATTTAAAAGAAATATCCTGAATAATAATGTAGCTAAGCAACTTTTAATCGTATCTTACGTAAATGACGTCATAGGTACAGTTAGTAGGTTCAGAAGATGCAAAGTACCTACACTTTCTAATATTTTCAACCAAGTAGCTTGGTTACTTTTATTTCATTTCAAGACAATCGGTACCACAAATTACAAATCTTTATATATTATATTGCACTATGTCCACTTCTTAGTCGGTTCATAAGGTGCAATAGATGGTTACTTATAAAATGTGCAACTTCTGAAACGCCTCAATTATAAGTTACAGTGTTTCACAACAACTTTTGTTATCAGTTTTGTATTTGTCGTAGTATCAGGATTTCCATTTTATTCAATTCGCGCTCTACCCATGTGGCAGCCATCAGTCCTACATAGAAAAATGTCCAATATATATAAAACATGTGTGGCGGCGCGGTCACAAAAATGTAGATTATTAGTGGACTGTATGTAAGCGGTTTAATAATTTTGTAAAAAAGTGGAGCTGAACCCTGAAGGTGAGGATAGGGCTGCCGCGGTTGAGTTTGGGATAGAAAGACAGCCCTGGAGGGAAAGAAACACACTAACCTTTGGCTTTACGTGGCGGCGCAGTTGCGTCTTCGAAAATAAGGCGGACCCGGCCAGCCGGGTAACCTCAGCTGGTGGCGATGGGAGTCCAAAACTGCTGATGGCACTGATGTAGGCACAGTTCATAAGCTGTCACAGCTGGTCGTTACACGATTCACTTTCGGTTGTCTTGTCAAAAAAAAAAAAACCGGCCAAGTGCGAGTCGGACTCGCGCACCGAGGGTTCCGTACAAACCTGCAAGGTTTACAAAGTTCGTTCATTACGACAATCGAGTCATAACTATGGTATTTTTATTGCAAAACATGAGGAAAAAAGTAATAAGTTTATATTTATTAAAAAATATATATTTTGTAATGTAACTAAAAACTTAAGGTTTTCGGAATTTTTCCTTTATGTGTGTTATAAAACGTTGCTTCATGCCAAATTTCAAGATTCTAGGTCGACTGGAAGTACCCTTTAGGTTTTGATTCCCTTGCGAGTACTTGCGAGTTTCAAAATATGCAGCTTAAATTGCTGTTTCTTTTGATTGCGTTGACATAGAAGTTAGATTTTGTTACAGCTTAAAGGTATTATAGACCTGAGTATTTGGTATGAATTTCAATTTAATACCTCTACGCGTTTATGAGGAAATGGGTAGTAAGTTTAAAATTATTAAAAAAAAAATATATTATGTGATGTAACTAAAAATTTATGGTTTTCGTAATTTTTCCTTTATCTATGCTATAAGACGTTGCTTCGTACCAAATTTCAAGATTCTGAGTTCACGGGAAGCACCCTGTAGGTTTTGATTCCCTTGCAAGTGTCGAAAATTTGCGGCATAAACGGCTGTATCTTTTGATTGCGTTGGCTTAGAAGTTTGATTTTTTCACAGCTTCAAGGGACAGTAGACCTGAGTAATTGATATAAATTTCAGCTTCATACCTCCACGCGTTCCTGAGAAAAAGGGTCTTGACAGACGGACGGACGGACGGACAGACGGACAACAAAGTGATCCTATAAGGGTTCCGTTTTTTCCTTTTGAGGTACGGAACCCTAAAAATGCGTCAGAAAAAATGTCTGCTGCGAGCGCGGGTACAGGAACTTTTTTAATTATCAACCGAAAAGGTCTACAGCGCCTCCGGTGGCGGGTTTTGGAAGCTTCACGCGAGCGCGATCTTCGTTCGTCTCGTTCGCGCACGTATTGTAGGCTTGTGTGTGGGAAAAGGATACAAATATGGGCAGGAAGTTGGGTATCAGCTCCCTACCAAAAGCAAACAATTTTACTTTTATTTTAAACGATACATAGAGAACTAAGAAGCGCGGGAAGATTTGAACTATCGATAACATTTCTCTAACGGCGCAACCATTCCCCCCCGGCTTGAAGGAACGCCTTCAAAAAATAGTTGACTATGCTAAACTTAACCTAAGACGCGACTATCATAAAAGTAATGTCTAGGTAAAGGGCAAAGACGTACAACCGGGCGCAAGTACAAACCGGTCGCCGTCTTTACGCGTGCAATACGCACCACAGCATCTGTGGCAGGAAAAACTTCTTCAACGACCCCGAGAGGCCAATGAAGTGGTGGTGCGTTTTCAGTATTAAGAATCACTACAGTAGGTACCTACCGTTAACGGATTACTTGATGTATTCCATTTATCGCGGGACTGCAATGTGTGCAGAAACTCCGTTCGTCATCGCTTCCAAAACGATTGTACTAATTTATCCAGCAAATCATGGCGAGACAGAATATGAAGCCTATCTTCGTCTATATCCAGGGCCGGAAGATACCGCAGTGGCGTTAAATTTAAAAAGTGTGCGGGCGTTAATGCGAGAGCTTCCGAAGGATCGCTAGAGAGCGTCCGACAAAGAGGTCGCGTGTTCAATATAGCTTCTACTTGAGCGAGGACAGTAGTCATCTCTTCAAACGACAAAACTTGCTCACCGATGACACGGAATAGATGCGTTTTCAGGCTTTTAATATTGGTTTCCCAATTTCCACCAAAGTGCCTAGCAGCTGGTGTATTTAGTGACCAAGTTATGCGGTTTTCAGCTAATACATGGGTGAAGTCTGTATTAAAATGCTTCGAACTCAAAAAAGCATGAAATTCGGAAAGAACTCGTTTCGCGCCAACGTAATTTTTCCCATTGTCCGAATACACCCGACCTACAGGACCGCGACGAGACAAGAAACGCTTAAAAGCTGCCATAAAGCTCGCCGTGCTGAGATTGCCTGCTAATTCAATATGAACAGCGCGTGTTGTCATACAGATAAATAAGCAAACATATGCCTTGACAGACCGTATACCACGGCCACGGGTAACGGTGACCTTCAAAGGGCCAGCGAAGTCGGTGCCCGTATGCACGAAAGGCTTAGCGGATTGTACGACACGGCACGATTTATGATCTGACATTTCCGGAAAAGTAGGTTTAGGACGAAGCTTGTAACAAGGGATGCATTTGTGTACCCTGTTGCGAATCAGATTGCGGGCGGACAAGATCCAGTAACTTTGACGTAAGATTGACATAAGCAGATCTGGACCTGCGTGGCAGTTGACTTTGTGGTGATAGTCCACCAACAAATCTAATATATGATGTTTGCGCGGCAAAATAATGGGATGTTTTTGCTCGAAACTCAATTCTGAGTTAGTTAAACGACCTCCAACTCTAATAAGACCATTTTGTTAGAACGGCTTAAGTCGCTGAAAGGTGCGACTGCAAGACTTTCCAGTCTGCAATTTGACAATCTCGTCTGAAAAGCATAAAGCCTGTAAATCACGAAAAACTCTATGTTCTGCATATTCCAAGTCTGCGGCGATTATAAACTAACGGCGAGGTAACAATTTTATAAAACGACAGACATAGACGACACAGCGTAACAGTTTAGACCAAGAAGAGAAGCGACTTGCCCCAGCAATGAGAGGAGATTCCTCCTGCGGAACGGACGTAACCAAAGAATGTTTCTTCTCTTCCGGCGGGTTTGAAATAGTCGACGGGTTAAAGGTGGCAACGGGCCACTCTATCGGGTCACATGTGATCCAGGCAGGGCCATGGAACCACAGCGGATGGTCAATAATTTGTGCGGGAGTAAGACCACGAGAGAGACAATCAGCGGGATTACTTAAGCCAGACACATGACGAAATACTTCTGGGGACAACAATGACTGAACCCTGGAAACCCGATTCGCGACAAAGGTATCCCACCTGTGGGGCGAAGCATGGATCCAACACAGAGTCACCGTGGAGTCCGAGAATTCGTATACAGTTTGAAATTTAACGCGATTGTTGCATGCATCAATGCAACAATCGCGTTAAATTTCAATGGGGTCCGCATATTGAAAAACTATCGGGTAGGTTGAGTTCAGCTGCATTTGCAGTTAGAAAAATTAGGCAACTTACAGACATATCGACTGCGAGGCTGGTCTATTTTAGTTATTTTCACAGTATTATGTCATATGGGCTGTTATTATGGGGACGGGCAGCAGATATAGAAACAATATTTATTTTGCAAAAAAGAGCAGTAAGAGCAATTTACAACTTAAGCAGTAGGGAATCGCTAAGGGAGCGTTTCAAAGAAATAGGAATTCTTACACTGGCTTGCCAATATATATTCGATAATATAATGTATGTTCGTAAAAATATAACCATGTTCAAATTAAATAGGGACGTCCATAACGTAAACACTAGAAATAGAAATAAGCTTGCTTATTCTAAATTTCGTTTAGCCAAGGTAAATACATCGTTCGTAGGCTATTGCGTTCGTTTTTACAACAGAATTCCAGAACATGTTCTATCCTTGTCTGAAAATAAATTTAAAACATTCGTTAAAAAATCGCTATGTAAAAAAGCCTATTATAGAATAGACGAGTATATGAACGATATAAGCCCTTGGTAGTAAGCCAATTCCACTGCGATTTCATTGTTATTGAATTATTAATATTATAATTTATTTAATTTTAAAAACGTGTACTGACGACGTGATTGCACATTAATAACTATAGCACACATTTTATAGCTGACAAGAACTCAATCTGCAGGTTTGCTAAAGGTCATTCGAATGGTGGCGTGGTGGCCGGGTCACCTATCTCCCTCTAAAATGGTTGAGACTGGTGATGGCTGACCCCTGCGTTATGCTCGTGAACGGGTGCTGTTCGTGTGTCTGGCCGCAGCAATACTGTTTTTCCTACTTTTGTAAGAAGTGTTATTTTGGCTTTTAAAGTTATTAGTGGCTATCACGGAATCATATCATATAGGCTTTGATGTATAAGTTTAAGATGATTTGAGAAAAGATGGTCAGAGTGGAGTTTTTTTTCCCGCTGCCTTTTTCTCCACTACAAATACGGCCCGAAGGCAGCGGCTAACATAGTAACATAGTACATTGACATTCAGCAAACAGAATGTAAATTCTTTACGTTGAAATAAATTATTGATTTCTGATTTCTGATTTCTGATTTCATCAATTATATTGTTAATTAGCTTTGCAAGCAAAAGCACTTTATGAGAATCGGACTCGTCAAACTCCTTAACGGAAGAGAGGCGGTGTGAAGGTGGAATTGAATCCAAAACCGTTTGCGAATTGCTTGTCCACTTTACAAGATCAAATTGTCCCGCTTTCATCAAGGAAATAACCTGGGTAGCCGTGGCTATAGCTTCGTCTTCGCTATCAAGACTATAGACAAAATCGTCCATATAAAGCCTAGTCCGAACAGTCTCGCTAGCCTTTGGGAAAGTTTCGCCCTCATCGGAAGCGAGTTGCTTTATAGTGCGAAGTGCGTGGTATGGACTCGACTTAAGGCCGAAACACACACGGTTGAACTGAAAAACCTGAATTGGTTCGTCAGACGAAAACCGGTATAAAATTCTTTGAAATCTGCGGTCACATTCGCGGACACCGATACAGAGAAACATCTGCCTAATATCAGCTGAGAGCGCAAAAGAAAACAGGCGGAAATTAACAACAATGTTAAACAGATTTCCCTGTAGATTCTGTCCATTATACAAGATGTCATTGAGAGACACAGACGTGCTGGTCGCGGCACTAGCGTTGAGTACGACGCGCAATTTTGAGGTGAGTTTGTCCTCCCTTATAACTCCATGATGCGGTATTGTATAAGAAGGTGCACTAATATTTTCTTCTGCTTCAGGAGGTGCGGCTGAGATATATTCTTTCTCTAAATATTCACGAATGACGTCATCATAGGCTTTCTTCAATTTAGGTGAAGTCAGCATTCTGCGCTCGAGGCCGAGGAAACACTTCTCAGCTCTACGCCGGGAATCTCCGAGAGAAGATACGTCACCCTTGAAGGGGAGTGCGGCCGTATAGCGGCCATCGACACTGCGTGTGGTAGTGCGAGTGTAAATATCCTCAAACTCTTTATCGTCGGGGCTCAAAAGCGGAGGAACATCCACCTCCTCCAGTTCCCAGAATTTGCGGATCACAGGCTCTAAACAATCAGCAGCGATGCAGTGGCACGAAACAGTGGTATATGAACAAGTATTTAACTTAGTGGGCGCGGAGCCTACGATCACGTACCCTAATACGGTTTCCATCGCGTAAGGCGCGACGTGTGCGGATTCACCTTGGACCTTGCGGGATAAGATGAGCTGCGGGAAAATCGAAGCGCCAACTAGAACATCCATAGCACCGGGGACGTCATACGTATCATCAGCCAGAGGCAGGCCCTTCAGATGCGACAGAAGTGAAGTGTCGATACTCACGGTCGGTAAGCGTTCAGTTATCTTATCTACGACTAACGAGTCCATTTCAAACTCCGCGTTTCGATCGGCGCACGAATGAAACTTGACTCTTACGGAACCCTGAGTAGTTTTAGACGAACCCCCTATGTCTTTTACAATAGAACATGCTGGCGTTCGACGAGCGTTGAATCCCAAGCGATCACAACACTCACGCGTTATAAAATTGCTTTGAGAAGCACTGTCCAATAATGCTCGAACATAATGTTCTTTGCCATTGGCATCGACCACAATGATCTTTGTAGTGGCGAGCAAAACAGTGGTGGGCACAGGCACAACGTCTTTGTTGTGATTATTAAGTGCGCATAACGATACATCGCTAATGCGAGAACCAACGTGCGGTGGGCCTTCTTTCCCCAGCGGACCCAATCCTGCGCCTCTCTCGAGAGGCGACACAGATTGGTTTACGCGCGGTGCGGTCGCCACGCCGGACGGCGCCGGTGGCGGCGGCGTGTCGTCGAGTGTGCTCACTTTGGATGCGGTATTTTTTTGGTCAAAGTGTAACATGGTATGATGCTTAAGGTTACACTTATGACATTGCGTATTAGAGTTGCAACTGAGTGTGCGACAGAATCGAACGAATACGATTTAACAAATTTTTAACGCTCGGTAGGTGTCATTTTTTTAAACCCCGGACATTTAAACAAATGTTCGTGTTGCGTATTATACAGAGCGCACAAAGCGTGCGGGGATGCGGGTGTAGTATTTACATAAGTATGCGTTGACTTAAGTTCTTCATTCTTCAAACATTCTTCTTCGTAGCTTCATGTTTTAACGTGGAAGAGGCTCGTTGCAATATTTTCATATGATCGCGAACGAATGACACTAAGGTGTCAAACTGTGGGATGTCAGAGCCACGATTGGTCAGCGCGAAAGCGCGTGCGGTGTCGGAATCTAGCTTCTTTAAAGCAGTATAGAAAAATATAAGATCCGACATATTATCGATTTTTAAATTCTTTAGCGCGGAAACTGACGTAACGAATTTATCGAGAAATTGTTCAAGACTGAAAGCGTTCGCGGAAGTCAGAGGTTTCATCTCAAAGATTTGATCAAGGTATGTAGAAGCGAGTTGTCGCTTATCTTCGTATCTACTTATCAGCGACTCCAGAATGACAGAGTAATTTTCGGCGCACGGAGTGATGCCCGCAAATACAGACTGCGCCTTGCCGGTCAATTTACCAATCAAATAATGTAACTTCTCAGAGTCTGTTAAAATGGGATTGTCATGAACCGTGTTTTTGAAGGTCGTGTAAAACAACGGCCATGTTTTTATATCACCGTTGAACTCGAGCAATTCAATTGGCGGCAATCTGGGCCTGCCACTTCTCAAGTCGTTGCCTACATTCTGCGGTACAACAATTAATGACTTCGCGGCACGTTTAACGCGACAGTACAAGTCTTCAAACGCGTTAAGAGGTTGATAATTAATTTGTTGTTTGGGTTTTAATTTTAATTCTAAAGAATTTATATCATCCAAAACGCTTTCGAAATTCGTTCGTAATTTGTCAATAGTTTCGATTTCGCACAGAAACGTTTCCCTTGCAATCTCATCAGAAAGATTTTTCGACCTATCGGTAATAACTTGCATGCGCGAGAACATAAGGTTCTTTTTAGCGCATAACAGTGACAACTTATTCTCATCTGCCATGACTAGGTAGGTATATGCGAATTTAATAGAAACTATAGTTATATGCGTTGCAATAAACACGCAGATTTTTTGTAGCAGGCTATACAATAAGCGATGGGGAACAGATGATAACTACCCACAGTGCGGTGCGGTGCATGCGACAATATAAAGCAGGTATCGTGGGTACCCACTACAGGTCCGTCTCAAATACCTTGCGGATAAGAAAATTAAATGTACCTAGGTACTCAGCAAGACCCCAGGTACCAGGCACATGCGTTAGATAGGTAGTAGTTTGCATTCGCTATCTACCAACAATAAATCGTTAAACGAAATACAACAGCTGCGGGGTAAATGAACAAAGAACGTTGTTGCGAAGTCGAATAAACGATGCGTTTTACATCAAAGCGTGCGGTAAGTGAGTACCTAGGTACTTGCTACGATGCGGTGAATAGATGAATGATCCTATCTGGAAAAAGTCGTAGTGAGTAGGTACTTATTATTATGAAAATATGGAAATAATACACAGTAGAAATATATGCGTATGCGAAATATGAATCGAATTGGTATTCTAATACGAATCTCATAGGTCGCGAGCTTAAGAATCCGTACTCGTATGGACCAAACAAATGGCGGCGCGGTTACAAAAATGTAGATTATTAGTGGACTGTATGTAAGCGGTTAAATAATTTTGTAAAAAAAAGTGGAGCTGAACCCTGGAGGTGAGGATAGGGCTGCAGCGGTTGAGATTGGGATAGAAAGAAGCCCTGGAGGGAAAGAAACACACTAACCTTTGGCTTTACGTGGCGGCGCAGTTGCGTCTTCGAAAATAAGGCGGACCCGGCCAGCCGGGTAACCTCAGCTGGTGGCGATGGGAGTCCAAAACTGCTGATGGCACTGGTGTAGGCACAGTTCATAAGCTGTCACAGGTGGTCGTTACACGATTCACTTTCGGTTGTCTTGTCCAAATTAATAAATTGCGTCAGAGAGAAATGTCTGCTGCGAGCGCGGGTACAGGAACTTTTTATCAACTGAAAAGGTCCACAGCGCCTCCGGTGGCGGGTTTTGGAAGCTTCTCGCGAGCGCGATCTTCGTTCGTCTCCTTCGCGCACATATTGTAGGCTTGTGTGTGGGAAAAGGATACAAATATGGGCAGGGAGTTGGGTATCAGCTCCCTACCAAAAGCAAACAATTTTACTTTTATTTTAAACGATACATAGAGAACTAAGAAGCGCGGGAATCATAATCATAATCATAATCATAAAGCATTTATTTGTGGATCATAGGTACATTTACATTTGGTGTTCAGTCAGTTTTCGGATCGCTATGTCCTGCCTTAAAGGCGTACAAATATATTTTTTGTCAGAGTAGATAATAACCAATCAATGTCACATGCATTTGAATTATTTGGAAATAAAAAAATGTCACAATCTAGGTATATAAATCTTGAAATTAAAATTAAGCAAAATAATAAGTACATGTCAAATAGGTACTTTGGACGAAACAATTGTGGATGTATTATTATTATTATTTTATTTAATTTTTTTTTTACTTATAATTATTAATTTATGGTATTTTTTTAAAGTATGTCAAATTATAAAATAAGTTGAAGAAACATTAAGTTACATCTGTAATACCTACTTCGATATAGTTATAACTGAGAAATATAATGTAACATAATTAAAAATATTAAGGTACATGTCAATTCGACTTTAAAGTAGGTATAAAAACCAATCTAAAGCAAAATAACATAAAAATACTTATTAATAAATTTTTATCCTCCATGAATTCATTAACAGAGTAATAGGATTTCTCAACAAGGTATGTGAAAAGGAGCCTTTTAAGTTTTCTCAGTGTCGCGTTTTTTATTTCCTGTGGTATATTATTATATATTTTCGGTGCCATACAGTAACGGAAGATTTGAACTATCGATTACATTTCTCTAACGGCGCAACCAATGTGCTTGTAAGGATTATCTACCAATCGGAGCCACTAGAACGCAGGTAAACCGAGAAAATTCGTACATATGTATTTTTTTTATGTAGCCATTTCAGTTACCCACTGCTGGGCAAAGGCCCGCTCTTGGATTCTCCACTCCTCCCTGTTTTCTGCCGATCTGGTAGGAAAGATGTGAGGTCGTCCCTCCATCTTCGCCTTGGTCTGCCAGGTTTGCGATGTCCGTCACGTGGAACCCAGTCTGTGGCAATTTTTGCCCTTCTGTCTGGGCACATACGGCTTACGCGACCACCCAATTCTACCTGAGCTTTGCAGTCGCAGCTCCGACATCAGCGTTTTTTGTTTTGAAATGCAGCATTGTGTTCCGGATTCTATCAATTCTCTTCATACCCAGTATGCTGCGCTCCATGGGCTTTTGGCAAACCTTGAGCCTGGACTTCTGATGATCGGTCAAAGACCAGGTTTGAGCACGGTAGATTAGGACAGGCAGTCTACACATATTGTCAAAAAATTAAATCCTCAACAAAAAAATTCCAAAATTCGTAGAACAAAAGTTGTTATAAATGACAAACTCTAAACGGCATTTTTCAGGAATTGCGCATTTCAGTAATAGCCCTGTATTTTACACATCACCTTATAGCACGTCTTTTACTTAGATCACTTTGACTTGTGAGTCTTGTTATAAACCCTCATTTAGTATTTACTTTGGCGACCTCGTGGCGCAGCGGTAGTGCATCTGCATACCATGCGAGAGGTCCCGGGTTCGAATCCCGGCTGGGAACAAAAAAAAAACTCCAGGTCTTGGATGTTTACATGTTTGTGATGTCGTTGTTTCTGGTTCCCACGACACAGGGTATCTTAGTGTGGGGCCAGAAGCAATGTATGTGCCTGTATGTAAATGTTTATGTTTATGTGCTTCTGTTAATCTACTGATTACTACTGTTATCTGCTGTCAGTTGGTCAAAGTGAATACAAAAAAGTTACTCAGAAACCGGGAGTTAGCAAGGCAGTCTAGCACTGTTTATCAGATTATCTTGTCCTAAATTACCTAGAGTAATTTTCTGGTGATAAAGAAAATCTGGAGGTAATTTTTATGATAAAGGCAAAAAGGTAAAATGACCGACCGACCGATCAATCAATCAGCCCGTATTCGTCATCGCTACTGGACAAAGGCTTACCCCACGGCACATCATTTTTCTCTTGTCTATCTTTCTATACGCTCATAGCGAGCGAGCGTGAATACATGTACTTACTGACGCTCCGTCTGTTTTTAATCCGTTAGTTACAAAAATGGATAATTCCGCGATGAGTGAAATCGAAAAAGCAGTGAGAAGTGTTGTGGCTCCTTTGGAAGCGAAAATTGACACCCTTATGGCAATAATAAGGGAATTAACGCCAAATAAACAAGTGCAAGTCAGAGGCCTTAGGGCGGCTTGACAACTTCTGACAGTAGACGAGCCACTAGTCTACAAGCCTCCACCAATCCGGGCTTGGCCCCCGTGGTGGAGTATGGCCTATACCTTCCTCAGGGAAGAGACCCGTGCCCCTCGGTGGGGACATAATGGGTTGATGATGAAACAAGTGCAAATAGCCGTTGGAGATACTGAAGTAGCACCGCCGATAGTGTCTAATCCCCGAACGCCCGCGAATGAAACCGAAACACCCGAGCGATGGCAAGAACCGGCCAATAAGACGGCATCGCGCTCAAAAGCAGTAAGCGCGGCACCCAATGCGCGCGAGGAACGCAGAATAAAGCGGTCACAGTCTGGCCCTACTACTATCGCTACACGCACACAGCAACGCAGAACTTCGACGTCGTCACTGTCGGTGCCGGTGAAGAAGACAGCGGGTGTCCCGAACCTGCCCAACGATCGAGCAGTACACCCTCAGAACACAAAAAGAAGAGTACACCGAAACCGGCACCCGATTTGTCCCTCCCACCGCCGCCGCTGGCACAGGCGGCGCATGCGCTCGATGACGGATTTCAAATAACTACGAATGTAGGTGATGTTGACGGTGAATGGAAAACTGTCAAAAATCGCAAAAACCGTCATGTTATCGTCGGTACTGGTAAGTCAGACGACAGCATTGTAGCGGTGGAGAGGCTGAAGTATCTGCAAGGTTGGATGTTTAAACCCGAAACTACAACAGAGGCAGTCTTAATCTATCTGAATAAAATCCATAAGAGTGAGGAATATTCCGTACAGAAGCGGGACATCCCGACGACTCGTCACTCTTCATTTGTTATAAGCTTTCCCGAGTCACTATACGGTAAAGTAACAGATGCGTCGAAATGGCCTGCTGGGGTAAGGTTTAGTGACTGGTTTCCTGCACGCCCCCGCTTACAGCGGGCGAAGAAAGAAGAGTAACTCTAGTCCGACCAGTAGTGATCATGATAAGCTAGAGATTTACTACCAAAATGCCAGGGGCCTGCGCACTAAAATGCAACTGGTACAGACCAACTTGTCTTCAGCGACAGCGCAATTATTTGCTATCACAGAGAGCGGGCTTAACGATTCCCATCACGATGGAGAAATGTTTCCCAGCGGCTACAGTGTACTGCGATGTGACAGGACGGACGGTCGCAAGCATGGCGGGGTAATGCTGGCTGCGGCTCCCGGGCTCACCCTGAGACGGCTACCTCTTCATAATGACTTCAATATAAACCAGCTGGTGTTCGAATTATTGTGTGCCTCAGTACATTCTAGGACTAGATGTTTGTTTACTTGCTGTGTTGTTTACATTCCACCTAATAGTACTTACGATCAATACATGGCCTTGTTTACTACATTGGAACGTATCTGCGAGAATTGTAAGCACTTATTACTTCTAGGAGATCTCAACTTATACTCGGCTACTAATGAAATCCAACACTATTACGAATTTTTTGTCACCAGCTGTGGATTGCGAGAGCGAAACTTCGTACCGAATTGTAACAATCGCCAACTTGACGTGGTGCTGACAACGCTCGATGAAAGTAATGTGTCAGTAAAATTGGAATCGCATACACTGGTGCCGGTGGACGCGCATCACCCGCCGCTGCGTGTGAGACTCTGTGCGCTGAGGCCCGCGCGCGCGCGCCGCCGGCCGCCCGCTTGCGCCCAGCGCCCCGCTCCCCCGCCAATGCCTGCCACTGGCAGGGACGAGCCACCGCCGCGGTGGAATTTTAACAAAACCAATTTCCATACACTTTATTACAATTTGTCTACAGTTGATTGGTCCTCACTCTATGAATGTGACAACTACACTGATTCACTTGCGATTTTGTATAACATAATCAACTCAGCTATTGATGATTGCACTCCAAAGAAAAAGCGTCTGATAGTGAACCCCGTATACAGTTATCCGGAATGGTACACTACCGAATTGATACGCGACATAAGAGAGAAGGCAAAATTACATAAAACATTTAAGCATAGTCAGGCACCGTATGATTACGCGAGGTTTTCTTACAAAAGGGCAATTGTTAAAGCAGGCACTATCGCAGCATACGAATCGTATAAAGCGCGAATTCAATCTAGATTAAAGATAAAGATAAAGAACTTTATTTGTAAAACATGAGTGTGTAAAGATGTAGTGGTTAAGTTTCGTACAGCATGTTTTGCCTTATGAGGCGTACAAATATTTGATATAAAGAAATTAAAATTAAAATGTCAACCAAAGATAACTACTTAATAAGATTAAATGTCAAGCAAAGGTTAATATAAATAAGTCATTAAAATTAAAACAATACTATGGAATAAAGAAATAATAATAATTACAAATGTCAAAAAAAAGAAAAAAAAAGAAAAACTATACATTAAACACGTCAAAAAGTCTGAGAGGGTCACCGGAAATTACAAATTGTCCATATTATTAATATAAATAGCTATGTAGTAATTATTATTTTTCTGTCAGATATTCAAGCACTGTGTAATAGCATTTTTCACTTAATAACTTTTTTAGCTTTAGATTGACGGCCGATCCCGCTTCCTTCTGGAACTTTATTAAGTCTCAGCGTGGGGGTAGACATAGCACAAATATCATGAAAAATGGCGAAGTGATAGCAGATTCCGACTGCGCTAAGGAGTTCGCTTCTTACTTTAGCTCGGTCTACAGCCCCAATCCGCCGCGACTTGACGCGCGCGCCGCGTCACGAGTTGTGGCCGCGAGTGGTGCGCGAGTTCACGTACCGCACCTTGAGCTCGGTGACGTCAGCCGCGCTCTGGCTACCCTCAAGCCGAAGCGCTCCGCCGGGCCGGACGGCATACCACCGTACGTGGTGAAAGATGTGCGAAAAGTACTTGATGAGCCGCTACTGCATATCTTCAACCAGTGTTTGGCTACTTGCTCGTATCCCGAGATGTGGAAGACCACTAGAGTCATACCGGTACCGAAGGGTGGCTCTGAGGTAGATGTGAGTGGATACAGGCCGATAGCGGTTCTCTCCACATTTGCTAAAGTATTCGAATCTAGTTTACAAAGTGCGATTTATTCACAGATGAGAGCCCAGCTTTCGGACGCGCAGCACGGCTTCAGGCCGGGCCGTAGCACGGCAACGAATTTATTGTGCTTCATTTCGCATGTGACGCCGGCGCTGGATAGGGGAGTGCAAGTTGACACCGCATATTTCGATTTTAGGAAGGCGTTTGACACAGTTGACAATCTTTTTATGTTCTGAGGTTGACAACGACGTGCTTCTGGAAAAATTTGCGACTGTTGGGTTCACCCCCCATCTCTTGGAGTTCTTTTGTAGCTACCTACGAAATAGACGTCAATACGTGGAGTACGCGGGGCACGTATCCGATCCGTACTGCACGTACTCGGGGGTAAGCCAGGGCAGCAATCTTGGGCCTCTTGAGTTCTTGATAATGATTAACGACCTTCCCAGTGTTGTCAAGGATGCGGTTTGTTTGCTGTATGCGGATGATTTAAAACTTCTGTTGCCTATTGAGGATAAGTTGACCTGCGAGACGTTGCAGCGGGACATTGGTAGCGTGGTGGAATGGAGCAGGGCTAATGGGTTAGCCTTCAACGTCTCAAAATGTGCTGTAATGACGTACAGCCGCGCGCGTGCACCGCTCCATCACCAATATGAAGTGGCCGGCTCGGCGATGGCTCGGGTGACGTCGACGCGCGACCTGGGCGTATGTATGAGAACCGATTTGTCATTCGTCGATCACATTACGGGTATTTGTAAAAGCTCTTTCAAAAAGTTAGGTTTTATTTTACGCCAGGCCAGGGAGTTCCGTAATTACGCAGCAGTTAGATCACTTTATAATGCTCTAGTCAGGAGTAAGTTAGAAACGAGTGCTATAATTTGGAGTCCACATGTAGCTAAATATAGCGATATGTTGGAAAAAATCCAGAACAAATTTACTCGTTTTTTATATTTTAATTATATGGAGTGTATCCCTATTATCCACTTATGTATCCCACCTTATTTGTATTGGGTATGGTGGGGTACAATAAGCTGGAAGTCAGGAGAAAGGTGGCGCTGGCGACGTATTTCTTTGGGTTGGTTCGCGGATACCAGAATAATCCGGATATATTGAAATTGATCGGTTTGCGCGTACCTGACAATTACATCAGGGCACGAAGGCACCAGCTTTTTCATGAGCCAAGTGCAAAGACTAAGTTATTGAGCGAGGCGCCCATAGCGGTGGCAATCAGACTACTCAATTGGTTTGATAGGAAAACAAGTATAGATATATTTACATGCTCGCTCACGAAATTCAAGGCTGAGGTGACATTTTTATTGAGTAGATAATTTTTTAATAGGTAATATTTATTGATGCATGTTTAATATTTAATGAAATTGACATGATCTTGTATTTTTCTTATGAGGCAATTATTTATTTATTTTCTTTTTTTTTTTGTTTTAATATTTGATGAATTTTTTATGAATTGTTTATTAATTTTATATGCTTAATGAAACGTATTTTTCATGTGTTTTAACTTTTATTATAATTAAGAAATATGTTAATTACCCACTCGTATGTTAATGTGCTTGATTTTAATCTTTTTTCTGTGATGTTATTTTTATTTAACCTGCTGTATTAGGTGGATAACCTGTAAGGGCGGGATCTGTTACGAAATAAATAAATAAATAAATAAATCTTCTATCCTCGGCCATCCTCATCCACCCGCTGCGTCCGCAGCTGCGTTTTCCAGCTCGTGGTCTCCACTCAAGAACCTTTGCATCCCATCGACTATCGATGCTGCGGCATATGAAAGCAGCACACTGCCACTTCAACTTACTAATATCATCAAAGACCTTATCATCATCATCATTATTCAGCCACAAGAAGTCCACTGCTGGACATAGGCCTCCTCCATGAACTTCCAAAAAGACCGGTTGGAAGCGGCTTGCGTCTTCCTGCCACTTGGATGAGGTCATCTGTCCATCTTCTGATTGGTCGTCTTACGCTGCGCTTGCCGATATGTGGTCTCCGTTCGAGACCTTTTCGGCCCCATCGGCTATCAATTCGGCGTGCTATTTGCTCTGCCTACTGCCACTTCAAGTTACTAATCCACTGGGCTATGTCGACGACTTTCGTTCGTCTATGGATCTCATCATTTCTGATTCTATCTCGTAGAGAAATTCCGAGCATAGTCATAGCACGCTGAGCGACTTTGAATCGGTGGACTAGTTCTACTGTCAGTTTCCACGTTTATCTAATAAATAAAAATCTCGTGGTAAAAATCAATTTGGTCCTTACCTACGACACGGCTCCTTAGGGAGCTTGTTATTTATTTGTATCGATCTGTAATGTGGAGTTTTTTAATATTTAAAATTTTGGCTCTGGTAAGACTTGCAGATGATTGCGACGAGCTGTCTTGTCGAATTGAAGTTTGTGTATGTTTTTCTGCACAAATATACCTGCTTCTAATATCTAGAGACTACAACTTTCAATTTGAATAATGCATTTTTTTTGTTGAATAATTAGAATAGATCATGGGCCTCTGTACTGTCTCCTCATAATAGCACTCCACAGCGGAGTCACGCACGTGCATTTGCGTAAAAGGCTGAAAGTTCAACTCTTTAGGTCATAAGTGGTTGAAGACTCTCGTCTTTAGATTGCATTTATTGCTCTTCTATATCTGGCACACTATGGTCTACGACAAACCAGGCCTGCTTTAGGGGCTGGAACTCGTCGAATGTTTGGGCAACGCGATTTGATGATTTGATTCACCCTCTAGAACAGCTTTTATAATAAGTAAGTACCAAGTAATAGTAACTGGATAAAATACCACCAATTACTAAAGAGGGTTTGTGTGAGCATTTGAAAGAACGCTTGTATAAGTTTTTGCAATTTAAGCGATTTATGAGACCTGAAAAATGTTGTGTTTTTTTTTGAGAGGATGTTGCTGGACCACACTCAATCTTAATGTATCACAGGCACTCAAAATATTTTTTTTGACTAGCCATTTTTTTCATCACTAACGCCATGTGTCCCCTTAAAAAACGGTGAACGAATTCAAAGTCACCCGGCAGAAGTATTTATACCATCTGCAATAGATGTAACATTGATGGTATTAAGAAGCGTAATTTATCATACAATGCGTTTAATGTTAATGTGGCGACGCGCGGGGTCGATCGAAAATAGCACTTGCTCTGCGTGAGTGCTTCTTTCTCTAACGCAATATCACCATATTGTGGTGATCTTCGGTTTCACACTGAAAATTGTCTTAATTAGTCAACCACTCATGTCCGCGTCACTAGCAGTATGTACCACTTGTTTTAAATAATCTTTGGTTGCCTCAGACTTCTAACTATCAGTACTGTGAAGTCGGTAGCCAGTGATGTCATCAGCGGTTGTAAGCCCAGCCGTTAGCGGTCACTCGTATTTACGGGACATGTGTCACCGAACAATAGTCAATACAAGATTTGCTTCAATGTTGGTTTGCTTGGATTCATTGTACTTAATAAAAACTTAATTTGCATGGTACTTTTGCAAGTTCCAATTCAAATTCCAGTTCAAATTCAGTTTTTATTATGTGTAGTGCTCATGTTAACCGTAGAAAATACTATTCATTGTAGTTTGCAATGTAGAAATTCTTTACGTTTAAATAAATATCGTTCAGCTGATAATTAGCGTTAATGTCATCATAATTAAGGCCTAAATTCATAAATAACAAAACTTATTGATGTATCTTTCTGTATGTAAGTGTACAACATTTACTTTCGAGACTTAGTAACTTTTGAAAGCTAATTAAATTTTGAAAGATAACTGTGATTGATAAGTACAACAAAAGTATCAATAAAAAATAAAATAAATAGTCAGAAGCATGGAAACACGTTCATCTATGACTCCAATGGTGGACATCTCAGGTGTAGCTAACCACCATGGAACGATTGATGAAGTGAGTCACTCCAAAATTATTAAGACAACAGAGGAACGAGTCGTAGAGTAAAAGCAGACACAAGAATTCACCCACGATGACAGAAAAACTAGTGTACAATTTGGATCACAAGAACGAAAACACACGCCGATCCCGATAGCTGAGCCACGTGCGGCGAGTGAATGACTCGCCTCCACTTGGGCCAGCGCCGCATGCCCGCTCTCGTGTAAGGAAACTAAAACCCTGTTCAGAAGGGACGAATTCGTACTAGGCGTCAATACATCGCGTCCACAAACATTGCGCGAATTTGAAATAGGTGAGTAAAAAACCTCGATTCGTATTCGCGGCGAATTCGCCCTTACTGGCCCAGGCCTAAGAAACGGAGTGATCCGTGGCTTCCCATGCCGACGTACTACAGCTCTCGGCTTGTAGGGAGCGCGGGAGTCGACTTCAGGAAATATTAATAGCGTGCGCCCGCGAGCCGCGAGCTTTTTTTACCGCCTCCCTCTATGCGCGTTATTTAGGGAAGCGCACCGCAGCGGAAACTCAATCGTCTCGTCGACGCGCACGGTTCAGTTTACACCGGACAGGACGGCGGATATTTCGGTAAAATTGGAGAACGCGTCTTTACTATTTAAGGTAGTGCCGAGTGCGTATGCGCTGGCTTTCTAATTATATCGCGGTAGCGGCGGGCGGGGGCGCCCCCATGAGGGGAGTCATGTTTTGATTATTTTTAAGTTCGCCGCTGTTGCCGGAATCCGACTTAGGTTTGACAGGAATTTTGGCACTGCGCGTGACCCACTTGCACACTGGGTCAACTCGTGTCGTATGATGCAACAGGTGGAAGGAAGTATATCAATGACAAAAGGCAGAGGTAATATAAAAAGAAATGATTGTAATTAAAATAAATAAATTAACCGTTTATTTATTAATTACATTTTGGCTTTGAGATCCATAACGATCTCGTGTATAATAAAAAATAAAAAAAGGAAATTAAATTTATATAAATTTTACAATAAATTACATTATACAATAAGATGGCGTCATATGTTAGATGTTCAGTTCTGTCACCCTCTCTCTCTCGCGCACTGCACTTTACACTTAGAAGCACTTGCGGTGGACGATGCCAGGGCCGGACTCGTCGTACTCCTCCTTTGAGATCCACATCTGCTGGAAGGTGGACAGGGAGGCCAGGATGGATCCACCGATCCATACGGAGTACTTCCTCTCCGGGGGAGCGATGATCTTGATCTTGATGGTGGAAGGAGCCAGCGCGGTGATCTCCTTCTGCATCCTGTCGGCGATACCGGGGTACATGGTGGTACCGCCGGACATGACGGTGTTGGCGTACAGGTCCTTGCGGATGTCCACGTCGCACTTCATAATGGAGTTGTACACGGTCTCGTGGATGCCGCACGATTCCATACCCAGGAAGGAAGGCTGGAACAGAGCCTCCGGGCAGCGGAAACGCTCGTTGCCGATGGTGATGACCTGACCGTCGGGAAGCTCGTACGACTTCTCGAGGGAGGTGGAGGCGGCGGCGGTGGCCATCTCCTGCTCGAAGTCCAGGGCGACATAGCACAGCTTCTCCTTGATGTCACGCACGATTTCCCGCTCAGCGGTGGTGGTGAATGAGTAGCCCCTCTCGGTGAGGATCTTCATGAGGTAGTCGGTCAAGTCGCGACCGGCCAAGTCCAGACGGAGGATGGCGTGGGGCAGAGCATAACCTTCGTAGATGGGGACGGTGTGGGACACGCCGTCTCCGGAGTCCAGCACGATACCGGTGGTACGACCGGAGGCGTACAGGGAGAGCACGGCCTGGATGGCGACGTACATGGCCGGGGAGTTGAAGGTCTCAAACATGATCTGGGTCATCTTTTCCCTGTTGGCCTTGGGGTTGAGGGGAGCCTCCGTCAGCAGGACGGGGTGCTCCTCGGGCGCGACGCGCAGCTCGTTGTAGAAGGTGTGGTGCCAGATCTTCTCCATGTCATCCCAGTTGGTGATGATGCCGTGCTCGATGGGGTACTTCAAGGTGAGGATACCTCTCTTGCTCTGGGCCTCGTCACCGACGTAGGAGTCCTTCTGTCCCATGCCCACCATGACACCCTGGTGGCGTGGGCGACCCACGATGGATGGGAAGACGGCGCGCGGCGCGTCGTCACCGGCGAAACCGGCCTTGCACATGCCGGAGCCATTGTCCACTACCAGCGCAGCTACGTCGTCGTCGCACATTGTGGCGGTGTATGTGTGTGGGACTGAAGGAGATGACTCTGCGGCAGCGAGACTGCGAGTGCGGTGGCTCCGGGCGCGCGGCGCTTATATACTGGCGGCGCGCGCCGCGGCCCATACATGGCGCGGCCGCGAGCCCGCGCGCCCGCGCCGCCCCCTCGGCCGCCCTCCGCTGGTCGCCCCTGACGCCTTAATGCCTTGCCACCGCCCCTACCGCCCCGGAGTTAAAGGCTGTACCCTTGAAGCCTTCACGGTGGTGAGCCCATTTGCAGCGATGCGCCCCAGCCGCACGACCTAGATCGATGTCGATCAACGCGCTGATAAGGGGAGTCGTCCGGATTTTGATGGTTGTTTTACTGATTTTTTCAAAAACAAACAGATCCTCAGCTACGTTTAATGTGAACTAGCTTCTATCTGACTCGATTGCTACAACTCCCTCATTGATGAAGCAATATTGTAGGCACTATCACAGCCATACCATTTATCTAAATTCTGTTGAAGATTAATTGTAACTGTTAATCCAGCAACAATAATAAAAAGTCTCAAACAACAGCATTGCGAAAATTCGTAAATCGTTTTTCCCAATCGGGTTAGCTGGGAAAATCAATTTGTGAATTTTGACAATGCTGTTGTTTGAAACATTTTATTATCGTTGCTGGATTGACAGTTACAATCAATATTTAGTCCTGCAATGTTGTTTCATGTCAGAGATTTATTGCGTAAAAATCAATAATCCCATAGCGCACTTGTAAAGGTACTGTTTACAAAAAATATGATCCATCTTTGTATAATTCACCTGAAACGATAATGTTAGCAGACGTGCGTAAGGATACGTATCTATTTACACACATAATTAAATGGATCTACTGTCTCTGTTTGTTTGCGTTCTTTTATAAAGCATAAAACATGTACAATAAACTACGCACAATAATGAGAAAGTAACAATGGTGTAAACTGTACTGATCTAACGCTATGATCAACTTTATCTTATTGTTTATTGATATTTTATCTAAAAATGGATATTTTTTTAATAAATACATGAACAAGCTCATCAGACCAAAGCTTAAAATTTAGTGAGCTATTTGCTTATGGCTTAACCTTAAGTAATATTTCTGAAGTCAAAAATTATTTGTCCAGATCGCACATACGTAGTGGAGACGTGCATAAACCAAACTCTCTCTCTGGAAAACTTCTCTCTGGGAGAAGACCTATGCCCTGCAATGGGGCTAATACACGAATAATTAGCTTATGTTACACCGTATAATATTTCTCTTTCTTCTATAACACATTGTCACCCAATATCGAGTGCAGGCAACCTGTATCTTGATTAGTAACATCACAATAAATCAAGTTTCCGTGTGGCGCCGGAATAAGAATAGCGTCACTCCATTTTCTTCCGTGGATGTCGTAGAAGGCGACTAAGAAATTCAGTTACCAGGAGACGGGCAGCAGCCTCTTCCTGAGATTCCAACCGCATACTGCGATCGCCAACCCGCGTGCCAAGCGTGGCGATTATGGCAAAACCGACCTCATGGTTATGAAAACCATGAAGGAGGCCTCTGTCCTGCAGTGGGCGTCAAATGGCTGATGATGATGATGAAATCAAGTTCAAAACTCATAAATTGTTAAGGACGCGGAATAGAACCAGGTTGCTGGGCCGCCATGCTAACGCAGATCATTAGCAGCTGCTGGATGAGGATGGCCGAGCACAGAGAGAAGTGGCGCGCTTGCGCCGTGAGAGTGCAGACGCCTACGAGTATGTACAGCAGGAGACGAATACGGGCTGATTTATTGAAACTGCTAAAGTAAGTCATCATTTCCGCTAGCACCACTTATCTTGCCATCAAAAGAGATTTAAGCAAAGCGGAAATTCCTGAAGTGAATGGTCCGCGGAGTTACATAAACAGGCCTCTGTTCCGTGAAGCGTCCATCCTTTATTTCTGTTTACTCGGCGAGCACCTGAACGCCTTAAATAGCCGCGGTCGATGCACCGCCCTTCGCTACCCATTGCCGCTGGATCTTACCCATTACTGGTTTTGCTAGTCTGCTCAAAATCTGTTTCGGTTGCCGGTCACTAATGTATCTACGAACGTTTCACGCCCGTTTCAATAATGAAGGTATTGGTATTCAATTGAGAGTGCTAGATAAAACTGCACGCAACGAACGCACCCAAACCACTGCTGATTTTATCGGTGAGCTAACCATCGGTTGTCTTAGTACACAGCAGTGTATCACTAGCTAGGGCACGGATTGGTGTGTTTGGTAAAGGTATTGGTATGCGATTGAGCCGGCTAGATGAATGGCCGGTAGTAGCGCGTGGCAGTGACATTTGCACCGGACTGTGCGGGAGTTGGCTGCTGGTCAGGATCGATCGGATCGATGAAGGGAGAACATTAATTGTTTTGTGTTCGAGCTATTGTTGGAACGTGAGAGTGTTTTGTTTGTCAACACTGGTTCTAACATGGCTTATCTGTATTGAGTGTGTTATTTAAGGAGTTGATTATGAAATTGATTGTCGTTTCTTACAGTCTTTTCGCCGAAGAATCTTAACGAAAGCTAATATTTGATACATGTTCCATGAAAAACAGTCCATTTCCACTATCTGTATTATTCCGTATCGGTGTTATTTCACATTGAATACAGAAAGTACGTACAGAGAGTAGCTTTAGTGATAAGGCCGTTGTTTGTAATCTTAAGTTAAGAAATAGCTATAATTATAATTTCCTTTTTAGGCTTCCGTACCCGAAAGATGCCAAACGGGACCCTGTTACTCTGCCTCCGCTGTCTGTTGTCCATCTGTTTGACCTTTAATGGCCTCTCTCTTTGGAACCGTAATAGGTATCCAGTTGAAATTTTCACAGAATATGTGCTATTACGGCGAATTACCTAACTAATAATTACATTTTAAAAATAATAAATATTCAGGGGGACTTCATACAATAAACGTGTATTTTTGCCGTTTTTAGGGTTCCGTGTCTAAAAAGGAAAAACAGAATCCTTCTAGGATCACTTTGTTGTCCGTCCGACCGTCCATCTGACCGTCCGTCTGTGTGTCAAGAATCTCAGGAACGCATGAAAGTATCGGGTTGAAATTAAAAGTATATACTGGAGTCTACAATCCTTTAAAGCTGTGATAAAATCCAATTTTATGCCGCAAAAAACGTATATTTCGGCACTCTCAAGGGAGTCAAAATTTATAGGGTACTTTCCGTTGACCTAGAACTATGAAATTTGGCAAGTAATATCGTCTTATACTACAAGTACAGGGAAAAATCTGAAAACGGTGCGCGAGTCCGACCCGCACTTGGCCGGTTTTTGTGTACAATGAAGTGCTCTCTAACACTATAAACTTCTAGTACTTCTGGTTCACACACTTTATTTATCTCTCCAGTTGGTGTCTATGAATTGTTTGCAGGAAGGGGCTTTTATTATCTAAATTAAAATAAGGTGCAATTTTTCATTGAAGCTTTTGTGACAAAGTCACAGACATCGATTTGCATGTTGTGCAGCAAAAAATATTCATGACAAAATGTTGATTGCACTCAAGAGATTTTGTTAAGTATACATACTTAAGGTTTGTACTTGTACCAACATATGTATTAGAGTTACCCCCGGTTTCCCGTAGACTGGTGATCTTTGCCAGATGGCTGTTAGTCAAAGAGCAAACGAATGAGCAACTAACAGCTATCAGAAGTGGATTGGCATATTGTTGGTCTGCAAAAAACCAGGGGTGAATATGACTTGAGATAAGATGGCGTTTTTAAGTGCATCTAGTGTTTTTTTCCTTGCGTTTTTCTCCACTACAAACTCGACCAGAAGAAGGCAGCAGCTAACATTGTACATTGACACTCAACAAACAGAATGTAAATTCTTTACGTTGAAATATTTTTTCAATTCTGATCGCATCTCTAACTTGCTTTTAAAGATTGCCTTATTTTCAGCTCGATTGGTTTGCTATTCTAAATCTGTATTTCCCAACCGCGCCCGCCTATAGTTAGTCGAATGATTACACTCAGCGGTACATACAAGACATGACCACATGACGCGGTCCTCCCACTTGACAGTTATTGGTAAAACCTCTATCCAGAGCCGAAGCGGTTCTATGGAACTGCGAGTCAGATTATGGGAAATTGAATGACGAATCACCTCAGTCATCAGATTAGTACACCATACTTTGTTATACATATACTACAATGTACGATGTACCACTCGCTTCTGTTGTGTATTTAGTTTTCTTTCTGTTGTGCATATTATGTTACTTATCTGTTCATTTTGTTTTTGTGTTGTTCTGACAGTCACCATCATATCAACCTTGACATACGTGTACTCTACTCACTTATGTAACGGGTGATTTTGCAACTAAAATGTTAAGGCTGATGTGCTGTTAACTGTTCTCTAATTTTCAATAATGTCGTCAATTTGTTTAAGCCAGACAGAGACATGCATGCCAATTATTTCCCTTCCAATAAACCAATAACGCAGTAACCCCTTGCAACCCCTTCATGAGCTTACGATGATTCGAGCAAATCACCCGATCAGCGCTATTGTACCACAGAGTCACTAGTGGTTACGTTACTCTGGACCCTAAAACTCCGAAAAAATAGAAGGAGCCGACGGGTCGCCAGTCGCAGCAGCTGTGCTCTACCGGACGGCGGGCAGAAGGCAAATAAAGGCAACAATTAAACGCCGCTTAATTTGGTGGGCTTAAATATGAGGGGCTCACTTTGTGCATCGGCTACGATCTATTTATGAAGATACTTTAATTCAGTAGAGCTACTATATTACAACGAGTTAGGTCATCATAAAAGTTATAAATACGGGCATAAACATCCACACAATCACTTGTTGGTCCCAATCCAAACTACCTACGACGATCTGTTTGTGACAAGAACATAACAAGTCCTGTCAAAAGTCAAAAAAAAATTATTCAAAGTAACACAGAAACTGTGACTTATTGAACGTTACAAGAAAAACTAGGTGTCTTGATAAGAAACTAACGGAGCTAAGAAACTAAACTCTTATGACTATAAGAGAGTAAAACGAAGTAAAAGGCTGTCATTTCATAATTATTTGTTACAATAGTTTTTCATTTCATCACGTAACTTATCATTTCAGCAGCAGCCTATTTTGTACTTTACACAACTTGAAGATCGACACACAACCGTCAACCATCAACTCGGGTTTATGTGATCAATTTTAAGTGATCTCTGTCGTTGCTTTAGTTCAGCAACACAGATAATGTCCAAGTTTGAGTGCAGATTCTACGAATGCATATTAATAACAAAATCAAATGGGATATTTATTTCAAAGTAAAAATACTCTCAATCCGTCTGAAGCTTGAGACCGGTATCGTTTCAACGTTGTTCTAACCAACTTTATCCAATTTTTCACATCGGTCCATCGGCTAAAATGAAGCTCACTGTTTGTATGGTAAGTAAGGGATAAGCTTCCTCTCAATTTCATTTCAGAGGTGTTGCCCAGAAATATATATCCCCAATATTACCTACTTTTTCTTTGTACTAGGTTGAAATCTGAATAAAATATAACACCATCAAAATAAAGTAGAGTTGTCAAAATAAATTGTCTATCTCTATCTATCTATCGGTATTGGAAAATATCGGAAGTAACCCACTGTTAATGAATATGTTTAATTTCCCATGTTTTAGGGCGATACTGACTAAAGCTTGTTTTATTTCAGGTTGAACACTAGGTACCTATTATTAGGCTCGCCTTGTACAGAATTGTTTTTTTAGTGCAATAATGAATTTTTCAATTCAATAATTATTTTTTCACTTTATGATGATGACCTATAAAGCTATTATTCCAGTGACAGCCGCGCAGAGGTGCGGGGGGTGGGGGGGGGGGGGGGGGCGCTGGGCAGTGTGCCGTGAGGGACACATTGTTCCGGCGCGTGCCAAAGAATTACTTTGATTTCTGAAGCCAGCTAATTTGATCTTATTAGACAACACTCACAGCGTCATTTGAACTTTACTCTGTGGTACATAGAGCGTATTTCGCAATGGGTTTTTGGTGGTGTTTGTGACGTTGCTGAAGCGGTGTCGCGAGGGGTATATTAGGGTGGTCTCATTGTGTTAGGTTTATGAATGTTATCGGCGGAAAGTATCTGGATCGGCACAGATAGAGATGTCATACGAGAGGTACAGAAGGACGCTCTATACTACACAACTTGGGTTGTTTAATATTTTACCCAAATACAAAAAGCGAAGCAATTTGTTATTGTTGTTGTATAAGAATTGAAAGCGAAGTTAACATACAACTTATTTATAAAATCATTTTCACAACAATGAATATAGCAATGTTATAATACCGTTAAGTGATACTTATCAATTAAAATTTAACATAGGCCAGAGTAAACTAGAAATATAATTCCAGGCAATATATTTTACTCACTACAGCACTACCCACGGCATTGACGCTCCATTTTGTCAGTGATTAAGTACCTACTTAATCTAACTAGTGCAGGTAAAACCTGGTACTTGACGTTTAAAAAAACTGATAGTAGTTAATGCCCAGCAGTCGAATTGTTGTTTTTTTTTCTTTTTAGTAATTTTTTTTGTTGGCTTTATGCTGAATATAGCCTATGAGACTCGGGCAAACGCGACGAATCGATTGAAGTATTATTTTTTTAATGTTTCCGTTGGTTAAGGAGTTATGAGGGAAATGTTACCATGGAATTGGAAAAACTAACATACATACATACGAGCACTCCTTTTGGGCTGATCTGAATTTTTAGAGACTTTTCTGAAATCCCCTAATGCAGAGTATAGTCAGTAGTTCTGTCTCAGTCACTCTGTCGGCTGCGCTTTTCCCGCGTATTGTGAGCCGATGATGACGTCAGGAAGCAATTAGTTAGACACAGACGGAGCGAGATGGTATCGCGCGACGCTGCGCCATTATTCTGTTAGCGCCCGCGTTACGTTCTCATTGGGCTTAATTACTTAGCTTTTATTAACTGATCTCTACATGATTTATTTTCGGAATAAATGCTTATATTATCCTTTTAATACGTTTTTATTGCACATGCTATTAGACCAACTTTGAAGGAAACTTAAATAGGTACAACGTTCTGAAACATTATTGTGTAATGCCTGACTTTTCTGACATACCATTTCTTCCATTACCACCAATGAATTCTGATTTGTGTGATTTATGAAATAATCATAACTTAAAACAAATAATTTTTTTTATTCAAAGTAGCACAGAAACTGCGACTTAATGAAGGTTACAAGTTAAACTAGGTGTCCATTTCAAAATCTAGATAATTTTGGAGAAAAAATGGACAAAAAACTCCAAACTTAGTATTTTCAAGTCCTTAATTTACAGGATTTATATAAATATTTTAAAACTCATGCATTGAACTGGCTTTAATTCCAGACATCATTGTCATCTAAATAATCTTTAATGTTATAGTAGCTTTTTTGGCACAAAGTGTGCTTCACACATTTTTTGAACTGCGTTTCTGGCAAACTTATTATATCCTCAGGGATCTTATTGTAGAAACGTATACAATGCCCCATAAAGGTAGTAATAATCTTTGCCAGCCTAAATTTTGGGAACGAAAGTTTATGTCTATTTCTAGTATTTGCTTTGTGTGGCTACCTACAGTTTTAAAGTCACTGATATTTTCCTAACGTACATAATATTTTCATAGATATACTGACAAGCAACTGTTAGGATGTTAGTTTCTTTAAAGAAATCTCTTAACGAATCTCTATTGCCTAGCTTATATATGAATCTGATCGCTCTCTTCTGCAGGACGAAGATGGTCTGAATGTCTGCTGCCCGACCAGACAGTAGTATACCATAGGACATAATACTATGGAAGTAACTAAAATAAACAAGCCTAGCAGTTGCGACATCAGTTAGTTCCCGGATTCTTTTAACTGCGTATGCTGCAGAACTGAGCCTAGTGTGAATTTGATGCATTTTGTCTTTTTTTAATTTAATAATAAGTTATTAGAAGTAAACCAATATAGTACCTTAGACAGAGCATTATTTGTAACCGCAAGGCCATTTTCTTGTCTCTTAATTTTAAAAATAAGTGACGTGTCATCTGTAAACAATACTATCTCTGACATGTTTTGAACCATGAATGGCAAATCATTTACATATACGAGGAAAAGGAACGGCCCCAAAATAGATCTCTGTGGCACTCCCATCTTAACCTCCGACCCTGATGATTTAGTTCTATTTATGTCAGCTTTTTGAACCCTCCCTTCTAAATACTCGTATGATCTCATAAGTTTTGAGTTTTTTCCATTTATTCCGTAGTGTTTTAATTTTAACAGAAGTGTTTTATGGTCTACGCAGTCAAATGCCTTCGAAAAGTCACAGAAAACACCTATAGCATCCTTCCGATCCTCCCATGCACTAAATATATGTTTAACTAATGTGACACCAGCATCCGTCGTAGACCGCACTTGCGTGAAACCGAATTGCTGACTATGAAGAAGTTGATAATTATTAAAGTGTGTAAGTAGCTGACCTAGAACTATTTTCTCGAATATTTTACTCAAAACAGGTAGAACGGAGACTGGTCTGAAATTTGTGCAAACAAAGCCATGGTTCTAGCGCTCTCTTTTTTTTGTTCATGCTCACTTATTTGCTGAAGCTGGTGGTGTGCCTCAGCAAGCTGAGCGTATACGTTGTACTGCTACATCGTGGACATCATGGCATTTGTTGAACGAGTGGACTTGATGTTGCAGCTCATCCCGCTGGGCACTTAGGTCCTGTCATTGGATGTCCAATTCATTGAGCTCTTCTTTGAGCGCTGAGTTGGTTTTGTTCTGTTTACGGATCTCCTCTTCACTTTCCTCCCGTTCTTGAAGAAGCGTGTCGCACAGCTCTTTGCTCTTTTTGAGCTCGAGTGGGCTCGCCTTTAGCCTCAGCTCCATGTCACGTACCGTCATCTTGCTTCGGGTCAACATGCTACTGTCACCTGGAAAAAACCGGGAATCGGTGTCAGTGTCGGACTATGTAAGATGTTATTGACTGATAATAAGTTGATAGTACGTTTATAGATGTGGGGTGTGAGTTTTGTGATGGCTGAGGCTAGTTGTTGTGTCTCAACTTTGCTTCCACTTTTCGTCAAGTAAAGAGAGCCAAAACTGAGCCGGAGTGGTTTTATGGGACGTGTCTCACGTACGTGAGGTTATGTACAGTTTGTTTAAGCAGTAAGGAGTGTAGTATGAGGCGTAAAATGATTAAAACAATACTTCCCTGGTTTAGTCGTTGCAATTCGAACCGTTTGACAGTTCGGTGGCCCGGTACAGTTATAGTACGTTTGTCTTGTAATTGTCTGATTTTCACTATGTAACTGCACTATTATGAACTGTTGATATGATTTTACGTTTAATTGGACTCTAAATACACTAAAATTACAAATTATTTTAAATAAAACTACTGAGCTACTTTTGAAGTCAACTGTTCGGTCTGGGGTTGCCAGCCGAAAAACGGCTTGCTAGCTTATTTATCAATTTCCGAAAATTTTACTCCCTCTGGATAAGTTAGCGATCTATTGTTGAATTCAGTAAGTAATCCTATAAAATACCAAATTTCCATAGATAAATTGTGACATCTTCTGATTCCCGAATAAAATCTGTTGGTTGGTAATTAAACTCAAAATCATAGTGTTTTTATTCAAATTATCACAGAAACTGTGACTTAATGAACGTTACAAGTAAAACTAGGTGTCTATTTCAAAATCTACATAATTTTGGAGAGAAACACTCCAAACTTACGGCTTTATTTATAAAAACACGTAAAGCAGTGTTAACAGTCAGTTTATTTAATCGGTGGTTACGACATTTCCTTGTAGAATCTCCACCACAGACTATTTTAATCGTCGTTTTAAGGAATCGTGTTATTTACATATAAGACCGTATGTCTTAAAAAAAATTAACAGACCTTACATATTGCGCTAAAACCTAGAACTATAATGATAATGCATTAAACTGTCTTTAATTCCAGACATGTTTATCATCTAAATAAGCTTTCACGATACAGTAGCCCTTTAGGCACAAAGTGAGCAGCAGTAGAAAGCAGGTACCCGAATAGTGCCGACTTGATGCCTACGACAGTATGTCCTAGTAAACTGTATCCAGTATATCCGCAGCATACCGCGCGCGCGGTAAGTCCACCGCCCGCTTGTATCGCTCGGCGCAGGCGCAGGCGCGAGCGCTGCGCGTATTTATAGCGCGCCGTGTCGCTGATACGCTCCTACGACTCGGCCATAACTGACCAGATTTTGAAACGTTACGACTGCTCATTATAAATATTGAGACTTTTTCGCGGACTGAGATTTATGCAGACAGGCAGAATGAAGTATAGAACAGATGAAGCCGGTAGGAATCAGCGTAATTTCTAATCCTCACGAGGCCTAGAAATCACGATATTTCATTAGTTTTAATCCCTATTTCTCGAACACTAACAATCTGTTAATTTACTGTTAACGTCTATCACTTGCAAACAAAAAAGTAAATACTGATGACATTTATCGACATTCCATCAAATTTTTCCTTGCTCTATACTCTCGTCAGGTACGGTTTAGTTCCCCACTGACTACATCCTACGGATAGTTCCCATGTCTCCGCAATAAGAGCTACATTCGCACAGCAAGCCCGCGGCCACCGGTTGCACCGCCGCCGCCCCGCCCGGAGTCCGACTAATCGTGTATTGTACTCCTACACTCTAGACTAGAGATATAAATCTAGACTAGAGATATAAAGAGAAGTTACAATTGCATCTAAAAAAAATTCAAATCATTGGACTCAGCTGATACCCTATTTGCGGGATTTTGATGTTGGTAGTTGTTCGTCATTTCGGTTTGACGAGTACAACCCGAATTGTGTTACTTCCTGATGAGATATAATGTTAATTTGTTTGTTTTGCCATAGATCGTCTGGTTGACGGCAGCGGCTGAATGAGGATAGCCGGGGACAGAAAGAAGTAGCATGTTTTGGTGGAGGCCGATGTGAGAAGTGGACGAATACGGGCTGACTGATTGATTGCAGGTCAAGCCAAAGTGCTTGCCTGTGGCTATCACAGAGGATATGAAAACGTTGCAGAACTTCAGTGCAAAGATTCGAAACTTCTGCTCTGAACTGTGCAGCGCTCGGCGAGTGTAGGCTCTGCGGGAATTAGATTAAGTGCCGGGGACAGGGCGGGGCGGCGGGGCGGCGGGGCAGGGGCGGTAATGGCGCGGTAATTGGCGGTAATTGTGAGCAAGGCGCAGCTCGCGTCCCAAGCTGCACTTGACCAGAAGTTCAACTGAGTTTATTTATAGCCATCGATTAGAGTGTTATGCGTGGGTCTGACCCACACAATTGACATTTACCTACTCGTCATTTCAGTCTGCCCGTTACCACGGTAGCTGCGAAGCTGCCAAAAGTTTGCGTTTACACCCGATAAACTCATCGGTGTTATTTATAAAAACAGAATTCCTTATAACACTCTTCAAATGCAGTTTAATTTTTCTGTGGTAAAGTCTTTCCTTTCGAATCTGCATTTGAAGAGTGTTTTAAGGAATTCTGTTTTTATAAATAAGACTGACAGCGTTTACGCGGGTAAGTACCAAACGTCAATACTTAGCTTAGTTGCTGGATAATATAAACATGCTGACTGAACGCACAGGCAGGCACTTACCCACAGCGTCATATGAGCGCGGCGAGTTTATGATATAAAAAAATCTTACTGCAAGTGCGCTCGTTTTAGGACAGTTTCATATGTTCTTTAAATACGGGCACTTGACCGCACGCTTAGTAACCGCTAATGCGTTTCAGCCCCTTTGTCTGACAATCTCATCTTAAGACAAATCTTATCTTTAATTTTTTGTGAAGTGGCCTGTGCTTTTGTAACCCACTGCTGGGCAAACGGCTCTCACACCTCATTCCAAAGGTAACGTCCCCGCCACATCAGACCAGTCCGGCAGATGCCGCTTGAGGTAGTCTATCCTAGGCTAGATGAGCGCTTGAGGTAGTCTATCCTAGGCTCATCTCGACTTAAAATTATATGACTACTGGGTGTTGCCCGCTACTTTGTTCGATTGAATTTTTTTATTTATATTTTCCGGGACAATAAGTAGCAAATGTATTCCAGACTATAATCTATCTCTATGCCAAATTTCTTTCAGATCTGTTCAACCGTTCTGGCGTGATTGAGTAACATACTCATCTGTACAAAGTTTTGCATTTATAATAAACGAGAGAACATTTCTCGAATTCAATTCCAGAAATGTTTTCTCGTTCACTCTTTATAGTTAAGTCTACACCTAGTAGGTACTCAGTTTTTCACAATGAGACGCACATTTTGTATAAAAATTTGAAGGTATCCTTCTGTAGGACCTACCGAGCAGGGCGCCGCTGATTAGTTGCGAAGTGAACTGGCTCGTGATTTGATAATTGCCGCTGATTCCGAGATAAGTGACTTCAATTGTTACTGACCCTCGCAACGGATTTAAATGCGTTCAAAGTTTCTGCTTAACAGATTTTATTAATTAATTGGACTAAAATTCCCTTTAAAGAGAAGAGGCCAACCATCAAGTGGTTCAACGATGAGAATAATTATTTCGTAATTTCTCTTTTATTCACAAGGGTACTTTGCAAATTGTATTATTTACTTTCGATTGAATTGAATTGAATTTATTAACGTGTTTATTTATTTGTATAAATGTACGATAGAATTTGTGCCTTCTCGGTGCTCATTTTACCTCGACTATTCATATAGACCGTAGTTTTAAGATCCTTTTATCAACAAAACTCAAATAATTTATTTATTTGCAACCTAATTTTAACACGAAAACTATGACTCAATAAATGTCAAACGTAACCACAGGTTTACAAGCCTGTATTTGTCGTTCTGTATTTAAAAAAATCTTATAAGGTTATTAGGATATACTTGACTTAAATGTCTTTCATGCAGCTAATATATTTCAATCAGCTTCAATCAGTCCTTCCACGGAATAATACCCGCTGCTAGAGCAAACAAGTGACATTCCTACCGGCGGCGGCGGCCGTCTAATGAAACTAGTGACAATGGTCACCGCTGCACCGAGTAAACAGCGCCGGCCGGCGGGCAGCGGGCAGCGGGCAGCGCTCGCTCCCACAGGACATGGGCCTAGTAGAGCTAACTATTATTATTTATTTATTCACGTATTTTTTGTATTTGTATTATTATTCACTTCAGTCAGGCAACTTGGCCCATACAGTAAAAACGTACCTTAAGCTTAAATATAATATACGTACTTAATACTAACCCCCGGTGTCTCGTACACTACCAAGCTGTTAATCTACTGTTAACAGCTGTCAGTGTTTTTTTTTTGTATGCACTTTGGTCAATTGACAGCTGTTAACAGTAGATTAACAGCACAGAGATTAACAGCGTGTTAGTGTACGAGAAACTGGGGGTTAGCCTAGCTTTGGTAGTAATTTAGTTGTCTGTCTTGCCTACCTGTAGATAGATAGGCAGAGCACTTTAGTTCATAACCGGAAAAAAACTATTACAAATTATTTCTTAAAGGTATCTAAGTAGTAATTTTCAATCCCGTAAGTACACAAGTACACAATCCCGTCTGGCCACGGGTCCGGACTTAAAAAGACCCTCGCATTTGAAGCCACTACTTGGAGTCTGTACGATTTAAAATGTTTAGATCGTTCAGACTTCTAGCGATCAATGCCTAATGCCAGGAACAGACCAACCGAAAGTATGGGTACGAGCGACAGTGGACGAATCAGTGTAGGCAAAAGGAAGCAAACTTCATTGAAGGTTCGCTTCAGTAAAGCGAACTATCAAGCAGCGCCGACGCTCCTCAGATAAAAGCACCGATGTATACTTTTGTAGTTTTTGATGAAGACGGAAACACACTCATAATACTTTAAAAATCGGCCAAATGCTAGTCGGACTCGCGCATGAAGGATTCCGTAGCATTATATATACAACATTTGAATATTTTAAGCGTCTACGTATTGCCGTTATTAATATCAAGCAAAAAATGGGGAAAAAATCACGTTTATTGTATAAGGGCCCCTCTTAAATATTTATTTTATACTGTCTTTAGTATTTATTGTTATAGCGGCAACAGAAATACATCATCTGTGAACATTTCGACTTTCTAACTATCACTGTTCATGAGATACAGCCTGGTGACAGACAGACAGAAGGACAGACGGACAGACAGACGGACAGTGAAGTCTTAGTAATAAGGTCCCGTTTTCCCTACCTTAAAAAACAGAGATAATTAAGACTAAATTTTAAAAAACCGTTACTGAGTTGACAGTTACATTTTGACTGTTGCATGACCAATAATGACAGCTAGATACTGCTGCGGGTTGTGCGCAAAAAACACTTCTATTGGCACTGTAATGCTAACAGGGACCAAATCTAGGTGAGGCGGGGGACGTAACAGTACGCGGACAATCGGTCGCCTTCGGCCTTCGATTGGTCTGTACGCAGCATTATATGGCAGGTGTACACTCGGCTCAGACTACTTATAAAGAAGATAGTAAAACTACTAAACAGACACAAGTTACAAGGCTGTAAGCTTAGACAATAGTGTAAGCCTAACATGTAGGACCATTCTTTAGAGATAACGTGATCGCAGCTCATACAAATCGCAGGCAGGGCCCTATTTCGTACAACCACAGTTCATTGTTTACTACGACGATTTGATATACACTGCAGAGCCGACTAACCCACAGGTTAACAAGTAGGACGACTCGGCTAAGCAACGGGGAGCTTGCGTCTCACTTAGATTGGAGTGACTTTGCTTTTATACCATAGAAATCATATAAAAAACAAGGAGAAATAAAAAAAATAAAACAATAAAAATATTTTTTCGGGCTTTTTGGGGTCACAAAATATGCTAAAAATAAAGTTACTCTATTAACATAAAACTTATTAGATTTCGTTTTGTCATTGAATTCTTATCGTTTTCTTACAAGAGCGTACATGCACAAAACCATTATTGTACGAGATAACTCAAATATTGATAAACGCTTCATACATTAGAAGCGTTACGTTAGGGAGCGACGTCATAGTCTGAGGTCGATTTATACGGCGCGTTTTAACTATATTGAATTTTCGACTGGTTATATTATAAAAAGTATTAGTCACAGAGAATAACATTTTTAGTCCAAGTTCTCCGTTGAACCGTACATCGAGTTGTCAAAACAAACTATCATTTTAGTTTTATCAAAAGCCGAGTTGGTCCTGGAGCCAAATCTACACTTCGACTACTTTCTCGTGTCGCGTTCCGCATTTATCAATATTTTACTTTACTTAACTAAAGTTAGCGTAGCATGTTGACTTTTCTGGATACAAGTTATTGAAATCGAGAAAATCTAAAAATTTACCAACTTACTCGTATAAGCATTTAATTGACAGATAGCAAGAAAGTACTGAAAAGCAATAACAACCCAATCGCACCCCATTCCCAAAGCCATAATGAGCTGCTGAACCCGTGTGTTTGTCGCAATAATATTGTCGCTGCCTACCCCCCGCGTGCCCGCCCCGCCCTCGCCCCCGCCTGCGCCTCCGGTAATGTGGGAATCGAATTAATCGCACGTTTATTGCCCCTTCCCCCAAAAGCTTAGTTATTTGTCGCGGGAAAAATCATTGCAGCCGGAATGACAACTATTTGCTTAGAACCCTTTATTGAGTTACTCGGAGAGAGCTTCCGAAATTGATCAGTGTTGGAAAGTTGGCGGGTTAGGTCTAGCATTCATTTCAGATCAGATCTTTCAGAGACATTGCTGAAATAGTTGTTCCTTTAATCTACTTTAAAGGACTTCAAAAAAGGAGGAGGTTATGAATTCGTCGGAATCTTTCTTATGTATGTTCTCCAATTACTCGAAGACGCCTGAACCTATTTAGAAGATTATCTTTAGGGTTCCGAAGTCGATAAGGAACCCTTATAGTTTCACCATGTCCGTCTGTCTGTCCGTCTGTCCGCGGCCTAACTCAGAGACGATTAGTACGATAAAGCTGAAAATGGCATAGACGTATATAAAAATCACGCTGATAAAACGATAGAATGAATTCTTTAAAAAAATCATTAACTCACCCAACCTACACCTAAATTAGGGATGTAATGTTTTTTTCGCCTGCACCATAGTGTGGGGTATCGTTGGATTGGTCGTTTAAAAATATTGTGGGTGTACGAAGATCATTTTTTGATATAGGGGTTCCGTTTGGGCTCTGTTCGCTTTAAAGCGCAAATCTCTCTTGGCTAAACGATTGATTGTAGAAATATGAAAAAATTCAGTGTAGTAGCACATACAATGAACTTAAAGAGGTCTAGAGGGTGACACTAGCGCCACCGAGGAAAAAAATCATGTCTTTTTGTAGATCAAATTAGCAAATAGCGTCAGTACAATCTCTCAGTCATATTAATAGTGACCAAAAATCGTAAAATATTTAAACCGAATTCAAAACACTGCAGCACTAAAACACGGGAATAATTTAAACGAATATGACCTTTATATTTGATATACCAAATATATTTTGGACTCCGTGCCCAAAATGTATGTGTTGATCATGTAGCTTGGCACCGGCTCCAAACTATACCCTCGTCACGATAAGAATCTTTCAGCTTTATGTCCCCTACTGAATCGCTCGTAGCCCCGGCTGCCTGAGTGATCTTAAACGATCACGAGGGTTAAGCAACACTGGGCGCGTTCAGTGCATGGATGGGTCGCCGTCTATGCCTAACGCTAGTGGCATTTTTCCGAGCGGTTCCGTGCTTCGCAAGGCACGTTAAGCTGTTGGTGCCGGCTGCCGTCGATAGATGGCAATCGTTAAGCCAAGTCAGAGGCCTTAGGGTGGCTTGACAACTTCTGACAGTAGACGAGCCACTAGTCTACAAGCCTCCACCAATCCGGACTTGGCCCCCGTGGTGGAGTATGGCCTATACCTTCCTCAGGGAAGAGACCCGTGCCCCTCGGTGGGGACATAATGGGTTGATGATGATGATGTCCCCTACTATATTTACATACTTCTTTCTCATCAGTATGTATAGTAAATTATATGTATCATTGCCGTGCTCTGCAATAGTTTGTATAGTATTTATAGTATTTTAAGTTTAGCTTATATAATTTTTTATATGCATTGCGTTATAGTAATATGTAGGTCTATTCAATCTTACTTTATACGTATAAATATATTTTAAACTGCATTTCTACTTTTTCCACTTCTCCTTTTTTTTGCACGCCTACAAACCTTTATTCCACCTCCTGCGGTTGACTGGTAGAAGATGCTGATGGCATTAAGTCAGCCGTATTGTACACTAGGTTAAGTGCAACAAAAGTATTAAATAGTAATAGTACATCTACAATCCCTACATTTAGGTATGTACAGTCCGACTTCGAATTTAAAAGTCATATTCTTTATGTATGGCCTATGCCTTCCTCAGGGAAGGGACCCGTGCCCCTCGGTGGGGACATAATGGGTTGATGATGATTCTTTATTATTTCTGTGTTTTTAACGCTGGTTTTTTTAGTCAGTTTTTATTTTTTATTCATACTAAACCTCATGATACCAACCCCCAATTTCACGTACACTAATATGTTAATCTACTGCTGTCAAATGCTGTCAGTTGGTTTTTTGTATGCACTTTGACAAACTGGCTGTTAACAGTAGATTATCAGATTGACAGTTTGCTAGAAACCGGGGGCTAATCTCAATAAACCGCTAACAGGGTGATTTTGAAATCGTTAGCTATATTTTGAGAGAATGTTCTTTTCATTGTAAAAAACAGTATTATTACTGATTTATCGGTGATGGTATAACATATTTGTCAATATTCGTGATTTCCGACTTTTTTCCTGAAACCGTAAATCCAAATTCTATGTACTTGGAAATTCGATGTGGCTTGGAAGTACCATGATATGTGGAAAAGTGTTTTTTAATATGTTAAATGTATAAGAGTCTCTCCTCCGACATGCGTACCCAATTAAAGTAACAATTGAGTTGGCCGCTGCCGACCATAAGACGCTCGACCTACAGTTTTTTTTCGATATTTATAACTTTTCGTCCTGATATTGTTTGTCTTTCCTTAAGTGAAGCAATATTGGGTGAATAAAAAAAATTTTTGGACGCCCCATTTTTTTTTCATAACTGGTGCCATATGTTTCTAAATCATGGTTGGAATGTCACCTTAAAGTTTGTCAATCGAATTCAAAATCACTCTGTACTTGTGCTATAAGACGTATGGAAGAACTGTCAAATTTAGACTGTCAGTGGGTTTAACTGTTACTTAATCGTGAATGCATGTTGAGGAAGCCAAAGTGGTCTGTCAGGATCGTGGCAAGTAGCAGTCACTAGTCTCTGCCTACCCCTCTGAAATACAGGCGTGAGTTTACGTATGTATTAATCGTGAATTAAACCTCCGTAAAAATATCTTTCAAAGAGATAGAGAGAGAGAAAGGGAGCCTACTGTATACCACTTGTGCCTCACTACGAGGCCACGTAGGCCAAGTCATAACCTTATCAATGAGTCCCTAACTGAAAAAAACATACTCATCAAGTTGGCCCTTGCTAGCCCACGTGTGGAGGGCCATGACATATAATACAACCATCGCGCTGCATCATAAGAATAAAGTATAATAATATGGCGTTAAACAGGCGCTCGCGGAAGATGCCCTTAATAGGATGTAGACAGGGTTGCTCAGCGCACTGAGTAATAAAGATAAAAGAGTTTCAGTGTTTATGCGTCACTTGGAGCTGCAAACATTCTTGCTACGTATGTATACTCCATTCCAAATAAACGTTCCATAGGTGTACACAAATTGTTTCTTTTAAACAAAATCAAATATGTGGAGCTATGTTGATTAGGTACCCATCAATGAGATGAACTATTAATCTAGGACCTAACGAATAACATATACTATTTTAGTATATATTTTCAGTATTTTAATAGTTTCATGATTATAATAGTAGTGGTACAACTGTACTTCTGTAGAACGCGTGCCTCGTATCCTAGAGATCCAGGATTCTATTCCAGCATGTGTCAATCCCCGTAAATTTCTGAGGTGTTCACATACCTCAGCGCTTGAAATCGCTAATTGGCAGTGGTGACGCGTATCTAGTATTTAAACCCCTCTCTCTGAGAGAAAGATACTTTTAGTGGGATGTAAAAGGGTGTACAGAAAACTTTTCTCGTAGTGGTAAATTGTGAAAGAAATATCATATTTTCCCAAACATTGTTAGAAATTTGAGCATTATTTTGACAACCTTCTTCGACATAAATCAAAATTGCTGTACTGGCCAAATACATGCGAGCAGCGGCCAGCAAAAGTTGTATAAAAAATCCATATCTGTTGTCTTTTAGCGGCCAAATGAATTACATAGTAAACGCGTATCTGTCGTGTAATTTAAAAATGGAACGATCTTTTACTCCAAAACATAGCAAACAAGGAGTTCATTTAAATTATCATTAATTCAAATTATTATTTGAACTGGCTTGCAAATATAAAGCTATTTATTGAAAAAAAAAAACTCATGGACGCTTTAACGCGGGATTGTTGTTCGTCATTGATTTTGAGTTCTGCCTAGGCATTACTTACATTTCCGCGCATTACCTGAGAAAATTACCTACAAGCCTTGGCCACAACTAGGCATTGATGGACTTACGTACATGTGCGTTGGCTTTGCCTCGGCCCACATTTACACGTTCGTCCATCAATGCCTCTTTTGCTAGCCGCTGCAGTAATGTACTATTTCCATATTAAAGTTCGCGATGAAAACTGTTTATTTCCAGGGAAACCTGGTTTGGCACGGAGTAAGTAGCAAGTGCGTGCCGGCTGGCAGCGGCGCCGGCGACGGCGGCGGCAGGTGTGTCGCGTGCCGCCAGCCGGCGTGCCAGCGCGCTACGGACTTGGCGTATCAGCGGGCCTCTTGCCAGCAGAGCTTAACAATGTGGACAAGTCTCGCTATGCTAAGTAGTTGACAGTTCTCTTGTTTCGTTTCGTTATCAAATTCGGCATCTTATTAATCAAATAACAGTAATAATAAATCTATTTATTTGATGTCAAAAAGTATATACTGACAATGACAATAATATTTCAGAGGCCTAATTATGCACACCAAATTCTATCGGAATTCTGATGTTTGCGAGAGCAATTTGTATGAAATTTGACAGTCACACGATTGGAATCATCCAGGATCTGGTGCGCGTTTTATAAGGGATCTAAATGTAGGATTGTACAATTCTTATGTTGGTGCATTCTATCGCCTAAAATGGCCGAAAAACCTGTAACGTAGGATCTGTAGTTTGACTACCGAAACAAGATTCAATAATTTTCTCACATCTCTGTAAAAAATGGTATCTTTGTAAAATATTATTGCAGAATAAAAATAGTGACAAATAGTCTTATCGTAGTTAGTTTGTCAGTTGAATTTTTATATTAAAAAAAAAATCTTTATTTCATTACACATTTTACAAATAAAATACAAGGGCTGGACCCTCCTAGTAAGTACCTATAGAAATATATGTGTCAGGAGGACCCGCGCTTCCACAAATACACAATTACTAATTGAAATAAACGTAACCTAGGCCTGGGTTTACTCAGGCTTTATGGTTTGCTATTCGATATTGATTTTTCAAATTGTGTTGTCCATACAATCTATGATGTAAATTCTCTATATTCACCTCTCGTCCACAAGTCCCGCGCCAGAGAGAGACGGAGCTGCTCGACGTGAGACGCGCTAGTCTATTTCGGTGCCTCCCGCAGCGCTACTTGTTATGAACTTGTAGCGAGCACTGTGTTTACATACTTTTTTAGGTAAGTACAGTCGACAGCGCATGAACATTCATGCTCAAGTAAGTAGTAACGGTACGAGCGACTTTGCTAACCTGTAAAAGTTTATTTTCTGTTGACTGATAATTTTAAGGCAGCTGGGAAATAAAAGCATATAAGCCTATATACGTCCCACTGTAGGGCACAGGCCTGCTCTCAGGGAGAGAGTATGGGCTTATCACCACGCTTGCCCACCGCGGATTGGCGATTTCAAGCGCTGAGGTATATGAATAGCTCAAACACTCAGGTTTCCTCACGATGGTTTTCCTTCACCGTCAGCGAGTGGTATTGCTACTATAACTTCACAAATGTACGTAACTTAGAAAACAAATTCATAGGTACATGCCGGCACTGGGAATGGAACCTGGGTTTCCCACTTACGAGTCCAAAGTTGTAAACACTAGGCTAACACCGTGTACCCACTAGGCTAACACCGTGTACCCACTAGGCTAACACCGGAAGGAAATAGTAGCAGAGACTGGCAAAGCACCGGATAGGTTGGCGCGAAACAAACGAGGCATTAGAACAATAGTGGCCTTTGGTCACACACGGGTGGTAATCAGGTGATAATCATGGGTGATTAATTCATCATACTGAAAACAGCATTAATTTTTCAAAATTCAAATATATTTCATCATTATCATCATTCAGCCACAAGAAGTCCACTGCTGGATACAGGCCTCCTTCATGGATTTTAGTTTTTAGATTCTTTGTTACGCGAAAAAACAAAAACAAATATTCCAAGTATAAATAAATCAGTATTCTATATTTCCCGTATGCGACATTATTGTATTGGCTATTGACCTATTCGCTTGGGCATGTCTCTATATCTATTAATCGTTTGACTGATCACTTGCAAGTATAAGTAAGAGTTGCCACTACATATATTTATAAAAGAAACGCAATTTTAACGAATATAATGAAGTGTTTGTTTTTGTTATGTTTAAGTAGGAACACCATTATATGCTGTACAAAAATTATTTATGATACAAGTAAAGACCTGAAATATCGTCACTTAATAAAATACGCTCTATTTATCAAAACCTGAAAATAGCCGGCCGCCGTCGATACAAACAAATCGATAACTCGCTCTGAACGAATGTTTCGAACACTAGACACAATTGTCCTCTAAAACCTGCGAAAATTCGAGTGATTATGAGGCACCCATTTTTCGTATTTTTTTATTTTATTGATTTGACGCAAGTGAGTCAATATTGTGGGTAAGGTAACGTTAAACCATGCCGCTAATTCCTGGGTAGTTTGACTAGGGTCGGCTTCCACTATCTCTCTTAATTCATCGTTATTCACCTGTGTGGGCGGTCTTCCTCGTGGCTCGTTCTTTAAGTCGAAATTTCCATCACGAAAGGTTTAAACCAAAATCGCACGGTGCGTTCATTAGTAGACCCCTCTCCAAACGCAGCATTGATATTGCGGGCTGTTTCTGCCGCGTTATAGTTCCGCGTCGGAACTCGTATTCAAAAATCACTCGAATTTTCGCAGTATCCATCTTTCTTGTCTAAATTGAATAACAAAAACAATTGAAAGTCGATATTCAAATGTTTAGCTTTATAATGCGACAAGCTCGGGGATTCGAGAACTATGAAGCCATTAAAGCTCTGTATAATGCTTTGGTTAGGAGTAAACTGGAGTCGGGGGGAATCATTTGGAGTCCAAATGTAGCAAAATATAATGACATGTTGGAAAAAATTCAAAATAAATTTATAAGATTTCTATATTTTAAACTATATGGAGTGTATCCATTCTATCCCCTTATGTACCCAACACTATTTGTAATTGGTATGGTTGGGTATAATCAACTCGAGGTTAGAAGAAACGTGGCTCTAGTGACATACTTTTTTAAATTGCTAAGAGGCTGGCAAGATAATCCTGAAGTGTTAGCACGGGTAGGATTGTTCGTGCCGGATAACTATCGGAGAAGCAGGACACACAAACTGTTTTATGAGCCGAGTGCTAAAACAGAAATGTTGAAAGAAGCCCCGGTCACTCGGGCTATCCGTATGCTCAACATTTTCGATAGCGAGTCAAACAGGGACGTATTCAAGTGTTCGCTTACACAATTCACTACAATAATGACAGAACTATTGAGTAGATAGATTAAATTATTATTATTATGAAATGTTATTTGGAATAATCTATAATGTGAAATATTAATTTATGTTAATTTTATTGGATTATTTATATTAATTTCAATGAACTTTATTATTTATTTTGAATTTATTTGATTTATTTCTTTTTAAAGTTAATTTTAGAGTAACAGTGTTGACTAGTTAAAATTTATGACATTATTTTGATTTTATCGTATAATTGACTATGTTAATTGATTCTGTTTTTAATGTTGCATTTTTTATAAGTGACGTTTAACTCTATATTAATAACATTAGACACTAATGCTGATCGATTTGGGTTCGCCTGTAATGACAGTGTATGCAATGATAATAAATAATAAATAATAATAATAATAAATGTTTCACATTTTTTAAAAAAAGAACATCATAGAAACCATTTGAAAAAAGTTTCATTCGAAAACCTCAAACCATGAAGATTCTATGTCAATTCAAAGAACCTATTGCAATAAAACGGCAATTTCATACTTTAACCCCTATTATTAATCTGCTGTTTAATACCAAACATCTTTGCCTTCTAAATAGTCCTTGATATTTTTGTAAGCTTTTTTGCTTTTTTGCATAGAGTGTGCTTAACACATTTTTTAAACCGCGTCGGAGGTCAGATAAATATTTGGTCAGTAGGCCTCCGCCTTCTGAGGTTCCTATTAGACTAGACTAGAAAAGAGATAGTGTACATAAACCCCCGCCTGTATCCCCACTGGAATTTATGCAGTAAGCGTCTCTACGCATTTTGGAGCCATTTTAACAATGTGTTGGTGAATATTCCATCTATTATTGCTGCTGAAATGCAAACAGAAACAGTAAATAAAAAAATCACCATTTTCTTCGTTTTCTAGCCATACTTAAACAGGTTATACCCCAACCAGAGTTTGTTTTTTACAATAACTTTTGTTCTAACTGTTTGTTTTTCAGGTTCATATTTTTCGGAATGTCAGGGTACACATAATTTTGTTAAATTTGAATTTACTACTCTACCGACGTCGCAGCCTTCAGTAAATGATAGTCCTACATAGAAGAATATCCATTTAAGGTAGCACACATGGTTTTAATCATACTCGTAATAAGAAAGGAAGAAGACAAGAATATTCTTTAATGTACAGGAGACAAGAGACATAAGTAAAAGTTGCAATGAAAAAGCACAATGGGCAAGGCCGATCCATCAAACAGCGCTATTGCAGAATATTTTCACAATCGAATATTAATTTTTTTTGAAAATTACTATCTCTAACGGACGTAACGTTTCAGGAATGGCGCTTTATGTTTTCTATGCAGTATGACTGAAGCTTTCTGACGTGAGAACGTTCTAAGAGTCGTCGCTTCGATATTCAGAGTAGACTCCACACCGGAGCAGCTGATACCCCTCTCCCCCTCTCCCCCTCTGCCCCTGCGTTCTCCCAAAATACTACATTGACTAAAAAGAGCACGTGCATGCTCTGGCGAGAGACAGAGGCAGCAATACAACTGCCTTATAGTGGCTCGAGTGCGAGCGAGAAGGGAGAACTGCACCGCGATACCTTTTCAGGCGAATTACTGGAGTATTCACTGAGACAGAGCAATTTGAGCTTCATGTTATGAGTGTTGTGGTTGGATTTAGCGTGTGGACCGCAAAGTGGAGTTATTTCAAGACTGACACAAAGCTGCGAACAAATTTCATTTCAGCCGTGAAAAGTTTAGAGTGCAATTTAAATAGAAATTGTAGGGACTGCACCTCTCAAGCCAAGTTAAACTTTAACTCGACACAACACGGGACATTATAACTTTGCGTGGTGATACTGGAATTAAACATTGATGCTCTAGCAGAACTACATCTATTGCCAGCAAAATAAGATGTATTTTAGTCTGAGCGTGGAGTGTAAGAGTATAAATAGATATTGCATGTAGCGAGTGGCGGCTTATTTGGTGGGAGCAAGGCGCTGGACAAACTTTGAGCAACCGACATTAGCCGTTCATATTTAATAAAATTTGTACTAAGTAATATGTACCAGTTTCACAATTTTGATGATTCGATAATCCTTTCCGACGGCTTTAGTAATAACATAAATCCATCGGGACACTGGTCTGCCTACTGATCGTTTGCCCAAATTGGGCCACCACTCTGTGACCGCCTCGCGCCTACCACTTGCCCTGCCCATTTCCACTTTTACTCACGCGACTTGTGTGACGATGCATATGTTTTAAGTACGAAAGTGGCTAAAATACGTTTGGTGTATCAAGAATGGAGACAAGGGTATCGAGAATGGGCCTAGTCTGCTCAGAGTTTTTGTGTAGCAGAGTCTTCTTTTTCAGTTAGGTATTCCCAGATGCTTTGCGCATGGTTTGGCAAATTTGTAGTTGTAGCTTTTATAAACGGCTAATAGATTGACTTCAGCGTAGCTGAAGAGAGTTCCACAGTTAGGTTATTGTTGTCCTGTCTTCTAATCCTGTAAATGTCTTTGATTTGACTCTTAGACAGTTCTGGACACTTGACAGCTTTGAACAGTTCAGTAGTTATCTTACTTCTTACTACTATTATAAATCCAAAATTTAGGAAGGAAATTGTTTACTGAATTAGGTACTGAGATAGATTATAGGTAGTCTGGAAGAGGATATTGACTACTTTTCATCCTAGAAAAATACACATCAAAATTTCCACGCGAAAGAAGTCAATGTATCAGCTAGTTTGCCATAAATTTTCTTTGAATAAAACATGTAATGATTTAAGTATCTCATTAATCTTTGTCGTCAAGTCAGAGGCGTGGGTGAATCCTAGCGCCGTATTAGGCAGTCGCGACCTGCGCCCGCCCCGCCCCCGCTCTCGCCGCCCGCCCCCGCCCCGCGCTAAATAAGGAGCCGCTAGTCGGCGGGCGGGCGGATGCTTGCTGAGGGCTTATTGCAAACAAGCGAGCTCCCTATTGACGATAATTGGCCAAATTGAGTGGCCTATTCAGGCTACTGTATTCCGTATCGTTTAATAATACTTCTGATTAATAAAATGACGGATATTTAAGATGTATGTTTTCCGTGCTTTTTTTTTATTGACCAAAGTTTATATTAAAATAATTATTTTAGTAGGAAATGTTCTTAAACAAAACCTGAGTAGGTATAATACACTTTCTGTTATCATATTATGATAATAGAAAAAAAAATTGTATAGAAAAGTCTCAGACTACAATTATCGAAAGTAAAGTATTTTTTGCACAATCGTTAAGAAATGTGCGAGTGACATGGAATGTCATTTGGACATGTTGATCGGATAAGAATGAAATAAAAATAGGTACTTTATATCTACCTTAGGTGATTTAAATAGTAAAAACCTTCAATAGTTAAAAATTACGTACAGGCAGCGACATCTAGCAGAAGTAATTTACATCACTTACAGCCTCGAGTAACTCACTTTCACCCACCCAATTTCAATACTCTCCAGTGGCAAAGTGACCACTTACACGATATGGTACCTGGGAAATATTTCAAAAAGTTGAGAAATAGTTAGAGAACATAATAGATTTAGCGCACTGGACTGGACTCTGGACTAAATGCTATTCATGTAGGAAATATGACTCACCTGCTGCAGGACATCTGTTCCTATAACCTAATGATCTTTTAATACATACAGAGCACTACAAGAGCCATCGCCCACGATGACTCTTATACGCGCTTGTAACAGCGTTTTCTGTCATTTTTGAAAACGAATGAAAACGCACTGCAGCATACGATAAATAATGTTATAAATTAAATGGGTACATTATGTTACATATTAGTCGCGATTGACTGTAGTGGCGGGAGCTCCTACATTGGCCAAAAGAAGCGTTCCATTGCGGAAAGGGTCAAAGAGCACATTGTTAAAAACTGACTTGCTTACCTATTACAAAATAGACAGGTAGACACATCCGCAATAGCTGAGCGTCTATTGGAGGCCGGAACGGACCACTGGATCGAGCTACATCAACTGGAAATTCTCTTAACCGATCGACATAACTATCGAAGGATCGTTCGGGAATCAATTAAAACTAGAAAACATAATAAATATAAATATCAACAGAGAGCTAAGCAAATACAAATCTCACGTCTTGTCACCGGACCTATCCACGAACGTAGTGAGTGTTGTGAGTGTGAAAGTGTGAATAGACCACCTACCCTCACTACAATAATTGACTATACCCGCCACTTCAGTCTACCTGACCACGGCAGCTGCAACGATGCCGAAACTTCAGGAATGTAAGGGAATTAAATTTTACCAAATAAATAATCACTATTAGACCTGTTTCGAATCCCGGCTGGGGACAAAAAAAACCCCAGGTCTTGGATGTTTACATGTTTGTGATGTCGTTGTTTCTGGTTCCCACGACACAGGGTATCCTAGTGTGGGGCCAGAAGCAATGTATGTGCCTGTATGTAAATGTTTATGTTTTATATTTTAACTATACGAGCATCACGAAACAATAAAAACCGGCCGAGTGCGTGTCGGGCCACGCGCAGTGTAGGGTTCCGTTGAAAGAGGGCTTTTTATCCGCTTTACAGAACTAACAACTTTATCAAAGTAATTTTCAATAGATTTTGTACGAAGTTTTCGTTTTATAACTTGGGCGCCTATTACTCGTTAACTCGTAAAGCCTACTTAGGCGTGATAGTTTTTATTTTCAGTTCATTGTAAGTGCTACTGCCCTGAATTTTTTCACGTTTCTACATTCATCCGTTTAGCCGGAAGAGGGGAGGGACGTCCTACTCGGACAGAAATTTGTGCTTTAAAGCTTAATATTTCGCAAACGGAACTCTGAACTGAAAAATGGTTTTCGTACACCCACAATATTTTAAACGATCAATCCAACGATCCCCCACACTATTGTGTAAGCGAGAAAAAATTTATCCCTAATTTAGATGCAGGGAGGTACCATAAAAAAAATTAAGATTTTATTCTACCGTTTTGTTGGCGTAATTAATATGTATGTTAATGCCAAGTTTTAGCTTTCTTGTGCTGATCGTCTCTTAGCTAGGCCTCGGACAGACAGACAGACGGACGGACATGGCAAAACTATAAGGGTTCCTTGTTGACTACGGAACCCTCAAAATACTAGCATAGGATATGTATTGCTTCCGCTTTTGTGGAAGCGATCCATACGCGCGCGTGAATTGGGTTTAAATCACGTATTAAAGTTGCCGTAGGCAATAGCTCTTTGAGTTGATGTGAACATCATCATATTTGAGTATTATCTATCATGATAGTTATGTCATTAACGTTCTACAAATTTTTCATTCATGAATGTAGCGACGGTGTCTTTATTCTTGTTATCGCATCGTCGTCGCTAAGTCTAGTCCGCGATGGCCCTCTCTCGCCGGCGTCGGCGTCGCGATCGGCAGGTGTGACGAGCCTTCACGTAACGTTGTCCATTATTGGCTTTACCACATTGACATCACATTCTATTGTCATCCAGCATCATCTTATTAAGAGACGTGCAAAACTAGATTCTAAATTAAGATTCAATGATAAAAATGTTTGTTCACTTTTTAATTTCTCAGCTTGCTGAAACGCATGTGTTACTATAACGGAAGCAACGGAGTGTTAAATAATAAATAACTGTGCACCCAGGTATACATTAAAAATTTATTGGACTGAATACCATTTTCCCTCTAAATCAATAAGTCAAGTATAAAGCTATATCTTTTAGAGCCTGTTTCATAGACCTACAATTCATGGTTTACTATGACAATTCGATGTATAGTGCAAATACGATCAACCCATAGATTAAAAAGAAGGAAGACTCGGCGACGCAATGTACATCGAATTGGCATAATAAACTATGATTTGTAGTTAGTTGTATGAAACGCGGCCGTGTTCGTATTTTTCATTAAAGAGTATTATTTTTTTGCTTTTCCCACTGACGAAAATGTTTTGCGCGTGGAAGGCGTGGAGGCGCGCCATAGAATGTTTTGCGCGTGGAAGGCGTGGAGGCGCGCCATAAAATGCATGGCGTTAGTTGCGTATTAATACGCTCAAAGAAAAAACATAAATCGCCCATGTTACGTTCTAATACCTCCCACGACTTATCATATACTTCTCTTACAAAAAAACTGACTGAGCAAAAACTATCAAATCTCTCTCCTTCTCTTCCCAGCTTTAGTCTCGCACGGTGGCGAGGTCAGCTTTCCTCATTTTCTTTCTCCACTCCAAAAAATCTATTAAATCTATACGTAAAAACTTTCTCTGTAATTTAGCCCGCGACCAGCGCTATCAGTTATCATGTGACTGACAGCTGTTGCGTCAGAAATACTCGATACTTCACGCGGCGGGTGCGCGGGCGCAGCGTGACGTCACGTGGCCACGTGTGTGAGTGCGTGCCTGCGTGTGTGCGGAAGGACCGACGCTGTCGTGGTTGGTTAGCAAACGGACGATTAGTGCAACCATTGCTTTTTATGGTAATGCACGAGAGAATAAAAACATGGTTTTAAAACAGACATATGACCAAAAAAAAGTAAGATTATATCCAAATCTAATATATAAAAATCTCGTGTGTTTGTAACCGAACTCCTCCGGAACGGCTTCACCGATTTTTATGAATTTTTAGGGTTTCGTACCCGAAGGGTACCAAATGGGACCCTATTACTAATACTTCACTGCCTGTCTGTCTGTCTGTCTATCAACAGGCTGTATCTTATGAACCGTGATAGCTAGGCGGTTGAAATTTTCACAGATGATGTCTTTCTGTTGCCGCTATAACAACAAATACTAAAAACAGAATAAAATAAATATTTAAGGGGAGCTATTGAAATAACTTAAGAACTAGAAAACCGTATCTTTGGATAATAAGAAACATCATTAAATACCTATTTGCTAAGATAATTCTTCAAAGAAACCAACATCTTAACAGTTGCATGTCAATACATTTATGAAACTATTATGTAGGTTAGAAAAAATATCAAAAACTTCGATAATGTTGGTGGCCACCATAATGTTAATACTAGAAATAAACATAAATTGTCATTTCCACGATTTAGACTTGCAAAAGTTAAGACATCCTTTATGGGGCACTGTATCCGGTTCTACAACAAAATTCCTCAAGATATATTAGAGTTACCTGCAACGCGGTTTTAAAAATGTTTTAAGCACATTCTGTGCAAAAAGGCTTACTATAACATGAAGGATTATTTAGAAGACAAAGATTTTTGGCATTAAACAGTAGATTAATATTAATTACAGGACGATTGTGACTAGTGTATAACATATTCATGATTAATATTTTAAGTTGGGAATTCTGTTAATTAAGTTAAAACGTGTTTTTAAAAGAATAAATTTGGAGTTTCTTTGTTAGCTTCTTCTCCACATAATCTACTAATTGTGAAACTAACAACTTTGACGTTCATTAAGATAATAATAATAATAAGATAATTTATTCAAGTAACATTTTACAGTGACCTTATCATTAAGTAAACATTCTGTTTTTATAATGAATAACAATATTTGAATTGAATCGAATTGGATATGTAATAAAATTCAATATAATAAAACCATTAAAAATGGTGTGCAAAACTTTATTACTCTCAATTTTTCATAAAAATTTAAACCTTTGCTTATTTATTGGAAGTAGTTAACAGTTATATACAAAAAAAAATTAGTTTCCATTTTTAGTAGTACATACATTTGTTAATTTTTAGTAGCACTCGTTAGCAGTGAAGGAAAACTTCGTAACGTAACTTTCGGTTGACTGGTAGGAAATGCCATTAGCCTTAAGTCCACCTTTTGTACACTGTGTTTGAGCAAAAAAGAATTAATAATATTAATAATAATAAGAAACCCAACTGTCTGAGGTGTTTACATACCGCAACACTTGCTTTGTACAAGTCGTACAATTGTTATTCATCATCATCAGCCATTTAACGCCCACTTCAAGACATCAATTATTATTATTAATCCTTTATTGCACAAAAGAAAGTGTACAAAAGGTGGACAGTGACCCAAATATGACGCTAAGGGCGGAAATCTCTAACTACGAGTAGTTTGTAGCGTAATAAAGACATCGGAACCTATTTGACCTACTCAATTTCTGTAAATGAATGTAGCAAATGGCTATTTTATTTTGTAAGACCCGTAGATGGCTTGGTGCATCAGCGGACACGCGCTGATTTATTTTTGGGTTAAGGTTAGTTTGACGATCGTTTAATTCACATCGGTAGCATTGGGCCTTCTCTTTCACACACACAAGCCCACGTCGTGTCTGCACATTGGAAATATCACGCACTCACGCGTCGTCTCTCCACCTTTCAGTTTCAGACTTCCGTCAGTCGCGCGACTGAGACTACGCTCCTTGCTGAACTTTGCTACAGACTTGACGTTACAATGACGATAAAAATTTCAACTGTCTTAGTGATGCTTTCTTTCTGATTTAATACTTCAGTGATATAACCTCTAAAATGTAATAGAAATACCTTCTAAGTAACAGACATTTGGGCTAGCAAAACTACTAGCTAAGATAAATCTGGGAACTTAAAATCGCTAATCCGCGTACGAGTGTGTACGCTTATATATTCTCTCTCTGAGGAAAATAATGTGAGACTGACTGATTTGTAGAAGTGTTAACAATAGCACAAAGAAAATACTTTGGGTTTGGTGTCGCCATCGTCATGTCAAGAGTGTAGTAAGCTCAAACATTGTGTGGTCAATACTACCTGTCATCACGCTATTTTCGGTTGCGAGGTGTCAACCGACTATCAAATAGAAAAGTGCGGTTCACAATATCGTATATCGTAGTGCTGAGACGTGTTGAATGTTCGTTTATTGGTAATTGGTGAAGTTCAAACGGATGTGATCTCTATGTGCAGCTTAATAAGAACTTCTTAGTATTCAAGTGAACTATTTGTCATTAGTGACACTTATCCTAACTATTATTTTTTGACTTCCATGAAGGAAAGTCATCGTCCATTGGGATGATTGGTGTATTGACACCACGACAGTAACTGAAATAGTTCTCAACAGAGTTCATAAGACCGCGCTTATCTAAAAAATAAGCTTAATTTTTTAATTCAATATTTGCAATAGAATTAAATGCAAACTTACAAAGATTGCGACAAAATTCTGTGACAAGGCTCGTAGTACGTTGAGTTGTGACCGCAGAGCCATAATATTTGACAGAGGGAATAATTTTTCCTCGCTTTACTCCTGAGCGTAACGCGATCTCATCATCGCTAGAACCTTATTCTTACAGCCCATTCATATTCATATTTATATTCATTTATTCAGTTTAGGTAACAACATCGTCAAAATAGTAATACAAGATCTAAGCAGATGCTTAATAATAAAATTAGTCTCATAACAAATAAATTTAAATAAATCAATCAATCAAATAAATCAAAAATTAAAATATTAATCATCATCAACCCATCACGTCCCCACCGAGGGGCACGGGTCCCCTCCCCGAGGAAGGTACAGGCCATACTCCACCACGGGGGCCAAGTCCGGATTGGTGGAAAATATTAATAATCATAGAGAATAAATAAATGTCAATTCGGTTGTTCGTCCAGATATTCCTCAACAGAATAGTAAGCCTTTACACATAGATATTTTTTTAGTTTATTTGAGAATATGTGGTTGCTCGGCGAATCCCTTATGTCCACGGGAATTTTGTTATAAATACGCGGACCCATGGCCTCTAGTAATTTGCCAGTCTTAGACAGACGATGTGTAACAGTCATCAGGTCATGCTGTCTTCGGATTCTACACCTACTAGTAGTCACCACTGGGGAAAAACGTGTTAAATTGCACCGGACATATTTGGCTACTTCAAATAAGTATAGAGAAGGAACTGTGAGCATACCTAACTCAATGAACAATTGTTTGGCTGGTTCATTCCCTACTGTTGTTATTTGGACACGGTCGGATAGAAAAGATGATATGAGGTCGAGTGCCGTGCCACGTATCCCGTAGTGTTCAAGCTTGACCTTTATCAAACGATGGTCTACTAAGTCGAATGCACGCGAAAGATCAAAGAAAACAGCAGCAACTCGCTTTTTGCTCTCCAATTGGTTTAGGACCATCCGAGTTAGCTGACGTGCTGCTCCGATGGTTGACCTACCACGTTGGTATGCATGTTGCTGATCGTAAAAAACCATATTGCAGGACAGGAAAGTGTTCAGTCTATTGCACATACCCATTTCAAAAACCTTTGATAAGGCGGGAACAATAGATATGGACGGTAATAGACGGTACTTTTTATGGTCGGCTTTACTACCTTTACCTTTATAGACCGGTGCAACTTTAATAACTTTCATGGTCGCTGGATACTGTCCATTCGCTAAACAGTCATTGAATAGACTGCAAAAAGCAGCGAGGAGCTCCCCGGGCAGTCGATGCAATAAGTCCGTGGGCATATCGTTAATGTCTTTAGTTTTCTTCTTCTTAATAGTTTTTATCAATTTAACCATCTCAGTGACTGTAAAAGGAGCAAAAAACATTGAGTTGCTGATACATAAAACGTTTTTACGTAATAAATACGTAGCTTCCGTTATATTTGGTCGCAAAGGAGTGTCCCGTACAACTGATAAGTAGTAATTATTGAGAGCATTAGCTAGTTGTAATTGTGTGCCATTTTCGCCACACATCGACGTGCGTAAAATTGTCAAAGGATCACCGTGCCCATCTTTGTTTGTCTCAGTCTTAATAGCTTTCCACAGAGCCTGTGACGTGTTATCGCTCGTGGATATTGCGTGATAAATAAATTGTTTCCGCGTCCGTCGTAGTAAGCCATTATATTTTACTCGGAATTGTGAGCAAAAGTGTTTAAGTTCCTGATTGTGAGGATGGTATTCACAGTAAATGCCGAGGAGTCCTAGGAAATCCTTGGCATCCTGCATTTCCTGTGAGACGCATTTTTTTAAATGTGTGATAGCGGGAACCTTCGTCAGTGGACAACATGCTTTAAACAATTCGATAACTTGATTACTAAATTTATCAAATTGATTTGCACGGTCAGACATTTGACAAAGTTCCTTTGGTGTAACATTCGCGCTTCATCGGCTCCTTACACTCGGTTTGCAAAACCACTCTGTGGGAGGTGATTGAACTAGCACGCACTCTCCGTTGTAAAGTTTCATATTATACTGAAAATTATATATGTCATCATCATCATCAGCCATTTGACGCCCACTGCAGGACATAGGCCTCCTTCGTTGTTTTCATAACCATGAAGGGTTTTGCCATAATCGCCACGCTTGACAGGCGGGTTGGCGATCGCAGTAAGCGGTTGGAATCTCAGGAAGACGCTGCTGCCCGTCTCCTGGTAATTTATTTCCTTAGTCGCCTTCTACGACAACCACGGAAGGAAATGGAGTGACGCTATTCTTAATCCGGCGCCACACTATATTATATATATAATTATAGTCCGTGTGGCGCCGGATTAACCTCAGCATATTTCCAAGTTTCGCGGGATTTTACAAATGTCAATATTTTATGCTAATAAAACAACAAAGATTTAAATTAATCTTTCTACTATACATGGGCTCAACTGATTGATCTGTTGCATGCCATACATGCTAGCCATACAAGCGGCATATTGTGTCTTGTCGGTTGGTACACATTGTATGTGAGGTTTTCATCGCGTTATTAGTTACATTAGTTGAGTTTAGGCTGGAATTAGGGTTCTGTATATAAATTAAATGTAGGTCAGGTTAATATGCTTTTTTATGAAAATATACAATCTATCCTATCAATTTATGTACTTTGCATCATAAAATAAGGCAGCTAATGGAAATAAAGACTTTGAATTTGTAATATTTTGTAAATTAAATTATTATTCATACTCTTAATTCTAAGCAAAATTAAGTGAACCCTTAAAACAAATAAAAAATTACAAACGTTGGTCTCTGCCTGCCCCTTCTGGATACAGACTTCAGTTAATGTTTGTTTCATGTATTGAACCCTTCACTGCTCAAAATTTAGGTCACTTTTAACAAAACCTTATTGAGGCATATATTCCACCCATGCTGGGACTTAGCCTCTAAATAGGTTTTTAAAATTGTCCTCAGCACGGGTTAGTGCAACAAAAAGAATAGATACATAATCATGTAGATACAGCGATATCATTCCGATGTAAAAACCTGACTGCAAAGTGGGTTACTCGGGACTGCAAGTGATGAAATTCACTTCGGCCAGATGTTGCTGCCTGTACGTAATACAGATAAGTTTGTAAAGCGGCTCGAAATTTCATCGATGCTTGCACTTGCTCATTAGCTCAGTTGGGAGAGCGCTGGCACGGTGAGCCAGAGGTCGCGGGTTCAAGTCCCGGCATGGGTAGAATTTTTAGCCTCTAAATAGGTTTTAAAAACCTTATTTTATTAAAAGTAGTTGTAAGAAAAGCATGTGAATGCGGTTTGTAGGCCAGCGCCCACCGTCGCCGGTGACGAGGCACAAAGAACGGCGTAGTACAACCTGCGGGAGGATTCTGGTAAACTAGCGGCTACCGCGAACGAAGCAAGATCGCAACGTTACTATTCAAGGACAAACCAAAGATAAATTAATGCCGTCGTCTGTTTTTTTCCAGAGACATATAAAGACACCCAGTCTTTAAAACTAGAGTTAACCGGCATTTAACAGGTAAGCACGGAACATCTTAGACCCCGTCTTCGTTTACCACCTGTCCTAATTGAAAACGAATAAAAAAAATTGCACTAAATTTATGAATTAAAACATAACTCGATCTTATTATGGACGGATGAGTACACGCGCATTGATAGCTTGTTGCGTAACTACTGATGTGTGTTAGTCATTTATTGTAGATGTGGAAATGTATTGACATATAAAGAGAAAATGTTTATTTGTCTTCAAACACAGTAAGGGACATGAGATATTTATCTAACAACATTTAATTCCAGATTCATGTTTGAAAACAAAAGGTCTGTGTCTCGGCTTGTAACTAATGTACACTAGTGTGCAATTAGTTGCCGATTTTCAGGCAATGCCATTTCTTAAAGTAAGTTATTCCTTAATTATACTAATATAATAGCGATGAAGAACATGTGCAGGATTATAGCAGAGTATTGGTGTCAATGCTGAAGTGAAAAATGAATAATGCTTTGCCCGTACGAACGAACGAATGATTCCCGAAGGATAATCTGAAATCACAACAGTATATGACAGTATGGTGTGATCAGAATTGCGCGGTGGAAGCGTGTGTGATGTCTATGTGATCTAATGTCTGATCCCGGCTTCGCAATGAAAGATCACATTCGGCTCGTTGTTCATTTCCTGCGAGCTCTGCGCCGAGAGCTGCTCAGCTCATTCCACAAAAAGTGTCCTTTGTCAAATGATATTGAGACGTTGCCGTAGAATGAAAACAAACAAAACGTCACGTGCTTGATATAATATTAAAAGAGTAGAGAGAATGTTTTTGCCTCAAGTGAGTAGATAAATGGACCTGTGTCTAGCAGTGAACGAATGCGGGCTTATTTCTAATGGACGTGTCACTGATGATCGCCGAATATTGGTTCTCCACGTGCACGTGAAGTGGCATTTGAGTACCAAAGGTACGATGTGTAGTTCTTGTGGTAAATGGGTTACAGGGACCTACCTAGCAACTTAAGCTTAAAGGGTTTTATAAAAAAAATGGTTGAGCATCATTTTAAATACAAAAAATGAGGCGATGGTCAATTCGTCACCATATTTAATTAAGTTACATTACATAAACACACGTCTCTAAAACAATGTTTTCAATAGTGCCGCTGTTTAGCTCCGAATAGCCCCTTCATGTTAACAAGCTCAACTGCCTATTTGTCTCTACAGAGTTTTCAATTCAAATAGCTAACTGCTGGCTACCTACATTCGGTCACTTTTTTGTATTTTTCTTGATATACCTGCTCAATTGAGCTAACCTTCTGGAATACCTTTTTGTGTCACTGAAACGAGCTCAATTAGGCAGTGATTATATTCCGTTTATCAAAAAAGGTTTTTTTGCAAACGATCTCCTAAGTAAAATGTATTAAATATATGCTTTGTTACATGTCTTATCGCGCTAGACTAAGAACGTTTAACAATAGCCCGAATGTAAAACTATATTTACACTATTGAAGCAAAAACGGATTGAGATGCCGAATATATTGTACTTTAACATAATACCTACGTTACAGTTTTTGTCGAACCACAAAACTAATATTTATGGTTTTTAATAAGCTCCTCACAACCCCTTGCTCATGTGTTATAGAATAGAACCCACTCTATAGTTGAGGTATAATTACACTCGACACAACGCAACATATCGGCTAACGAGCTCTGCACGGCGCGGCGCGGCGCGGCGGGGGCGCTGCGTACAATGAGTTTACTTACACATAACAGCTCTATCGTAATAAGAAACAATTTATGGTAAGAGAGTTATTGCCTTATGAACAAATTCTTACGGTTGAGCGGTACGTTCTGACGGTGATTTCAGAGCTTAGCTTAAAACTATGTATGGTACGAGTATGTATTGTGAAAGTCGACGAATTTTACCAAAACTTGATATTACCTCATGCTATAATTTAACTTCATTTTAAGCTTAAAATATTTTTTTTAAACCAACTACCCACCTATTTTTGTTCAATCACTCAAACGAAAAAGGAGAAAATGTTATTTTTAGGTACATTCCAGCTTCCGCCCGGGGCAATTCAACCAGCCGATAACAGTTAATACATTTGGTATATATTACCCGCCTCGTAAAGTTTAAAGTCCCGATCTTGAATATCTTACAGAACCTTGTTTAATTGTTGGTGCCATAGCAAATAAAAAACTTGCAAAATACCAAAACGGCTGTAAGTAACTGTTATTAAACTTACATTTCCTGTCATTTTGTCGCCAAACCACTAACCACACATGCTTAGCGGATTTTTTGTAGCTGCGCTCTGTTTGCCCGCCCATTGTATGTGCGGGTTTCCTCACGAAGCGCGGCGGGGCGTGAGTGGACCCGCATTGTGCTGCGTGTAATTGATATTCACTTCACAGACTGATCTTTGTCGTTATTAACCTAGTTTTGATTTTTTGTGGTTTCGCTTTTGAGACATTTGCCGTCCGATATCATTCGTCTTTTGGCAAGTATCAAATAAAGCTCATTGTGATCTTGTATGTCGCAAATGCAGCTTTTATTACATTTCAATCCATTTTTTGTTTACAATAAGTACTCAAAAGCCTTACCTTTGCTTTATGAATTAATAACAATTTCTTATAATGTAACAACAAAAAATACTAACATTATTATAATTTATAAAACCAGCCATTCCAATACTTAACTTTAAATACTTTATTTCACTCGCAAAGGAAATACATATTAAACTTATACATATAGTACTACGTAACACTGTTTAACTGTTTCAATTTTACACGCGATATTGTCATGAATACTAATGTAATGAATAGGCAATTAGGCAATCTCTCGTAGCCCCGGCTGCCTGAGTGATCTTAAACGATCACGAAGGTTAAGCAACACAGGGCGCGTTCAGTGCATGGATGGGTCGCCGTCTATGCCTAACGCTAGTGGCATAATTCCGAGCGGTTCCGTGCTTCGCAAGGTACGTTAAGCTGTTGGTGCCGGCTGCCGTCGATAGATGGCAGTCGTTAAGCCAAGTCAGAGGCCTTAGGGCGGCTTGAAAACTTCTGACAGTAGACGAGCCACTAGTCTACAAGCCTCCACCAATCCGGACTTGGCCCCCGTGGTGGAGTATGGCTTATACCTTCCCCAGGGAAGAGACCCGTGCCCCTCGGTGGGGACATAAATGGGTTGATGATGACTAGGCAATTATGGTTTATTTATTCTTTCCCTCAGTCATAGAATATAAAACACAGCATATCTACATATGCACTCTGACACACCACAGGATGGACTCTGACGCTCTGACTTTGCCTGATTTTAATATCGTCGTATATTACAAGTTACCTACAGGGAAAAATCTGAAACTACATTTGTAATTAAATTACTAATTTCATACAATATATATTAATAATATCACCTCAGGAAAGTAGTTCTTAAAAGGTATACATTTTTTTATTATCTTAAACACTACAACAATAAAAGCCAAAGGAAAAATAAATATTATCAAAATGTCAACCTATTAAAATCAAATTCATTCGCAAAAAGCTTCGTCAAATACAAAAATGTGAAATATAAACAACAGAAAACACAAAATCATTACGAGAGTAAGCCGCCCCGGGACACATCCGACCCAAAGGTTCCCAATACGCTGGCAGCGTTACCTCGCTTGTATTATGTTGTATTTACGTGACTTGTTCTTCCTTTGTACTTATTTATGTTACTTGTTATCGACGAAGCACATGTTGAGGTCACGGTACTGTTCCAATTTTTTTCCTGAAGCAGTTTAACCACAAAAATTCCGTCAACCGTGCCTCTATTTGGACGAAAACCGTACTGAGTTTCTGGAAGAGTAGTCTCTGCTAGTTCTTGCAGCCTCCTATTTACAATATGTGATAGGATTTTGCCAGCCACACAGAGCAGAGATATGCCTCTATACGCACCATAATCGGAGAGTTCACCCTTTCCTTTGTACAGTTAGCATATAGAGGCATCTTCCCTGTCAGAAAGCCTTATGCTAAATGGTAAGAAGCTGGAAGAGGTGCAGTCTTTTCGGTATCTTGGGAGCTTAATAAGTAGCGACAACTGTCTGGAATCTGAAATCTCAACACGCATAGCTAGGGCTGCGACAGCCTTTGGTAAGCTGCAACAAAGAGTTTGGAGGGAACGCGGTCTTAATCTTCATACTAAGATGCTTGTATATAAAGCAATGATTTTACCTCTCTTGCTTTATGCGTCGCAGACGTGGTACCTTTACAGAGGTGATGTTCGACGCCTTGACGTCTTCCAAATGAAATGCCTTCGGGCAATTTTACGTGTGAGCTGGGAGGACCGTGATCCCAATACCGAAATTCTACGCCGTATTAAAATTACTGGTATGGAGTGCCTCCTATTGAAAGGACAACTAAGATGATGCTGACACGCGGTGCGGATGGACTCTTCAAGTCTGCTAAAAGCTGTTTTCTACTCCCAACATAGCTGCGGAAAACGCAAAGTAGGTGGTCAATACCTACGGTTTAAAGATGTCCTAAAGTGCTACATAAATTCTCAAGCAATATAGCCGTCAACGTGTGGGAGGAACTTGCACAACAAAAGCTTGAATGGCGAAAAGCTATTAGCTCAGGCAACATCGCCTTTGAACAAGCGCGTCTTCAGGAACTCGACGCCAAACGCCAGCTTCGGAAAACTCGTCCTAAGCCCTCTTACAATTACACATATAACTCTAGCGGTCAACTGTACTGCGGCAGCTGTGACCGTGTGTTTAAGAGCTAATTCGGTTTTGCATCACACGCTCGAGCGCACGCTCGGGTCTAAGATGGGTCCTTGTCGGGGTGTCGCCGTCGACGGAATCGTTGTGGAGGGCATTATCCTCATCACTTGTTATGCCTTTTTTCCTGTGAGGTGTTAATTTTTCCCAATAAATTTCTTTCTTTCTTTCTTATATATCGGATTATTTTTATATATCGGATTATTTTCTATAATGAACTGCGCGTCATCGTATCCTCGGCGGGCTACAACTGAAAATCAGGGCTTTGCCCAGGCAAATACGAACACTGAGGTGTGGCCCTTTTGTATAACTATGTATATTTTGGCCTTGCATCTACGTAATGAGATGATATTCCGTGTGGCGCCGGATTAAGAATAGCGTCACTCCATTTCCTTTCGTGGATGTCGTAGAAGGCGACTAAGGAAATAAATAAAGAAATAAACCAGGAGACGGGCAGCAGCGTCTTCCTGAGATTCCAACCGCATACTGCGATCGCCAACCCGCCTGCCAAGCGTGGCGATTATGGCAAAACCCTTCATGATTAGGAAAACCATGAGGGAGGCCTATGTCCTGCATTGGTCTTCGAATAGCTGATGATGACGATGAATGAGATGATTTATAGAGCGTCCAGTGGCACCTTCACTCAAACTAGGAAGGTAAAGTGACGCTACAATATTTTTTTAGATGGAGTAGGCTTGCCCTATACCATTCTGACAGCTTAGTCGGTCTAGCCCACAGGAAAAACCAGTCAATACGTGCTTAGCCAACCAAGCAATGGCTTTCCTCACGATGTTTTCCTTCACCGTTAGCGTGGTACTGTTTTTAGTAGCAGGACCTATGCATACTACATACATTATAATACATAGTTGGCACGCCATTTGTCTAATTGCGTGCCAACTTTGATTTTAATCAAGAAATCAGAAATCAATAACCTATGGCTAGCAGTATCACACTTAACTACCAAAACGGAGGTCGTGGGTTCAATTTCCGCTGTAGGTCGCCGTAGTTGATTTGTACAGATGGCCTCAGTCTGAGTGTAATTCCATGTTTGTGATGTTCTGGCCTGGTTATCATACTAATACGACAAGGCATCCCAGTTTGGGACCAGTACAAGTGTCGTGGGCAGGTTATTTTCTTATGTTTATCTGATTATTTTTCTCACGGCAGCCGCTAATCCGGCGGCCACCCACCTCGCTTCCGATTCTTGCAATCACCTTTCCATTACCTCCACACGCAGTGCGACAGTCATCTCTATCGCCTACGACTTAAGACGTACGTAGTAAAGCTCGTTAGCGGCAAGGATACACGACAGAGCAAGCAATTGGCGTTGAATGGAGGTGTGCAGTAAATATTTGTGTCAATTAGCAGTGGGTCTGGGTTCGGTTCCGGCTTGAATCGCGGCACAAAGGGGTGGCACTATTGATACGGATCGCGGTCGCTCCGATGAATGAAGTGAAAGAGATACTTTCTTCCAATATATCTAAAAAGGTAATTGAACCAAGAAAAGGGACTGCTGTAAAGTTGACTACAAAATAAGGTTTTTACCGGGTTGGTTTCACTCAAGCAAAGCGAAAAAGATAGTAGAAATCAGCATGGCTTTAGGAATATATATTGATAGCTAATCGATAATAAAATATGGTGTAAAATTAAAACAAAATCTACTTTTCCCTTTACCCACACCAACCAGCGCGCCGCTACCAGTCACGCGCACTACAACCTAGAAAAACTGTTTAATATATATATATATCCATTATATTTCAGATTACAAATCCATAGTTTTATTAGTAGGTACACAACTTATATCTATTTTTAGTATTTAGAAACTACTTACTTACTATTGTTTATTTTATTTACATGAGATCGACACCAATGCTTTAAAAAGCGTGTGTCGTATCGCTCGGCAATCACGACCAGCCCTTATATTACGCGCACCAAATCCTGAGCGATTCCAATCGTCTATCTGTCAAATTAGTATGGAATTTGACAGTTAGACGATTGGAATCGCTCAGGATTTGGTGCGCATAATTAGGCCCCTGGAGGCTGTTGCTGCTGACACGCAACCTGCTTAAGGTAGAAGCTTAACATAGTAAAATAGTAAATAAATAAAATAAAGAGAACTTTATTCAAAAGTACCAAATTTGCTTATGTTAAGAGTAATTTAATTCAGCAAACAGAATGTAAATTCTTTACGTTGAAATAAATTATTGATTTCTGATTTCTGACGCTTACGCAAGGTGGCCAAAAAACAGTCTGTGCGCGCGCCTCCGCGAACATACTAGATGCGCTGCAGTACCGCGCCAGCCGCAACAGCACCCTGAAAGCATTGTTGTACTAAACGCGGAGCGCGCTGAACGACCTTGCCATGTACTTCGTCCACAGGCTACACGTGTACAGTGACGTGCAATATGCCTTAAACAAGGTCACTTTCACCTCGGCCGTACATCGCGCAAACTTGTGGGCGATCATATTAGCCCTGGTCGCCAGCGCCCTCCATGTCTGCATCGTCACTCAAGTCCTCGGTCACGATGTGCCCAAGGTACCTGAAACTCGTAACCCTTTTAAGAGGCCTGCCGTTAAGCATCACCGGTGGCACAGACGAGGATAATTTAGTTCCAGCTTTAAACACCATAAATTCACTTTTCGCTTCATTATACCTCAGTCCATGCTCAACGGCATACCTCTCACACCTATCCAGTAAATGCCGGAGTGCGCCGACCGTCGGGGTCAGCAATACCATATCATCCGCGTAACAGATATTATTGACGCTGATATTGTCAATACGGCAACCCACGTGCATGTTGCTGAGCCCGACAATCAGCGCATTAACATACATGATAGGGATGAAAACAAAATACCAACTTACTGTTTACAAAACAAATAGTCACAACTATGCTTAAATTTATTAGCTTTGTACTCTAAGCTTAAATTTTAAATCAAGTCAGCATTAGACAGTAAGGAAATAAAACAGCCATCAGGTTTTTATTGACCATGTTTATAGGCTTCGGTCTCCCGATCAGTAGAACTCTCCGTCGGAGAGTTTCATGGCGTAGAGGTAGAGGGCGCGGAAGTCACAGTACTGGTTGGAGCACCAGCCGGAGTAGCCGTCCGTGCAGCGGCACGAGTCGCACTCGTCCATGTACTTCTCGCCCGGCGTGCACTTGAAGAACGGGTTCTTTATCACTGAGGGGGGCGGAGGGGAGGGGAGTTACTGATGATATTGGAATAGACAGTTGCACCTTGCAACAAACTATTACATCTTAGGATAGTGTATAACCTAAGTCATCCGTACAGTATCATCGAATATATCTCGCTCGGCGTGCACTTGAAGAACGGGTTCTTTATCGCTACGGATAACCGAAGTTTAGATGTGCGCAAATTATTATCTTGGATAAGATGAATTCATTTTGTCCTCTGATTATATATTAAATTCACCTGTGTCAGGGTTCTTCCTAGAAACTTCAACTTCTAACTAACACCGCTGCTGTCCAGATAGCTATTGGCTATCATACCCCATCCCTTCATCATCCACTCATCTCTTTCTCTTGACTGGAGCCACGACCCCAACTGTCCTGATTCCACGTTAATTTTGACATACCAGTACAGTAAATGCAGGGCTTGGAAGGTTCCAACTGTACAACCACACTTTTGTTACAAGGACGCGGCTTACGGACACACCTGAACAGTGACGGCATAAACCTAAGACTTAATTCTCATAGAGATAGTTACATTTCGTTGTTTACTTTGTCCTGACTTACTGACTCACCAGTACAGCGGAGGCAAGGAGTGGATCGTTCACAAAGCGCAGTGACGGTGGACTCGCAATAGACGCAAGACGGCATAGCGCGGCAGGCGCCTGAGTCTTCCCTCTCACACAAAAGGCAGTTGCGCGCCTCGGGGGTGAGCGAAGTAGCTGTCATCTCCTCCCAGTAGTCGTGCGGTGGCTTCGGCTTCACATACTGTTGTGCTACGTAGCTGGTACACAAGGAAGACGTTACTGAACATTCGTCAAACAGTTACTACAGTTTTTCCCAAAATTTGGGAAAAAGTCATGTCATGTCGTTAAAGATAATCCGACAGGCTTGTGGCACGTGCCTACTGCAGTGTTTATAACAAGCACTGCGTGACGAGATTACTTTTTTTACGTAGCCTAATCTGTATGACCCTGCTGGGCAAAAGCCTCCCCCAACTTAGACCAGATCTTTCTATCCTGGGCCACCTCAAAGACCGCCCTTAATCGCTGCCAAGATTAATCTGAAGAGTCACTTGACAAGTAAATGCTATAAAGTCGATAAGTTGAAAGACCCAGAGACGAAGAATAGATTTAGCTTAGAACTGCACAACAGATTCCACTCCCTCTAGGTTGAAGATGCACCAGTTGAATTACAAAGGGTTCATATCAAGGATGCACTTAAAAGCTGCTGCAAATTTTTACTGGGCCACAAGGAATACGCAAGAAAGGAATGGATATCGGAGAAGACTTAGTAAGTTGACAAAATAAGCGTTGTCAAACCATTAAAGAACAACTAAACTGCGCAAAAGACCACCACACCAAGGAACCGCTGGCGTACGCGTATTTTTTATGTGAAGGCGAGATAAAACGCAGCATCAGGAGAGACAAACGTCTGTGGCAGTTTCCATTTCCCAGAGAGCAGAAGTAGCGGCTAAGGCAGATAACACGCGAGAATTGTGTGGTGCAGTGAGGGAGCTCTGTAGTAAATCTCGCCCCTAATGTCTAGTCAAGTCACTCTCGGGCAACCTACTTGGAAGACCAAATGAGTAGATGGCACGAGCATTTCAGTGAAGTTTTCAAAGCTCCTACAACAGATGAAATACAGGAAATAGTTGACAACAATTACTAGCCTCTCCTGGGTATTGGGTGGGATACCGCCGTTTAGCCAAAGTATTTTTCGCCAAATTTTACTTCCCAATAAACTTATGGCATCAGTTTCATTTCCCAAATGAAACTTTAGCAAGTTTTCATTTCGCATTTTATTCATTTGGTCAAATTATCATTTCGCATAATTTTACTGCGTCAAGTTTTATTAAGACAAACGTTTATTATGCTAACGTTTTATTTTGGCAAGTGTTATATAGCAAATAATTGTTTGATTAAATTTATATTTCGCATTTTGTTTGTTAGGTCAGTATACATAAGCAAAAATAGGTTCGAAGTTCCAGGATGGAGCGGAGCACAGCGACGCTCCATCCTGAAACTTCGGGTGTTAGTTCTTCTTTTTATATAAAAGCGAAAAAAAATATTTCACTAAAAAACTTAGTTTTGTGTCAAACTTAAACAAGGTTGGTGCATGGAAAAGTCATAGGTACCCTACATTATGATATGGCAAAACGTGGGATACCGCCGTTTTTGCCAAACGATACTTTTGACTGAATAATGCTTGGTAAAATGAATTTTGACCAAGTATTTATTTGGTAAACAATAACTTGCCATAATAACTTTTGCTAACTGTTTATTTGCTTTAAGTTGTTTTGAGAAATGTTTTTTTGCCAAGTGATAATTTGCGGAAAATAGTTTGGGAAGTAATACTTTGGGAAACGATTTTTGGCAATACATTAGTAAACCGTATTGGGTACTGTTACGGGGCGGGTCAGGAGAGTCTTTTTAAAAAAGATATTTTTCTTAACACATTTATTGAAATAATGAAATTGGACAATGGAAATAGAAGAATAGAGACGACCGTCTTTCACGAGCCCGGATATTGAATTGCTGTAAAGGAGTGACTGGTCTTGCGTCATGCCATGGGAAAAAGCTACACGTGTCGATTGCACCTACTGACACGTCAGCACTCTCCCATGCATACAGTCTCTAGGGAAATGTGATTATAACAACCCCCCCCTTAAGATTGAGCATCACGGAAAGGGTGATGTGAAATTTCAGGACTCGCTCCAGATTCACAAACTAAGACTTTGTCAGGATTAAACTTAGATCTAGACTTAACCTACGTTCTTGACTATCTACCTGAATAAGGATCTTAATGACAGGATTATTTTATGTTAGATAAGGATCTTGTAAGTACGATATTTCTCTTCTGAGGAGTTGGATGCTGAACATGGACCATATCTTCGGCTTCAGCAATAGAAGATTCGTTGCTAGTTGTGTCCTTAGTAGGTACAATTATTGACAAAGGTAAACCTGGTTTAACTTCCGGGTTACGGCGTTTATGGAAAATTTGAGTGCAACTGGAAAACATATTTTTTCGAAGGATTATTTTTCTACCCTTATACAGCAGATAAAACACAAATATAATACTAACTATATAACTAAGTGACATATAATGAACTCCGTATTTTTGGAGATGATTGGAATTCTCGATTTCGTTTATCTCACTCTCAGATTGATCGAGATGGACACTGGCATGTAAGAGTGAATCTAAATTATTAACACTATCTAACTTAACCATAGGAATCTTAAACAGAGTTTTATTAACCTTAATTCTATCGCAACAGTCATCGATGACTATGCTAAAGTTTGACATAGTATGAGTACGAGTTATATTAATCGTATAGCTATCAGTGGAGGACAACTGTAAGGTCCTGAAAAATGCTTTACAGTTTTTCGGCAGCGAAAGGATGCCTGTGGCAAATAACATTTCATCGTACAGGTTATCTCCGCAAGCTATGTGGCTTCTGCCTGGTTCTGATTGGACGAAGATCCATCGGTTATGAGTTATCTTATGGAATAAGTCAATAGAGCCGCGTAACAGCTTAATAGTACAAGAGTCTGGAATCTTAGAAACTATATCCGTTAATAAACTAATTTCGCACAGAGGGTTCGCGATGGTTGAATAAACGTTTGTTAACACGCACACATAGCACTTTTCACTTATCACTTTGCAGTTTGACAAGTCTTTGATTAGTGAATAGAACATATGATCGCCCGTTATTGCTACGTAAGGACTGGAAGGGGCGATAAGAGCGAAGGTCTCGGGTTTGGAATTGTCGTAGGGAACTGGTAAAGGAATAACATTGAATAGTTCATAGGTTTGCGGAAGGACTAAGGGAATTTTGACTACAATGACTATCTTATCAGTATGATAGTAGCATACCAGCTGAGATACATCGATAATCTCGTTAATATTTTGAAGCGAGAGAGACACCGGTAGTTCGTAATGCTGAGGTAAGTCGTTTCGGTGCCCTTCGAGTTCATTGTACAGCTGATGAGGACTAAGTACAGTCGGATGCAGGATATTTAGCTTTGCAAACAAAATAGCATTGTTTACGTCGTCTATGTCGAAGGAAACAGAGGTGATAATGGACTCTAAGGAATTCAACAAGGACGAGACCTGCGTTTTTACTTGTAGTTTATCATTAGAATTATTTATTGCTGACATGGCTGAGTGTATAGCTTCCATATTTTGGACGAGACGTTTTTCGTTCTCGTATACTTTACACATAGTGTTGTTAAACGTAGATATAGTAGACTTGATAACGTGAATGTTATCCTTCATTAAGTGCATCAGATGTTTTTCATCTGTCTGTACTTTATTGATAGCGTCAGTGAATTTTATAGCATCATCAGAGTTTAAAGTACCGAAGAACGTTTTGAGCAATGAGCCTCCGATATCGAAAAGACCACGTTTAATGCGAAGGTTTTGTTTGTTTACCATTAGATGGGAAATAGAAGAGAATTTTCGAATATTGACGTCACATAAATTGCGTAATGCGGATAAAGAGTTAGAACAATCTGTTTTAATTTGGGATGATATAAAAGAGCTACAGAAGGTATTTACTTTTTCGAGTAAATAATCGATTTTACTAAACGTTGGCTTTACGTGACTAATATCGATATAAGTAAGTACATTCCAGTTGTCGTTTGTGAACTTGACATCTATAAGCTTATCAAAGAATAGGCCGGAGCTTCCTCGGATAGGTGAGATGAACTCACAGGGATACAGCGAGAGCAACGACCTGGAATAGATAGATAAAAATAGGTACTTACTATGGGGACTTATTATTATGGGGCCGCTTGGTCTGCGGCGAGCTTGATTTCGTCGTAATGATGACGCACGTGTCTACGGTTGATTAGAAGTGTGACCGTGTGATTGCCATTTATTTTGACTATCTTATATGGCCCTTTCCATACTGGTGATAGAGCCTTGTTTTGCTTGTGATGGCACTTTAGATACACCATGTCGTTTACGCTATAGGTGATAGGCCTAGCGCGGGAGTCGTAATATTTTTTTGACTTTTCTTTAGAGGCTTCAATATTATCTCGAGCCTTTTGACGACTGTAATAGAGTCTATAGTTGAGAGCTCTGACGTAGTCACCATAGGTGTTATTATCAATAGAGTCGATACTCTGGGGAATATAGGGTTTATACCCGAAAAGGAGTTCAAGAGGCGAAAACCCCGTGGTTGAATGGACGTTGGAATTATAGGCTATCATGGCTGTATTAAGGTACAGGTCCCACTCTCTATTTTCATCCACGTAGGACTTCAAGTATTCCTTTAGGGTGGAGTGGCTCCTTTCAAGGGCGCCGCATGTTTGCGGATGGTACGGGGATGCGAATAAATGTTTGATACCGAACAGCTGTTCCAGCTGCTTGAAAACATCCGAGCAGAAGTTTGTGCCTTGGTCGGAGACGATTAATTTAGGGATGCCCATGTGGGATATATAGTGGACGAGGCGTTTAGCCGTTTCTTCGGCGGAACAGGTGACCATAGGATAGGCCTGAGAATATTTCGTAAGATCGTCCTGTAAGGTTAATATGAATTTGTATTTGTATTCAGAGGTTTCTGGAAGAGGACCTACAAGGTCGAGGAATACTTTTTCATTTGGCCTAGTGGCTGTAGAGGTAATAATCATAGGAGCTCGGTTCGTTTGGCGAAGCGGCTTGTTAACTTGGCATGATCTGCAGCTTTTAATATAAGCTTCGATGTCTTGGCGCATATTCTTCCACCAATACATAGACTTTATCCTGTCGTACATACGAGAGATACCGGGATGACCCGCAGAGGGTGAGTCATGGTTTTCTTTTAAGATTCGCTTCACCTCTGAGGGTGTAGGAAATATGATGCTGTTTTTGTAGATATTAACTTTGATCCCGGTATTATGAAATAGAAAGGCTAGCATATTATATAGCTTGGTGTAGGAGATTTTATTAAAAGGATCTTTAAAGTCAGAGATAGCAATTTCTCTTTCTTCCTGATACCATACGATGATCATGTCTCGATAGTTACGAAGGACATTGAAGATGTCCTTGTAGCTATACTCGTCATAATGATGAACGCGTAGAAATAGGTGTGTATACATGTGGTTTGCGTTTGATGTTGTGAAGCTACTCAGTAGCTCGCGTTCGATACAGCGAATGTCGGGGTCACTGTTTGACATTTCTATTATGTCCGAACAGTATGGGATTGACGGATCTAAATCGATCGCGGTCGGGTAAACAACTAGTTTACACTTTGTTTTTAGCAAGGAGTCATTATGCTCTTGTAAGACTGTGTCATATGATACAGAGGATTGGCGAATACTTTGTAAATACTGCTCGTAGGTTTCGGATGTAGAAGGCGTGGACGGAAACTGAGGGGACTGCGAATTGTTATTGGCAGCGGGTGGACTATTACCGCTTACGTTGCTTGGACTTGGAATTGGATCTGTGACATTGACATTGACAGGGAATCTGGATAGGGCGTCGGCGTTAGAATTGAGTTTGCCTTGTTTATAAATGATCTCGTAGTCGTACTCCTCTAATTTGAGACGCCAGCGAATTAGCTTCGAACTGGGGTCTTTGACATTGAATAGCCACACTAAGGGCCGATGATCAGTTACAATTTTGAATTTGTGACCATAAAGGTATGGACGGAAAGTTTTAACGCCGAATAGAATGGCCAGAAGTTCTTTCTCGATGGTGGAATAGTTGCCTTCGGCTTTGTTAAGAGTTCGTGATGCATAGGCGATAGGCTTGTCCTTGCCAACGTCACCTTGGGATAGAATGGCCCCGACAGCATAATTGGAAGCATCCGTAGTAAGTATGAAGGGTTTTTCGAAGTCGGGGTACTGGAGCAATGGGGCTGAAGTTAGTTTGGATTTTAGAATGGAGAAGGCGTTCTGTTGTTCTTGCTCCCAGTGAAATTCAGCGTCCTTTTTGAGGAGTGACGTCAGAGGCTTTGTGATTTTGCTGAAATTTTCTATAAATCTACGGTAATAGCCCACTAGGCCTAGGAATGACTTAATGTCCTTAGGATTCTTAGGGGTTGGAAAATCTGTGACTGCTTTGATTTTGTCGGGATTCGGAGAAACACCCTTGTCCGTTATAATGTGGCCGAGATAAGCGACTTCTCGTCGCAGGAACTCGCACTTGTCAGGCTGCAACTTGAGATTCGCTTCTCGGAACTTCGAGAACACGAGTTCCAGCTTCTGCATGTGTGAGTCGAGATCGTGGGAGTAGACGATGCAGTCGTCAAGATAGATGAAACAGTGGAGACCTTGAAGGCCACATAGGACGGTGTTCATAAGCCTTTGGAATGTGGCAGGGGCATTTTTAAGCCCAAAAGGCATCCTAGAGAATTCGTAGTGTCCAGCGGCACTATTGTTAGTGGAAACGGTAAACCCTGTCTTAGGGGCATCGAGAGGGTCCATAAGGACTTCGTGGAAACCACTGGCTAGGTCCAGCGTCGTGAAATATTTTGAATGACCTAATTGGTCGAGGATATCAGAGATGAGGGGCAAAGGATAGACGTCAGACACGGTGACGTCATTTAATTTTCTATAGTCAATAACTAATCGCCATTTCTTTTTGCCCGAGGCGTCCATTTTTTTGGGCACGACCCATACGGGCGCACTCCAAGGGGAGTTGGAAGGACGAATTATTTTTTGGTCTAGAAGTGACTTAATTTGCCGTTCAACCTCGTCCTTATGACACTCTGGGAATCTGTATGACTTGACATGAATGGGTTGGGCGTCACCTGTGTTAATTGTGTGTTTTGTAACGTTAGTGTAGGTTAGCTGTTCGCCCTCCAAGTGAAAGATATCAGTGTACTTAGAACAGCAGTCGAGTAAGCGTTTTTCTTCTTCGCTATTAAGGTGGGAGGTGCGAATGTTGTCAAGGACGCGGTTGTGTCGATTAGATTCGCTAGAAGATACAGAGTATATTTTTTCCTGAGAGTTAGAAGTTGAACTTGGTATATCACACGTCTGTGTCAAGGTGACTTTGTAATTTGTAACCTTTATTTCGGCATTGGTAGTGTTAAGGACTGTAATATTTATTTTTCCATTGGGCTTGATAGAGACGAGGCTATTTGCTACAAAGATGCCTTCGGAAATTGAATGGTCTAGGACTAAGGCTTCATTGGAGTTGTGGAACTCGGACCGGTCATTTGTGATCGAACATTCTATAACGGCTTCAGAACGAGCCGGGATTATGTAGGTAGGCTGGTTGAACTCTATAGGGATGATATGACCCTGTATGTGTAGACCGTTGTTTGAGTAGCGGACATCAGCGTTTTGGCGCGATAAGAAATCGTTACCTAATATCCCGTCATAGTTCAAGTTCACGTTTTCGCTGATGGCGTGAAACTCATGGTCGAACGATATTGAACCTGTATCTGTTTGACAGTCAAATTGGATTTGGAATACGCCAAGGCTTTCACAGTATGAATCATTGTCGCTTAGGCCCTTAAGCTTTATAGTGTCGTTTGAGAGTGAGGGCTTTTGTGTGAAGTTGGTAAGCTTAGCTATACTCACACTTGCACCAGTATCGATGAGAAAGCACAACACGTTATCGGAGTAGTTTGTTTTGAGACAAACGTGTGGCAGAGACACCTTTTTAGAGGTTGTATTAATCTCGTGAATTGACGTGGAATTAGATTTAGAATCGGGCTTGGAATTGGACTTAGCATTTTGGCTCAAAGAAACAGAGGCTCCCGAGGGAGGATTTTGAGGATTTGATTTAGAAGAAGAGTTTATTTTGACGTTACTGGGCTTAGTGGCCGAACTAGAAGGTAACGATGAGTTTTCAACCCTTGAAATAGAAGGACTCGCGGAGTCATTGGGGTGTTTTTTATTTTGACGACTTATCTGTCGTTTAGATTTGGAAATAGGAGATGGCAAGTTGAACGTGACTCGTTTAAGCTTTTTCGCCTTGGATACAGAGGGATTTAGAACTTGGGACTCGGGCGATTTCGCCGATTCAGAGGGAGTCGATAGTGTGCCTGCATAATTACTGGGTATTCGTCGGCACGAATGCGATACCCGGTTGCTTAGTTTAAATTACAGTTATCTTCGTCAGCCTCTTCGCCGGAGGTCGATGGTGGAGGCGACTCGACTGTAACGTGATGTTGGTGTTGATAAGGAGTATTGTTCGAATTTCTCCGGGCGTTATTGAATTGACGCTTTCTACATTGGCTTATGTCGTGGCCCTCATTTTTGCAGTATCTGCAAATTGCTGGATTAGAGGGCCCTTGAGACCTATCTGAATAATCTCGCTGAGGGCGAAGATTTGGTTTAAATGGGACTAGGGCGCGAGAGTCGCGCCTGAAACATTCAGACTCTAGGTGGCCTGGCTTATTGCAGCGTCTGCAGAATTTTTGTTTAGGGCCTTCGATCGGCCTTGGTGTTGACTTGTTTAAGAGATTTTGAATTTTTTCTTCCTCTACTGCCACTATCACGGCATCATTGAGAGATTTCGGCTCTCGGCAACGAACGATGTTACTTAAGCGTGAATTGAGACCTAGACAAAATGTGTACAGGGCTAAGTCTTCTGTCATAGCAAGACGTCCTGGAAGCTCCTTTTTAAGGGAGTTAGCATTATGAATTTCAGACTGTAAGTCTGTGAGGGACGTTTCGATTCGGAGGGCAAATTGCGCTACGGTTTCATTCGGCATCTGTTTACATGATTGAAGGTCAAGCAGGAGATGGTTGTAATGTTTCCTCTGACCAAAGTTTTGTTGTAAAACAGCCTTGAGTTCATCGAAATTGTTGAATTCTCGGTTTGAACATGCGATTTGGGCCTTGCCCTCGAGTTTGGATATGATGAATTTTAAGAGTAAGTCTGTCTGGCTTCGTGATGACAGATCCAGGGCATTTTGACAATTTGTAAGGAATGCTGTTAATGATTCCCTGTCTCCTTTGTATGGAGAAATGAAGTTACACAGAACTTGGATGGGATACGGCTCTGATAATAAAATTTGGGCCGATTGCTCGGCCTTTGCCATTTTGTTTGAGGAATACCTATTAGATAATAATAAGAACTAACGGCGGCACGCTTGGAATTAGAAATAGTAAATATAGTAGGTATGTACTTGAGTTGGTAAAATAGTCAATTTAAGGGAATAGAATAACCGGATATAGAAAGGACTCGTGACAATAACGGTTAATTAAATGTTCGACTCACAGGATCACGGTGAGCTGGAGAGTGGCAGACATTGCGGTTTGAAGGTTCTTGTTGCAGGACGACGACGGCGGCGACGGCGATAGACACGGAGACTCGGCGACAGCGACGACAATAGGTAAGTACCAGGTAAGTAGGTAGGTACTTATACGGGCAGCAGCGGCAGGCCCGTCTTGGAAACAGGATACGGAGAGTGGCGGATGGCGCAGCGATTCGGAGACCACGATGAGCGGCAGCACAGCGGCGGCGGTAGTAACTTTGAGAACGGCAGGCTGTATTGGCAGGCTCCAGGGTTGGAGGCTGACTGTCGCAATTACAGAGCACAAAAGTTCACAGGATAAAGTTCACAGCGTAAGGATTTCACAGCATGAAGAGTTTGACACAGTTTTACACACAGTTTTGCGCGTTTTCACGTTTTTACGTTTTTCGCGTCTGAGATGCTGGGAAATGCGATTTCCACCAGCAAATCCCACTTCTGACACCACTGTTACGGGGCGGGTCAGGAGAGTCTTTTTAAAAAAGATATTTTTCTTAACACATTTATTGAAATAATGAAATTGGACAATGGAAATAGAAGAATAGAGACGACCGTCTTTCACGAGCCCGGATATTGAATTGCTGTAAAGGAGTGACTGGTCTTGCGTCATGCCATGGGAAAAAGCTACACGTGTCGATTGCACCTACTGACACGTCAGCACTCTCCCATGCATACAGTCTCTAGGGAAATGTGATTATAACAGTACACACAGTCTCCAAATCGATCTGAAATCGCTAGAGTAATAAAATCTTTGAAAAACGGCAAAGCACCAGGCAATGACGGCATCCCCATAGATGCTTTAAAACCAATGCAGTGGTGTCCGCTGATGTGTTGTACCTGAGGTGCCGACCATCTGGAAGAAAGGAGTCATAAAATTAGTTCAGAAAGGTAACTAGACAATGCTCCAACTGGCGCGGCTTGGTCTAAGATCATGTGCAAAATCCTGCTTCATAGGGTGGGAAAAACAGTTAACACAAGGTTGAGAGAAGAACAAGGAGGTTTCCGACCGGGCTTATCATGCAAAGATCAATTAAACTTGCTAAGAATAATACTTAAACAATGCAATATGATGCAGTGCGAAGTTTTCGCACTGTTAATGGATTTTGAGAAACAAGTGGTCTAGCATCATCATCATCATCATCAGCCATTCGACGCCCACTGCAGAATATAGGCCTCCATCATGTTTTTTAACAATGAAGGGTTTTGCCATAATCGCCACGCTTGGCAGGCGGGTTGGCGATCGCAGTAAGCGGTTGGAATCTCAGGAAGACGCTGCTGCCCGTCTCCTGGTAATTTATTTCCTTAGTCGCCTTCTACGATATCCACGGAAGGAAATGGAGTGACGCTATTCTTAATCCGGCGCCACACGGCAAAAAAAATACTCAAGAGGAGAGGATACCGCTGAAAAACAATAGAACTTCTCAAAAGTCTCTACGAAGGCTCCACCTATAGAGTCATACTAAAGGCCATCTTTCGGAACCAATCCCAGTCATCACCGGATTTAAACAAGCCTGTCTGCTGTCACCGTTATCATTTTTCATGTTTCTCGACGACGTCATTATGTAGAACAAAGAGGTTTACCTTGGATGCAGTATAAACATTTGGAGGATATAGACTTTGCCAATGACCTGTGTCTACTTTCAACTAATCTTGCCTATCTACAAAATAAGACCAACGACCTGGCTAAAGAGGCTGCAAAAGAAGGCATGCGCATCAATATAAACAAAACCAAGGATCTACGTCTGAATACCCTTAATGAGCAGCCTCTCTTAGTGAGTGGGCAGTTGGTCGAACAGGGCACCGGGTCTTGGAGGTGTAGTGCACCCTCAAGGTGAAACGGACCTTGCCATTGAGGCTCGCATCATTAAACCTAGGGGTGCTTTTGCGCAACTAAAACCTGTATGGACCACTCAAACCATCACCCGTCGTACTAAGCTGCAGATATTCGAGTCCAATGTGAAGTCAGTCCTGTAGTCAGTCAGTACGGATGCGAAACATGGTTCGTCCGGAAAGGACTGGCCAGCAAGCTGCAGGTGTTTATTAATAAATGCCTCAGACAGATTCCAAGAATTTTCTGGCCCCGGACCATTTTAAATGCTGAATTGTGGAGACTGACGAAGCAGAGGCCCATTAATGCAGAAATCCTGGCTAGACAGTGGAGGTGGCTCGGCCACACGTTCTGTAGGTTAGAACAACATTCAACCAGACAGAGCGTCTTGTGGGAACCTCCGGGAAGGAGAAAGAGCGGGCATCCAAAAACGACCTGGCGCCGACCAGTCACGTCAGAGGCGGAAACACTTGGGTTGGGATGGGAAGACCTCGAAGTCACCGCTCAAGACCGCAGCAAGTGGAGATCTTTATAAAGGCCCTATGTCCCTGATGAGGGACAACAGGATATAAGAAGGTAACATGGACACCTAACATGCTACGCTCCATTTTTCCGGTGGATTAGTTGTGTCCGCAAAATAGTAAAGTAAGGCAATGAAGCTGGCTGAAAGTACTGACGCCTGGCTGCCGGGTCGGTAGAGCGGCGGCTGGTGCTCCGCGTCCCCCATCGAGCTCAGTGTGCCCGGCATCACCGCGCTGCGCTTCTCTGCAACCAACATCAATACTTATCCTTAAATTTATTTTTGTAACCTTTTTACAATAATGTTTTTTCGCTTCATTTTAATCATTATCGTTTTAAGTAGCTATTAATTATACAAAACTGGGTACTCCTAAAGTCTGGTTGTCTGGCGCTAAGTGATCAGACTGCCATTTATATACTTGTAAGTCTTAGATCGATGTTAATAAAATTCCCGCAATCAATTTCTAGCTTACAATAAAATGTTGTATGTCTCTCTCTATTAACTTCGTAGAGAAGGAGTCAACTATTACCTAAATCTTACTAGCTAACTCTTTCAGCAGAAAAGAGCCTACTGAAAATGAGAATATGTTCACTCAGGTAATGTTTCGGTGTAGACAAAATTGTACCAACCTGAGCTCAAGCAACATGCAACTCACGGTGCTCTCCCTAGTATTGGTATTGACTGCCTCGTTGGTCTAAAAATAACACGCTTTATTATCGACACCGGGATGGTTTTGAATCCTGCTAGAAACCACTATAATTTATTTAATTAAAATGGCCTCAATTTCAATTTATTATGACCTGTCTGGATGTTTTTCTGGTTACTATATTCTTATTTAGAACGAAGTCAATTCAATGTGTGGATGGTATCGGCATTATCGCATTAACGTCACATACCCCGAACCACGTCCATGTCTTGTTCATATCCGTACACTTGTGCGGTGGTCAGCGCGAGTAGCATTAGTCGTAGCATGCTGGCAGTACACCAATTTCAGCGTGGTGTCAGGACAGTCAGCCTATGGTGTCAGTGGTCTCAAGGCTATCAGCACAGAGGCAGACCCGCGGCGACTGGTGCGGCGACAGGCCCAACGCTGCCGGCGGCGGCCAATTAATCGTACTAATGAAGATTTCTTGTACAGAGTGCCTAGTTTTATTTTAGCGTGAAATATACTTATAATAGAAATATATAATGTTACATGTGCGACGATCGCGATAAAAAATACTATTAGAAATTTTGTGAAAATTCGTAAATGTCGGTAATCTAAGGCGATGGTGGCCGAAGTTGGGTAAACGGTCGGTAGATAGACCGGCGAGACACGGGTCGATGATATTACTAAAGCCGTCGGGAAGCAATGGGCGATACTGGCAGGGTTCGAGCGAGTTGGTATGGCAAGGAAGAGGCCCATGCCAAGCAGTAGCCTCTAAGGGCTGAATAGATAAGTAGGTATGTATAAACTTCTTATAACTCATAAGCAGCCTATATTATTACATCTCACTCTCGTATGGCACAGGCCTTCTCTGAGAGAGATAGTATGGGCTTAATTACCACGCGTGTCCACTGCGGATTGGCGATTTCAAGCGCTGAGGCACGTGAATAGCTCAGACACTCATGTTTCCTCACGATGCTTTCCTTCTCATTTAGCGAGTGGCATTGCTACTATAACTTGAAAAATGTACATAACTCAGAAAACAAAGTCGTACGTACATGCCCGCACTAGGAATCGAACCTGGGTCTCTCGCCTCCGAGTCCACAGCAGAAAAAAATCTCAGCCGTTTTGTAAAACATTTAATGGCCGTTTCTTACAGCGAAATAAAACCATAATATCCATAGATAAATATTTAACCCTAAAGACAACTTATGTCAAATATTAACTGTTGGTTGTGTTATCTGCCGACAGAGTTATTTCTATGAATCATCGTAGAAAACGGTCGTTGAAATGCAAAGTTATCGGCACTATATCGATATATTAAATTTTCTGATTTTCGTAATTGTCAATCTTCTACATAATTGACTGAAGTAGAAATAATATTGTGTAATATATTGGATTCGCTCGGGGTGTCGCGCACCCTGTGTGCAGATGCAATTAGCTTATCGGCGCAGGCGCAGGCGCAGGCGCAGCAATCGGCCCACCAATTAGCTCGTCAACAAACATTGTCGTGCAACCGGCCTGCCTGCCTGATGCGATTACACTGCTGCAATTACGTCACGTTTACCGGCAATTGATTAACTTTAGCGAGATCACTCAGGTCTCGTTCACTGTACCTAAAAATTGTAAAACAACAATTTGTAAAGTTTTGAGCAACAACTGCTACCCGATATTTCTGTCCATAAATACGAATACAGTTTTTTCCTTTGAAAATTTCTTAATTGGCACTAACTTAGTGGGTACCTAATATGGCCTTTTATATAATTATATTTAATCTTTTGACAAGTAATAAGCCCATCAACAATTCATATTCGCGTTGATTCATGGATCTATGATCTATGAAAAGAATTGCATGTTCCTAACACTAATTTCGTATTTTTTTCTTCCTTAAGCCCTGACACATTTCAAGTGATCACTGGTGACATTTTCCATACCGATCCGTCATACTTATCTCGTTATCATAAACCGTTATTAAAACACATGTAATCTGCAAAATGGATGAGGTGAGCTTATCCCCATATTATTTTTTCGCCCAAATCACGCTAACTATAAACTCAATTCGTCCAGTAATAAGCTCGATATGTTTGAAATCACTTTGAAACTAGCGTCCGCCCGCGGCCTCAATCGTCACCATCACCTTTTAGTTTTAGATTTAACGGATATAATTGCAGTTTATTAACAATAATGGGCTTATTAAACCTAACACTACAACATTAAATATACTCAGTTACCTCTAAAAAGTGCAATTTCAGGCACCCCAATCTTTTGCTCCATGAGTTTTTTCTCAGATTTATATTTTCCATGATATCGAAATTTAACGGTCTAGAAAAAAAATTACTGCATACATCCAACTCTAATTGACGTGTTTCAGAAATATTGCGGTCTTTTAGGCAACCCTGTACCTACATTAAACAAAATGTATTAAGGTGATAAATAAAACTTAATAAATAAATAATTTAATTAAAGCAATGCTGTAATTACATCGGGAACTGAGGTAAATAAGTTCACCTTTACATACATCCACTAGCAATCAGACCCCAATCTGGAACTGTTACGAGTATCGCAAATTCTTAAAAGTTACTGTTACTGTCACTTTCGTTTAACTAGCTCCACCTCTACAAATGCAAAGCTACTTTATAGTTCTTCTTTACTTTAAGAGCTTCATAGGCATATTCAGAAGTTCTAGACCAGAGAACAAACAAACGCACAAATTACCTTAATCACATTGTACCCCTACATATACTATAGTTAGATAGCGGCATGTAAATATTTCGAGTGGACACGTGCGATAGATTAGTGTAATAAACAAGCAAAGTGTCTATTGCACCTGTGCTCATTGTCAATGATACACTAACTATAGTCAATATCTTGTGTCAGATTCTGAACTATAATGTAACTCCAGAATTGTGTTTTAATTAGGTAGATATTTTCTTCATTCCACAGTCAAGAAAAGTTTGCGATTCGAATAGGCCACACTCAAGACAAGTTCACAACACCGCCATCCGCATCACATTCACATTAATAAACGAAGGTTGTGTGAAAGAGATCGATCACTTAGATAGGTATAAGAAATCATTTGGTTTTTTCTCTGGTTGTAAAACAACCTGTTCTCTATCTATACAGATAAACTGCCCTGTATCTCAAACAGTAACTGCTCTGAGTTTTTAAGTAGTTTCCACAGTCGGACCTTACGATCCGCTCAGAATCTGATGCTGAAGACACAAAGTCACTCGAGAAAGTTGTTCAGCAGTGCCTTTGCAATCATGTCTATCCAACTGTGGAATGATTTTCCTCTTACAATAGGTCGCTCACAAGAAAAAAGAATATTTTATAAGGTATATTTGTATTTTTCTCTTCCCGCATGTTTGTTTTGTGTTATTTAATTATTTATTTATCTATTTAGAAAGTTATTGTAATTTAACAGTAAACACCAAATCATTACAGAACTAGAGACAATGTATCATCTACGAATTTTCATGTTTCAGTTTTCAAAGTTTTGTATTTTACTATCACCGACTACCCGTCGTTCAGCTATTTTTGCCTTTCTGCCAATGTTTGTCCGAAAAAATATATGTACTATTCGTAAAAACGCCGTGAATTGCACTATACTTTCTTATATGGTAATATTTTCCTGGTGCACAAGAAGAATATTCTATTCTTTTTATAAGTACAGAGGATATTGAATTGGAACTCATTTGGCTCTATCACAACAATTTCATTGCTTCATTATCTATCCATTATCGCCGGTTACTCAGGTGGCAGCTGGCTGTTCTCACAAACCTAATGCCGCAGTTATCTGCTCGTAAACTTAGTTAATAAAAATGATACAACAATCACCCTTAAGTATACAACCGCACCATCCTGGACACTTTTTTTTTATACACAGAACGACAGATTTTATTTGCAACACATACTTTGAGGTAATACTACCCAGTACCGTGCACCACGTTTTATTGTAAGATATTGCTAATCAATGCGATATCCAGAGGCATACAAACAATGACTTATGAAATCCTTTAGATTCTCTTGGCGTAGTAATCAATACTCAATACTTTATTGGTGCCATACGTTTGGTAGAATCTTAATAACAGATAATGTTGTGCATAAACAAATGGATTTGCACGAATCTTTGCACACAGAAAAACCCTATCCAGGACACTCATATAAACATACTCACAAACATACTACATATTCCTACATTCGGTATTTTCCATGCAGATTTATTGCGTATGAAGTCACGGGCAAAGCTAGTGACTCAAATAACCGACAACAAATACATTGTGCCCGCTACCCCTTCAGTTATTTCAGGAATAAAGGATCTATCACAAGAATCCATCGATACGATCCGTCGCGTTAAATGAACTGCACAATTGACTCAAATAAACAAACGCAAGCGAATTCAGTTAATTCATTACGTTCACTTAGTGCAGCGCTTCCCCACGTTCCCACAGAGCAGGTCAAATTAGCGAGTCGGTGAAGCGATCCCTCAACTGCGCCGCGTGTGAAGTCACGTCTCGGTCAGTCATTTGGGAATAATCGAATTAAGATTCATTGAAGTTCGAACATTCTTCACAAACAAAATTCGCAATTTCTTATGAGAGTATGATTAATTAATATTTTTTGTTATTTAATTAATAACTATGGACTTTACTTCGGTTGGTGCACTACTTTTGTAATTACTTCTTAAACTTTAAATATCAGTTTATCTTGACTCTCTTATACCTCCTCTAACAGATAGATGAAGCTTTCTTTCATAAACCGAGGAAAATTGACAATCTGGCGGTAGTCGCAGTCGCGCAAGAGTCGCTTACTATCATTGTTGTACAGTGGAACAGAAAAGGTGCAAGCGTTTTGCATCCGTTTCGATTCCAATGATTGGCCCAGCTTTCCGTATTGAGAATTTAACCCCTTGATTTTCCGCACACTATCTTTATTTTATTTTATTTTGTGTACAAAACTGATCCCAAACATTACACGATACATAAGTAATAATATGATATAAGTACTGAGCTGTAGTCTTATGCATGCACACGCAACATCGCCACATGTCATATCATTTTGAGTATCTTAATAAAGTATTCAATTTTAGGGACAAGCATTTTTGACAAAATTGTTAAAGTAGTATTCAGACCTGCACGAAAAATCTCCTTCGCCTGGTACCCGGGCCTTAAATGGCTAATTAGTGACGTTCTCGGTTCAGAAAATGACGAAAATCTGCCGCAACACATCGTATCCTAGTTTGGGACCAAGACAAGTGATGGTGTATGTATACATATTATAGTTTTCTATTTAAGAATAAGATTCCTATGGAAAAAAAACAAACTTAAATACCAAAAATGCAAGTGACATCGTTATGTCGGTCAATCCTTGCCCCCACGGCGCGCGAGCAGTAACGAGCTGCCAAACAGCGCGAGCCGCTTCTCATGAAGCAGACACAATAGCCTGACTGCGACCGCCCGCCCAAGTGCCCACCTAGCGCAGAAAGAACAAACCGTACATTTTACCATTCATAAGCTGCTAGAGCCTGAAAAGATTTGAACGAAGTTAGGCATACAGATAGCACATGACCAGGGTCATGTTCTAAACTTACTACTATGATAAGTGTGAAAGTTTGGATGGATGGATGTTAGCTACTCAATCACGCCAGAACGGCTAAATGGATCGAGATAAAATTTGGCACTGAGATAGATTTATAGTCTGAAAAAGCACAAGGTAGTTTTAATCCCAGAAAATTACACATAAAAATTTCCACGCGAACGAAGTCGCAGGCAACAGCTAGTTTGCCTACATTTTGGTTTCGTTGTCGATATAGTCGCTATTTAGACGGAAAACCGCTTTCCTGAAAAGACAAAAGCCCACGACGTGTTATTCAAATAACGCAAAACCTGAAAACCGTTTCATCATGCCCTTCCAGGAAATAAAAGTTTTGTATTCTGAACTTTTTATGTTTTACACAAAAAAAACATCGATAATTTTGATCATCACGCGTGAGCACGCGTGCTGGGTATCATAGATTAGCGATCTCAAGCCTTTAGTTATGTGGGCACCTCATGTGGATAGTGGATACCCAAGTATCCTCAGATGTTTACCTTCACTACAAGCAACTGGTATTGCTACTATAAATACAGAAATGTACCATCGAAAGAATCATCATCATGATCATCAGTCATTTGACGTCCACTGCAGGACATCGGCCTCCTTATTTTTTTATTTTAATTCTTTATTGCACTAATTACATTGTAAGTGTACAAGGGCGTGCTTAATGCAAGAAGCATTCTCTTCCAGCAAACCTTTGGTTTTGAAGAGACTGGCGACGGGTAGTGCAAGAAGAAGATTAAATACAATAATAAACTTACGTAAACCTAGGAAAATACATTAACTTAGACTTAGTGGGGGGGGGGGATAATAGAAATTATTATAAACCTACATAAATGATAGTACTGTAGTGCTCTACTTACTGAAATACAATTTACGGGCAAATATCTATTTTTATTATAGTCTTGTTTATCGATGCCCTAGCCTAGCTCGGGATCGACTGACATCTAAAACAAAACGTAACGATTCCCTTCAAAATATTCAAAATAAGACGAGAAGGCTCTGCCAGCCAGCTTCTATAAAGGAGAATCGTTACATTTCCCCCCCCGGTTATCATAAAATTTTAATTACAATTAAAATTTACCCTAACTAACACACTTCGGTAACCTAACGTCAGTCATCTGTCCTACAGTGTCGGGGAAATTGTACAATCCCGGCGAACGCATGATGCTCCGTTACTAATTCGGTCAGTGTGCCAGAACAATTCAAAGACCATCAAGACAATCTAGTCAATATTCACAAAACCTCCAAGTTATTTACAATTAAAACGCAAGAGAAAATTGGTCTATGACTGTACGGACAGACCCCCTCTCGGCAAAACCCAACAAAAAACCAAGAAGACACCATCGAACGCCGCTTCAAGTTTCACAATTATAAGTCCTACCTACCCCATGAACTTAAATAAACTAGCTAGACATTCTACAATCTTAAAAACTTAAATAAACTATCGCACTTCACTTTAACCGAACAACACTCTACCTGCCTACTCCTGTTAAAGTTGTGAGGATTCCACCTTTGAAATAGTGAAATGGCAAAGCTTCTGTGGTCCGGACTTCCTTTTCAAGAACCCGCATCAAATAAGCAAGACCAATATCTCTAATCAAATGCACAATGCAACACTCTTCTAAATTCTGGACTACCAGCAGTCGACAAATAATCGCATATCAAAACCTGTCTACTTCCTGTTGAACAATGATCCAAGCCCATGTTGAACTCGCCAAAAGCCAACAAAGCTTCCTCACCAAGCTATGCTTGTTGTGTGAAGGGAGAGTCAACTTATAGACTTGTACCCTGGAATCAACAACCCTAACGGCTACCTATTCTTTAGCTTCTCGTTATTTTTTTTACGGTCTTGCAACCATTGGGTTCTGGAACGTTTATACAAATGGCCCGGCCTCGCTGCCTCTCTCTGCAGCTACTTTGCCATCTCCATAGCTCCTCACAGCTTTAAGCCCGTTCTCTCGTACAACATGAAAAATAAACACAGCATTAGATCAAAATATTTACAAATTTTACAGTCAAAGCTATACTAATATCCTACTAAAGAATCCTATAAATAAATATGAATAAATAAATAACAACAAAAATACGTACATACATATTGAAGATAATTACTATTACTAAACACGACTTACATACCAATAAGCAATAAAATAAAATAACTGGTGATCGTTTACTGCCTATTCTGCAGATCAAGGAACCTCCTTCGTGGTTTTCATAACCATGAGGGGCTTTACCACAATCGCCACGCTTGGCAGGCGGGTTGGTGATCGCAGTATGCGGTTGGAATCTCAGAAAGACGCTGCTGCCCGTCTCCTAGTAATTGATTTCCGTAGTCGCCTTCTGCAACATCCACGGAAGTAAATGGAGTGACGCTATTCTTAATCCGGCACATAGCTTAATTCTTATTGAAAGAATGCGGGTGTGAAAGTATTTTTTTCTAAACTGCATAATAATGTAGTCTAAACGTATTATGTATAATGTTACACACGCCACTTACTTCTGTGTGGTTCTACTTCACGACTGATACTTATCGTTCGATAACTGGCCGCACGCGGGGGATGGGGGAGGAGCGGTGGGGGTGCAGTTTAACCGATATTAAGTTTATCCAGCGATTTGTACCCTCCTTGCAGCCGCGAGCGGCCGGCGACACACCGGAGCGAGGGCGCGCATCACTTTCTTTAGTTTAGTTAGTTCCGTTAGTTTGGATGTTTTTGAATCGCCTCAAAAACGTGCTTACCGACCGGTTAATCCTCAACAAGTTTTTTTTTCCAAACCTGAGTAGAGAAAACCATACTTAAATAATGAGATCACAAATTTTTCAAATGACAAACTGAGGTGGTTTTACTAACTTTTAAATTTATCATTTACTAACTCTGAAATAGAAAAAAATAATCTGTATACTTCCACACACACCGTCACTTATCTTGGTCCTAATCTAGGACACCATGTGTAATGGCAGACATTATCTGAAATAAAAAGTATTATTACTATGTCGTCACAAACATGGAAATATACCCATAGTGACGCCATTTGTACGACGACCTCCAATGGGTATCGAACCCACAACAAACAAAACAAACCAAAAAAAAATCACATACTATTTTACTACTTAACTATCGATCTAGTCTATGCTTCTTGAATACTTTTTTTGCATTTTTTTTTTCAATTTGCAACATTGAGAACCTGAGGGCTGGGTTGGTGGGCTGACCACCAGGCGCCCAAAGGGTTAACTACATTGTGAACGTAACTGGAAAACTTCAAACGAGTCTGGCAAAGGACCGATTAGGTTGGTGTGAAACAGAAAAGGTTTACGCGTAGAAGTAAGCTCTCTTCAGGGGCTGATAACCCCACTATGTGATTATATATTTGAATAGTCATTTTAACTGCAACTATTCGGTTTAATCGACAATCCTTCCAGATGGCACACAGCTCAGCTGGACCAAGTCGAATTTATATATATTACAACCTTGTTATAGCTGTTCAGTCTTCCAATAAATATATGTAATGTGAGTGACGCGCCTGGTGTGTCCCCGGCCGCGACTTAGCCTCGCGTCAACATTTAATATTGGGTCAATTCATCGCAGCGGCTTTATTAGACCACCCTTCCCTCTCCGCCTCTGCCTCCACTACTTCACCCGCTCGCCTTTCACTCCCGCTCTTACTGCGACGTCGCAGCTATATCTGACTGAGGAAACGGCAGTGGAAGTGCAACTGCGACGCTATGTCTCGATATCGAGTTTCGTGGTGCGAGGTCCAGTGACCGATCAGCGCGAGTCGTTTTAAATTAATTTTCTATTTGCACTAATATAATAGTACTTGTGGATTGATGCTAGGTATAGGTAAACTTCCCGTGGTGTCACTTCTGGTGGTTTAGCTATCTTATATGGGGATATAAGACCGGGGATCACCAAACGTCGTATCTTGCTAGAATCAATATGGCGTCGTTTACCGTTTACTTTATCGATAACGTAGGGGTGAGTAGTCAGATGTCTTACAAACCTTTGAATGGAATTATTCCGCTCACCCTCCTCTTTTCAAAAGTGTTTTAAAAGTAGTTATTAATTCATTCTTTCCAAATTATTATTTATTATACTTATGTACCCAGCCTAAAACAATCGGATCAACGGATCCGTAAATGTTCTAAAAACTCGTTCGGCTGCCGACGTCATTTGCAATCCTTCCCGTTTGATTCCTCATTAAAAATAAGCAGGTTTCCTGCGCAACAGCGCAGATTCGATTCAGGGATCGGATCGCTATTGTTTCGCGCGATCTGTCGTTGGCAGAGACCCTGCGCTACAGTGCGCGTACAACGGACACCAAGCGATACTGAACAGAGCCCCATTTCATAGAACTGCAATTCACGGTTTACATTGACAATTCGACGTCCATTGCATACCAGATTAACACACAGATTAACAAGTATACGAAGACTATTGTACCAACTGATTGGCTACACAATGTGCTGGAATTGGCCATAATAAAATATGAATTGTAATTTTATAAAACGCGGCCAAGGATATCCTTTACTGTTTTGTCCAAAGAAAAAGACTACAAAATTATCAGTTTTCAGAAAAGTCTTTTCTACTTATGATTTTTTATGAGTCACCCATTACGTATTATAATTTATGTTTTTTTTTGTCCGTTGAGTATTTTGTTTTCGTTCTGTTCTTGTTCACTTATCGATTTATTTGTTACTATATATGTGTATGCGCTGGGTTATTGTTAAACTTACAAAAACGGTGTAGCTCGAAAATTGTATAGAAAATAGCAAGACAATGGAGAATGAAAGGAGCAGAAAGGGACTCACTTGTGTTGTGACCGTCGGTTGATGATTTTTCAGGGATCCCTGGATAACAACTGAACAGCTTCCACACATAGGTTTAACACACTACTTGTAAAATGTGATTTTTGGTCCACAAAGACGGTAATTTTGATAAATCTGCGTGTCGTCGCTAAGGCACTTCAAACGCAATCTGTCCATCTTGAATTTCACAAATTCACCGTGTCTTTGATACGTGAGCGAGAGGGATGGAGAGTGGAAAATAGTATGTAGGAGAAAGGGAAGGAGTAAATGTAATGCTATTTCCGTATCCGCGTATAAAAACCCACAACTAATAATGGCGACTACAGTGATGTGTCGTGCTGATATTATAAAATAAAGTCCACACAACACAATCACTTGACCTGGTCCCAAACTAGGGTATCCAGAACTATGGTAACCAGACAAGGACATCACAAAAATGGAGATACACCCAGACTGAGGCTATTTGTACAAATGTTCAGCGGCCCCCAGTAGGGCTCGAACCCACGACCACTGTTTTGGTAGTTAAGCACCTTAACGGCTAGACCAACGAGGCAGTTATAATAAATGTCTTTTCTTTCTTTATTATGTCTTGGCCACATTAAGGAAACGCTTAATGGACATAAACGCGTTAATTAAGGTGGAAAAATATCACGTCAAAAAACGCGATAATTTTGTTGGCTATACTGGTGTACAATGTTCAATAATTATGGCGTTAAATTTAAAAAAATCCTAATCTGTGACTTGTGACCAATCCATAGTGCTGAACAAACTTTTAGACAAAAAACCATTAAAATAAACAAAACTAATTTTGGACCGACGCACCTCACAAAACGAAAACTACAAACAACCTCCTAACTAGACACCACAGATAAAAATCAAAATCAAATCACCTCTACACGTTCTTGAATAACAGATGACAAACCCCAGTGTAGCCACATCAACGCAGCAAGAAACGCGATAATCCCTTTGATGTGTCGAAAGAGACCGCCACTCTAGCTATCGCCAAACGTTTAACGTCATTGACAACGGCGTTTATAAAGTTAATCCCACCCAACAACGCAATAATTAATGCCATATCCCGTTAATGCAGGCAAGGCATGACACGTACTAAGAAACGAAATAACCCAGCAGCAATCATTTGCAGCTTTTGCACTGTGCTTGCTGCGCGTTGTTGAACAAAGTACGATTGTTAGAAGCTCTCGATGCGGCCGACGCGCGGCTACAGTCAGGTACGTAATGGTTACAGTTTGTAGTCCATACTGCCGACAGCATGTGCCAGCGTCTCGCTCGCACATTCAAATATTGTTAGTGATTGTAAATGGAAAAAATATACTTTTAATAAATGTGATTTGAGGCTTTGCTGTCCAATAAAATTAAGGAGTCGCACAGACTGCGACGGCATGCCAGACGTAACAGAAGCATTAAGTATTCGTATGCTCACAAGCATTGTTTCTAAAATCATGTTTCGTTTTCTATAGCGGTTACTGGGCGGTCATAAGATGCAAGTATCTAACTTCTAACTTCTCCTTTAGGCAAATGTCGTATTTTTGGACACACCTAGTCAGAGTCTATTGTCATGAAAAGCTTTTGTCCTCGAGTGTACAGTTGTAGAGACAGCGTCAGGATAAATCTTTGTGCTTTGTTCCGCGTTGATGAGATTTGTTTTAATTTAAAATATTTTCTTTTCAGATCACGGCCACGCAACTTGCTTTGTTAGGCCCTCTTCACGTGCATACGGTTACTTTCTAAACGGCTCGGCACCCGTGCCGTGCTAGCTCTTTCACATGTACACGGTTTACGCACGGTGTCGCCCGGCGGCGACGGGACGGGGTGGTGGTCGCAGTATTATTGAGTTACTAGACTGAAGACGTCGTGTGTTAACCTCCTCAGTACTGACCTTGAAAATAAGTCAGGACTAAGGAGATTAGGAGAGATGGAAGATGTCATCGTCGGCATGAGCATGAAAATGTATAAAGCGAATGAGCGATCTTAAACCACTCGCACTTCTTCCAGATAGAGAAATGTTTTGCGGTTGAAGTGATACATTCAGTGGCTTAAAAAGAGAGATTATGTAGCTCAGAACCTTTCCTAGATAGGCAAATGCTTTGTAAGAGGTTGTCTAACTAACAGAAAGTAGCTATTTTGTTTTACGAAGTTCACTACGATACATGTTATACCAAATTAAGATCAAGAAAAAGTAAAACTTTGAAGTAACGAGTGAAACCTTGTAACCCTGCCGCTGCCGGCTCGGCTCGGCTCGGCTCGGCTCGGCTCAGGCAACTTAATAAAGAGCTTGTGGGTACAACGCGATTAGCCGGCAGCCACCGAGTAATAAACTTTCCCAATTTTAATCTTGTTTTAATCAGCTGAGCGCGAGCCCTCTTCGTCTACTTACCTCCCGCTGCTGGCTCGGGCTCTTCTCCTCGTTGTACTTACTACTTATTTATAACATTGTCTTCGTGATGAAGAAAAATATCGCGGTGAAATTGTCTGGTAGGTTCTTTTGTACTTTTCTTGTGAAGTCTAGTAGCCCAGCCATTTGGGACTCTAACAAAAAGTTAGCTGTGAATTTTTACGCAAGTTCTAAAAATTTTCATGTTTTTGTAGATTTTCATATGTTCTTTAGGAAACTTTACTTTGCTCTTCTATTCTTACTACTTTATTCGTCACTTTGACAATTGCATGACTATCTTCATTTTAAGATGTGTTGGAAGTGAGATATGACGGTGGTAAAGTGGAAATCCTGAAAGAGCAGGGTGAAATCTACGTATATAAATACCAATTTTGTTATGGGTTATAGTAAAGTCACTTTATACGTACAGAGTCCTGCGAGAAGCGACGAGGTAGAGACCTGTGCCCAGCTGGGGCACGTTTCAGTAAATTAAAATTATAGTTTATTATGGCAATTTGTGGTACACTACGTAGCCGTGTCTTCCTGCTTCGTAATATGTGGGTTAATTGACTTTGCAATATGTATCGAATTGTTATAGTAAACTATGAATTTTATTTTCATGGAATTAGCCCCAGTGTCTTTGTTCACGGGCTGGACAGACAGACGGACTGGGAGAAATAAAACAAGCCGGCCTCAGTGGTAACAGTGTATTGTGACGTCACACGTGATGCAAACAAACTCTACGCGGCTATGTACCGTTCTACGCTACAGACAAAAAATAAATGATATCTTACTTAGTTACTCACTAATCTCTACGTACCGCAAAGACGCAGAAGTTTCTCCTGTCGGTTCAAGTCAACTGGCATTAAAGCTTCCATTTGTGACAAAGAGAAATTCCACGGCTTACCAGAAAAAATACTTGTAGAAAATCCGTGTTTCGGGTCTTACTTCTATTTATAATCTTTTACTTATTTAACTATCACTTATTATAATCATTGATGAAATATCTCAGTGGACCCGCACACTAGTGCACACGTAGCATGACAACGCAAGTCATGCACACATTTTGACATTTAACGCTACTAAAATCGGGAGTCACCCTGTCATGCTACCAGTGCTGTACGAAATCAGAAACTGTAACTCGAGAGAGAAAAGTTTTTTTTTCAATCTTTACTATAATTTCCTATAGTGTCCTGGCTAACTTAAGTTGGGCCACTTTGTACACTTATGTTACATACATTATTTACAAATGGCTAATTATATACAACGCATTTTTAATTTTAAATACACAAACTATGTACACGCTATGAGATCTTACGGAATGATTTCAGTTTTAAGTGACACTATGTTAATAACTACACAATATACTTAACACTTACTAAGACAATTAATAAAATTTTCATTCACCTTGATAGAAAATTTGAATGTAGAAAGTAAGACAATAAATAGTAAGAGTAATTATTCTGACAAACCTCCAGTTTCTTAACGACGCTTTCGGATCGTACCATTTTAGCAAACTGCCGGCTGACGGAGGGTAAGGAGGGTAAGGCACGAACTGTATCCCAAGTGAGCGCAAACGGGACCAAACGTTAGCATTACTGTCTCTTTACCACGGTTCTAGGTTTACCTTAATATTATCTTGGCAAATAGGCCAAGAGTTACGTTACACAGGAAACTTATCTTTAAACAACACTATTAAAAATTCGATGACACAAATAATGCTTTTCTACAAAGGAAAGTCAGTTCGGTAGAGTTAGTATGCACTTCTTTTTGCAACATAGAAATCTTTCTAGGATTTATGATCGATGTACACCACACTTCTATATCACAGCTAGCGGACCAGCTAGCATTTGGCTGTATTGTGTACTAATAACAGCTACTGAGTTACTAATTGGTTACGTACTGGTCGTATTTACAGTGATCTGCCTGTACCAACAGCTGGATACTTGCACAAATAGAAGAAGAAGAAGAACATTTATTTCAACAACAGATAAACACACATACATTAACAAGTTACAAGATAAAATATTTAATTACAATATAAAAGGTAGAAAAAGAAAGAAAACAATAAAACACTTTATATTAACGTAAGTTGCGGTGTGTCCCTGTTGCTGGAAAAGGCAGCTGGCTCAGCATTGTGCTGAGGGTATTCACCCAAAGCGCTGATTTTCAGCCAGTGCCTGTCCGTCTCACAAATATAATAGGTTGCGGTGCAGTACATAACAATAATAACATAGTTAAATAAATGAATGAATAGATGATTAAATAAATAAGAAAATGTGTACGGGCATCGTACACTTTTCTTGGTCGCCGTGTTGCTGACTGTGCACCGCAACCGCACCCGGCGAATAACTCAGATTTCATTGAATTAAAACAATGTGCTTAATAATTTATCATCAACCATCGGCCAGTATCCTTAGTGCGAGTTTGATAAATCCAATCGAACAACTTTACTACCGCGTTAATCGAGCATACGCAGTGAGAAGCGAGAATCGAAAATATGCGAGTGCGAGTAACTATCGAGTAGTCACGTCGAGTGACATTTAGTCACCGTGAACGATGTTTTTTTTATTTCAAGGTTGGTAGCTTTGTAGCGTCTTGATGATAAGCCGACCAGATTTGGATAGTACACTTATACACCATGCTCCTAATGAATCAGTTACTTATCATAATAGTCAGGATAGAGTGATACTTGATTGTATACAAACAACAAAGTCAAACAAAGTGGATTTTTTTACTCGCGAAGAAAGTGGAATGAGTGTTCTTGGTGTTAAAATAAACTATAATTAAATTATGAAGACCAGCCACCATCAATTTGAAATGTTGGTTACATACATGGAACAGTAAGTGACATTATGTTATTGTGATATAATATGTAAAACTCGTCGCTTGTAAAATGTAAACCATAACAATACATGGTGGCGTTTGCTTATTTTAGACATGGAGATCTCAGCAAGCCTACTAGCAATGCAAGGGGTAGGATTACTACCATTCGTGAATGGGAGGAGCTGGTAGAGTCACTGAATAGTGATGGCAGTGGTGACACTAAAACCACGGAGAAATGGAAAAAGGTATGCACATTTAATTGTCGATTGATGGTCAGTAAAGCTCATGAGTAATGGGTTGTTTTGTTGCATGCTCAAGGTATGGAGTGACTTTAAAAACAACACCAAAAAGAAGGCTGCTCGACTACACAGAGCAGCCAGTGGCACTGGTGGTGGGCCAGCTGTGTTTGCAAAGCTTACAGATTTGGAACAAAGGGTTCTAAATCTGATTGGTGAACTGGGCTCAACAGGCTTGGCACTGCAGGAAGCTGGGTTTTCACAGGTTTGTAATATTCAAACAGACTAGATCAAATTATTTTTTTAATTAGAATTTGTGTGTCACTAGTAATAATTTATGTTTACAGAATGTAAATATAAATCATACCCAGCCCCTTGAGGCAAATTTGGATGAACCTACGCCATCTTTAATGGAAAGTCCTCAATTGATAGAAAGTAAGAAAGTTTTTCAAATAAGACATTTTTTCTTTTTAATATTTTTTTTATTAAATTTAAAAAAATAAATTTCAGGCATAGAACCATGGAACCAGCCCGGGCCATCCAATAGAGTTCATATTGCTCCTTCTCCACATATCCATGCTGTAGGAATTGTTGAAGGTAGTTGGTGTTTTCAGTATAATAAGACAATAAACATGAGAATTCCATTTATCTTATTTATACCAACACATAACTAAAGTTATCTTATAAAATGTCTCTATTTTCAGGTATCGAACTGCAGCCAGGGTCATCAAGCCAAGCTCATGATGCTACTCCATCTCATGTCCATGACAATCTAGAATTAATCGTAGAAGGTAAACATGAGTTTTCATTGTTTGTAATTTAGTAAGACCTCATACATAACACAATGAACATGATAATTTATTTCACCTGTTGCAATACTAATTAGAACATTTTGCTTGCATGCAGATTTCAATATTATTACCTTAATTGTATGTGTATATTAGATATGATTGCTGTTGTACCATTACAAAATAGTATCCATAAAAGATAACACCTTATGGATAAAATTGATGTTATTTAAATAAAGACCAAGAGTATCTAAATTTTATTTACAAAAACATTCTTAATCATTGCTTGATATGAACCGTTAATAATAAGATAAATAATTTTCTTTTATTAGGTGATGCGGTATTGAACCATCCTTCGCCTGTGCAGCCTGCCCAGTCTGGTCATACACCTCGCCGGACACAGTCAGTTGGGTAACCTCGGAGACGTATTCGGGGATCACCTCGAAGACTTCCGAGGAGATCACCCCGGCGAGCATTAAGAGCAAACGATGAGGCTAGCCAACAATTTTTGCGATGTGACAGAGAATGGAGAGACCTGAAGCTGCAGCAACACAGAGACAACATGGATATGAGAAGAGAGCAAAATAGAATAAGGGAGATGGAGTTGCAGACTCAAAGGGAATGGCAATGTGTTGCATCAAGAGCATTAGATTTATTAAATAAACTAGTTTCTAAGTATTGTGGAGATAATGCCTAGTTAAGATGTAAAATACTTTATTGCATTAAACCCAAAGTTTTGTATAATGGCGAGCTTAATGCTAGTTAGTATTTTCTTCCAGCTAACCATTTGTGATGTGGATCGTGGATGATAATATTGTTTGAATCGTGTGTATACAGACAATCAGTCTCTACCTAAATATAATTTTACACATTCCAGTTTCCAGAACGAATTTAGGCATCTAATCCCCATGTTACATTCAAATTACTAGTTTATTCATTATTAATTTACAAAATATGTCAACCAAGTAATAACTAATTATCTATCTATTTATGGTCTTCAATTAGTAGTGTACAACTGTACATCCTTTTGAGGGATTATTCTGCTGCTAGGTACAAGTAACTTTTACAAAGGGACCACTTTGAAATGTCAAAAAAAGTCAGATTTAAAATTATTACTATATTTTAATCTCGACTATAACTAATTAGGCTTAGTTAAGTATTACTACAGAATATGGAAAATGTGATGGTGGTACATTGATAAAAAAATACAATCATTTAACATAAATTTCTTATTGATTCAATCTTCTGACTAATTGGTCCCGTAATACCCTTCCCCGAATTAGGGCAGTGGTGGAACCTTCCTCTGCATTACTTCTCTCCATATTCAAATTTCGTCCTCCATCATATTCTTGTCCTATAAGAAGCAAAAGAAAATTAGATTTAGATTGACTTTGCATTCATGGATAATGCCATAAACATAGACTTACTAAATAAATGTGTAATGTGTTGGTACATACCACCATTATCTTCCACATTCATTTCACCACACGTGATTCCCATGTTATATAGGACGCAACAAGCTTGGATTATCTTTGCACATTTTAATGGCTTATAATGAAGAACCCTGTCTTTATTTAAGCACCGCCAGCGATTCTTCAGTCTGCCAAATGTGTTTTCGATGACCACTCTAGCTGAACAGTGCTTATCATTATAATTTGCTTCCGCTGAGCCTGGAGTGGCATCTATAATGGGAGTCATCAGCCAAGGGCGTTGGGGGTAACCAGAGTCACCTAAAATCATAAGGGACATTATTTATAATAATAATAAAAACATACAGAATACAATCACTTCTTCTGTTCCCAAACTTGGATACCCTGTGCCATGGTAACTAGACAAGGACATCACAAACATGAAATAATACCCAGACTGAGCCCATTTGTACAAATCAAAGGATGGTAGCCCCTTATGGGAATCATACCCACGACCTCTGTTATAAATGAAGAACTTGAAGAATACCTCTTTATTTTTTATAGTTATATCATTACTAATAAAATTCCATTGAATTTGTTTAGCTGTATAAACAAAAAAATCGTATTAGTATTTGTTTAGCTAACAAAACTTTACCTAATAGCCACACAGATTCTCCATGGCTGTGCAATGTTTGCATGTATTGGTTAACATCACTGTTTTCCCATATAAATGCGTCATGATTTGCACCTCCGAATTTTGCATTTACATTCAAAATTCGGTATTCATCGTCGCACACCTACAAAAAATAAAGTTTTTAGATTTATGGAACATAGAATAAATAAATATATTAATACATAAATGTTCTCAAGTATTATAAAATTATACATAACTTACCATTTGTACATTGAGGGAATGGTAGTGTTTGCGACAGTAAAACCAATGTTCTACTTCCTTAGGTGGACAAAATATTTTGAAATGACTACAATCAATGCAGCCGGTTACTCCTGGTATCCCATATTTGGTATAAAATCTACAAAATGCATTTAAAAATAATATCAAGCAAATTTAGGCTTAGGTACATTAGTTGATGATTATTAACAATAATTATTAATCAAGATGATAAATTTAAATTGAATGGATTTACAAAAGTAATTACCTCTGACTTATTGCTTGCCTAGCAGATGGAGAATCAGGAAAATGAATATACTTTTTGAGCATGTCGCTGTGGTTTAAGGCTTGGGTCACTTCTTCTATGTAAACGCCGCCTACTGGCCGTTGATAAGATCCCGATGCAAAGAAGAATAGTGCAGTGAGTACCTATAATCGGAAATAGAGTTAGTACCTAGGTAGAAGACTAGAAAAAAACAATACTGTTTCAAATTACAAAAGATACCTATAAGTACCTTGTGTTCCAAAGAAACCCGTTGAGAAGATTTTAAGTTGGTGTGTCGTCTTAGCTCTTTGCATAAGAACTTAAAAGACCTCTTATTGACACGATATCTCTTCTTAAATTCGGTCTCCGATAGGTCCACCAAAGGATCACTTGAAACACGAGCTTTTGCACGAATATTACACATGTTTTGAACCTCACATGCTCTAGCAGTTTTCATCATCCTCCAAGCCAAAAAGAAACGTGCTGACATCCTTTTTTTTTCGAAATAAACCACTCAACTTTAGCAAATTCTCACCGCCAAAATAGATGTGAAAGATTTACTTTGCGAGCGTGAGTAAGTTTACCGTTCGAACTGTCAAAACGCTGTCACAATAGAACTCGCACTCGTTTCGATTCGCGTTTCGGCTGTAAATGAGTTCACTTCTCGATCGCCGCTGTCCTCACTGGTGACAACGTTAACCATTAAAACTCGCACTCACCAATTTTAATTTACATACTTGCCGCTAGGTGGCGCTTCCTCGACGGCATGTAAATATGAGTTTACGTTAACGCGATCGAGTAGTTAAAAAAACTCGCACTAAGGACACAGGTATCAAGTGACGAACAACTACCTAGTAAGCATTTCTGCAATACTCCTAACATCTTAAGTTTGAACATAACACAACATTGTGAAGTATTTTAAGTTAACTTAGTTTGGTCTTCGATGTTATCTTAAGTTATTTTCTTCTTCTTTTGTATTCGGCAGTATGTACGGGCATCGTACACTTTTCTAGGTCGCCGTGTTGCTGACTGTGCACCGCGCACATTCTGTTGCCTGCGCCAGACAGTTGGCTTTTGCCTCTCATTAACAACATACGTCTTCCAACATGTAACTGTGCACAGTATCTAATAAACACCATGAAGACTTGAAACATCATCATCTACTCTCTTCATCCACCACCGCCCTACAATCTACAACATCTGCTGTGCGACAGAGTTGAATGGCACACGCTCTCCTCTGCTCGTACAAAATGAATAAAATTACATAAAATACAAATAATGTTAATGACTTACAAGGACAAATAAGCTGGTTATCAGCTGACTAGTGGTAAGGAAAGGTTGTACAAGCTGCAAATTTTACTCAGAGAGTTGGCTATTTGCAGTACCAGCTGATAACTGACTGCCTCATTAGTATAACGGTAACGCGCTGCATACAACACGGAGATTGCGGGTTTCATTCCTGCTGAGAGCCTTCGTTCACAGATTCGTACAAATGGACTAAGCCTGGTGTTTTTCACGTGTCCGAGCCTTTCTGTTTACCATCACACAGGCTATCCTATATGCGTCTAGGACGAGGGTGTATACTGTGTGTAAGTTATTTATTTAGCTGGTTAGCCGCACAGAGCTGGTCAGTACTGGCGAGCTAGTCGAAGTGGGAGTCCCAGTAGCGCCGCTACGTGTGCAGCTCGCCGGGGCCGTGGTGGGGGTGGGGGTGCGGCGCGGGGTGCGGCGGGGGCGCGGGCGCGGGGCTGTGCGCCTCCAGCTCCAGCGGGGGGAGCGCGGGGGGAGGCAGCGCCAGCACGTACCTGCTCCAACACACACGTGGTTACTATGTTATACTTACTTAATAGAGGCGGTGACACTAATTCTGATGATCATCATTAAATTCTGGTTTGAGAAAATGTATAAAGTGTTCAGCCCTTCAATAACCACCACTACGTGTAAGAGTAGACCCTTCATGTTCATTCTGAGACAGGTTTCTTGCCAAGTTCCCCATATAGTCTCTAGAGCCCGTTTCTAAAAAACGATACTTCAATAAATAAGATATCTGACAGTTCTTCGAAAACGGTCCTAGGAGGCCTGTGGGAGGCCTCGTCCGTCGCAGTCCTCATCGTGGCCTCACTGAGTAACTGAGCATTGTGACCTAGTGACTCACCACCACGTCCTACTAACTCAGCGTGCGTAACTGACTTACCAGTATAGAAGCGTGTGACTAACCGTGCCCCAGCGAGCGCTGTACTACTGGGACTCGGGGCTACGCCCCAGTGACTGTACACTGTTCCCCAGGGACTCACCGGTGCAGCAGCGCGCGGAAGGCCGCGGCCGGCTCGAGCGGCGCCAGCGGCAGCGGCGACACCAGCCGCCACCACTCCGGCCCGCCGCCCACCCACTCGCCGCCTGCGCACCGACACACACATATACACACACACACGTTACCAGCGGGAACAACCAACAAACAGGGAGTTACTGAGGTCTAATTATTATGCACTCTAAAACCTGAACTTGCGTTGGTTTGGACATAAAACGTCAAGATTGAGTTAAGATTTGGTGCGTGAAATATCGGGGCAGGACTGAAAAACACGAGCCTAGTCACTGAATCCATTCTATCGTTAGTTAATCTTAGAATTATCATAATCACGTTACACCACGAGCTTATTTATAGTTCCATGGGGTAATTCTAGAACGACGGCTGTATACACATTCGGAAATATTTGATATTATAGATCTTTCCATTGTGTGACTTCAATCATGCCTGGGTCTTGCAAATTCAGTTACCTACTTACGAAAATAAAAAATATTTTCATCATGAGCAGCCTATATACGAGTACGTCCCACGGCATAGGCCTTCTCTCAGGAAGAGAGTAAACCTTTTGACTGAGTTACAAAATTCGTCACATTTCTGTGTTTTAGCAAGTTGTCTGTTAGTTATAATGTAACCCTTTCTATTTTAGACACCTCCAGGTGACAATCATGCGTTATTTCATGAACGCTCTCTTTGTCGACCCGATCGCCACCTGTCACTTGTCGCTGTCACGTCGATAATCGACATTTAATTGTCACTGGCGCCTGATACCGCACAACCCCTTTTAAATTGATATTTACAACGATAACGCGTCTAACAGCTACTGCAAATGCTATAATGATGTTTGTTTAGTTCAGTGGTAGCTTTCGCGCAATATGATTTCTAACTTTGTTAAAGTTTAGTTTTCTTAACTGCTATGGATTAAGCCAATCTAGTAGAGCAGATGGTATAGGAAGTGCTACCAGGGTAGCATGAGCCCTTATACCGCGCGGGGATAAACAAAGGTTCGCGCCATCTCGCTCTTTTCCGTTATGTGCGTGGAGGATGGGGCGATCGGTCTGCGTCTTTGGAATCATGCTAGGCAGCCTTGGCAAACCTACTCCAGAAAAAATATATCTACAGCGTCAGTGATTACATTACCTGTCTGTTGTAGATTAATTGCCACTAGGTGATTCTAGTTTAGTTGTTAAAACCCAGTTACTGAACATTGATCACTTTAAAGTGTTAACTACGTATTTATTTGTGGGTTTATTCTACTGTACATTTATCAAAGATTTACTGAAACCAAAATATTTGCGTCCAATTTTTAATGACACCTTTTAATATAAAATGGATATTATATTCGTTAATAGTCACTAACTATAATTGTCGTTATAAATGACCTCAATTGCCGGTTCCCCGAGACAGGGCTATCGCATTACAGCGAGTTGATTACCGGCCTACAAGCGGCCGGCGGTGCCGTCCGTCTGGTCTAACGCGCGATAAATCACAACCATTATAAGCTCATCAGCGTCGGGGGTCCACCCCTGTATTTACAGAAATACTGCACTCTGTCCACTGCTGTGTTACTACCGTCAGTGTGGACGTGACTTTCCGCCGTGCGAGAAGTGTATATCGAGCAGCGGCTGTTAGAGCTAATTGCTCTAGTTACGCGTGAGCCACAATTGTTTCGATTTCCATATCGCCTTAAATCGGAGTGTCAACTGAGCTCTTTAGACATTTTTGTCGTCGTTACCGATACACGCGCCGTGGGTATTAAAAAGTAATTTACAAACAAACCGCCTAAATCTCCTTTTTACTGCTGCAATATAACTTCAAAAATAAAAGGAGAGATAAGTTTCACATTTTGCAAACAGCATAAGACGTAGATCCTACCTAATTTAATTTTTTCACATTTCTGGAACAACTCTATGGGTGAAAGTAACAATTATGTACTTTGAACTTTGCCCCTTTTACACATTAATGTTTTAGTGGGATTTAAGTATTTTGCCACAAATACATAAAGACAACTAGTAGCTATAAGGGTGCAGCGATGTACAAAGCTTTGATTCAAATTTTCTCTTTACTTTCCATGTCAAGATGTGTGAACTGGGATTCCTGGGGATCGTAAAATTTCACACAAAAAACATAGTTCGACTACGTGTTTCGACATGTGTTTCCACATCATGATGATGCTTGTGTCCATCACAGTGATGAACGACTAGGACTTATTCTTGACCCAAGAAAGTGCTCGGATGTGAGATGCAAACCCTAGAGTGCACTTAAACGTACGCCGTAACACAGCTGACCGCTAGAATTATATGTGCAATCGTAGGAGGGTTTAGAACGAGTTTTGGAAAAGACTGTGTCGTGAAGTTCGTACCGTGGTCGTGGTGCATGAAGGGCGCGTGGTCCCTGCCCAGCGCCTTCTCGCGCTTGCGCCACTTGGCGCGCCGGTTCTGGAACCACACCTGCAACAACGCCAGTATTAGTATAAACAGATCTACACACACAACGTAACAAAAACATCCACGCGTTACTAGTCGGTCCCTCTGTTACGGTAACCGGCAAAAGATACCTATTGCAAACAGTAAAACACCCGGCCTGAGGGCATGATGAACAAACTTGATAAACAAGCTTTAAAAAGGAAAATGTTAACGATTTTTAGCATTTTAACAATCTGTTAACTTTATTATTGATTTAAGGTTGATTTATAAATTTTCATCGTATTGAAAAATAGTTGATTTGCTGGCAGGGAAAGTTTCTGGTACATAGTATACATAATGATGTGGCATAATAATAATATGATGATCAAATCGGAAGTTCCTGTTGCATCGTCCCTAGCTAGTGGAAGCTATCGAAGCCATTTGCACCTCGGGAGCCATGGGCTTATTAAAAACATCAAAAACATTAAAGAGACATGATTCAGACAGATATCTAGCTCGGTCAGTCGCAATCCTACTTCTGAAAATACAATAGACTTAGTATGGTGTAATTTGAGCAGTGCGCTCTTTATTTTGGTTTACCAGGTCGGCAAGTCGCATATAATTTTGGTGGTGAATTATCGATTGCACACTGTAAATAGGTACTTCAAGTAGGATGTCCTAAATATTTTTAAAAATTTTATCTAAGGCACAAATTCATAGAATGAGCCGTAAGATAGGTAACCGTCGCTGTCTCTCGCACCCTTCACATTAATTTTAAGTGATTAGTTAAGTTTTACGTATCTAACTCTTGTGATATATTTTTATTCATATTTTTAGTGTAAATGTATGTACTAACTTTTATATGGGTAAAGCCTGAAATAAACGATTTTATTATTATTATTATTAAATCACTCGACAGCGAGGTCGATCTCTAAAGTATGTGCAACATCGCGTCAATAATAAATTGCTTTGCATACACATAGGCGCGAGGACTGCGTGTGAGAGCATGTGTTGTGTGTATGTATGTGTGCGGACGATTTTTCCCAGATTGCGGCGGAGTTTTAATTTTTTTTATTGTGTAATTGTTGGCAATTTGCTCCTCCCCCCTCCCGCGGCCGCCCCGCCCCCGCCGCCGCCCGCGCGACTACAATGGCTCGTAATGAAAAGCAATTACGCATACGTGGTCGCCATACCGCCGCGGCCGCCGCGCTGCAGCCTCTATGCTCGCGGTAATAGGGGCCATTTCACAATGGCACAATGTGAGAATAGAATCAAATTGAGCTAGTCGCGCCGCGGTGCTAATAAAAAGACATTGTGTCGTCGAGGACGAAAAAATTGGAGTAATTTCATAATTTCGCAAATGACGCCATTTTGCGCGAGTGCTTTGTGTCCCCCGCACTTCCTCTCTCCCTCCCCCCCCCCCCTCCTCCTCCGCCCCGGCGAGACTTAATGATAGCTTTTGTGAAACAGACTCCGCGACTAGCTACTGCCGCGATAACTAACGAACATTGGGATGCAAGTTGCGCTCCGCAGACACTTCAATATCTTTGGACCATTATTACACCGTGTTAGGAAATGCAATTACTAGCTCGAATTTCGAACTAAGACATCAAAAAGATAAACTTGGAAAAAATCTGCTAAATGGTCTTGAAGCCGACAAGTTTTTCAGATACAGTGTCTAGAAAAATAAATTCTGGCCAAAATTTCCCGATGAAACTGAATACGTTTTAATGTTAAAAACATCTTCGCAACTTATGGTTTCATGTCATGATTATGCAAAATAAAGAAGTGACTCGGTTTCAAAGCTGCGGGACTGCACTAAACAGAATACGACGCAAAGAGCCGACTTCCCCAATGGTGGAGATGACGATTTGACCCGCAGCGGTGATTCTGTTCCAGATACGTGTATGCCATGGACACGGCGGCGGTTACCCGCTCGGCTGCGCGCTAATTGCGCTGCACTCCGCCGCTTGTGTTGGCTGCCGTGCGTCCCAAGGCACAGACGATAGCGGACGCGGCACAGGTGGTAGCGGGTTCAACACAGGCAGAAGTGGGCGCGGCACAGGCGGTAGAGGAAGCTGCATAGGCAGTAGCAAGCGCGATTCGCGGCACACGAGCCATCACTCCACTTCACTAGCAATAGGGTTCAGCACTAAACGTCCTCCAATTAAGCTCCTACTGGGAGATTTTAGCGCAGATGTGTAGAAGTCTCAACCCAATCTTCTGCAGATTCGATGTTATTGTTTATAGCTATCGCTAAAAACATACCCACATTTTTAAGCAAACATTTTCTTGTCTAGCGATGGGCTGATTTATTGTTGACACCATATCTTCACGCATTTACACGCTACGTCCGCCAATGTATGTCAATGAATGAACTAGCGAACGACCTTCGACAGTTCCTCTTTAGATAAGAATTTAAGCAAGTGGATAATACTGAATAAGTAACATGTCAAATGCTTGCGAAAGTTTTTTTTATTGATTAGAACTCCTAAATTCATGGACTTGTATCCGATTCACTCCATAGTGATACCTCTGTGCGCATCGCGCAAGGGTGTCGTTTCAAACGGGAGATCGATTGCGTTCTTTATTTCAATGCTACTCGTGACTGCGGCGCATTATGAGCCCTATTGTCTTGGCGGCAAGAGTCACGCGCCGCATCGAGTGGATTAACAGTCGTTTGCCTCAAGAGTGCTTGAGAATTCACTCTTTTAGGGCTCGCTAAAAAGGGATTCGTTCTGTTGACAAGTCGCATTAGGGTTGCGTTGCATTGTCTCGCTGTTTGCAGGACTCTGGCGTTCGAGATGGAGAGCAATCAACTCACGACTGCTCATCGTTTGCAATATGTAATACATCTTGATTGCTGCTTAAGTTTATCAGAAAGATTAAACAATTTCACTCATCGATATACTCAACCCCACAACCTCTTCAAGATAGGAGTCATGTGGATTTATAAATGTCGTATAAAGTCAAACATGGATAAACAGCGGGCATGGGCAACCCTGGCCGGCAGCGTGAGGTACTCGTACTCGTATTAATACTCGTAGCGGAGAGCCTTAACTGTTCAATCGCTCAACAAGTGCGCGCCTTGTGCGTCGAGTTGACTCTCCGCCCTCACCGACCTCTATACGGCTCTAATGCAATTAATCTGGCGAGCGAGCGAGTTGCGTGAGCTTTTAATTACTCTCTTATAAAGTGTAAATGGGAAGGAGAAATGGACTAATTGATCGACTATTTATTGAGGAGAAAAATCTTTTTAGGCTTAAAACGGTGCATTCCTGTAGCTACTGAATGTAAGTGTGACTCGATTACTAGCTAAATATACGGACATAGCAATATTTGACAGGACTAATTGCGGTAAGATTTATTAAGTAGGTAAATTCCAATCGCGATTAGAGCATGTGTGAGAATTGTGAATCATTAAGGTCCGCATTGATATCGCTCTTACCGCTGAAATCGATCTCGAGTGCAGCTTGATGGACCTGTCAAGGAGCTATATTGTATGTAACAGCTTCTTGAATAATTACACATGTAACGGGTCTAGTCGCGATTGTTTCTGTATGCTCATACAAACGCCGTCTTGAACGCCGTAAGCCTTTTATCAGTAAAGTCCTAAAATGTTGCTACAAGCTGAAATGTCATTGATATTCTGAAGCGGCTAATTGTTCACTAAAAATTGGCAATATTGTGCTAATTTTGCATAAATTGTTGGCAATATTCCACTAATTGACGTTGACGCCCTCCGCGCCACTGAGCGCAGGTCGCTTCTGCACGTATTGTCATCGGTAACTGCGCTGATGGCCAACCAATGTATCACGCACTTTATTTAATGTATTTATTCCTGTATTCGTTTTTACTTTTATTGTATGGATACAGAAACATATAAAATAGCATTTAAACGTAAAAACAACCATGTAATTAAAATATTAACTTTCATTACTGTATGGTATCCGGCTGCCTTTGACTCTGTATGCCTCACAATGTTCTCTTCTCCAATTCGTGGTAAGCGTTCCTGGTTGTACAAGTACTTAAAATACTCAATTGTTACCTAAGTTGCTGTTACCACTCATTGTATAATTGTTTGTTTACCCAAATAAAATAAAATAAAATATCCTCTTTCTTCTTTCTTTCTTTCACTAAACATAGGTTTATGTGACTACACACTGTCCAAATTGTTTAAACCATAACTTTCTAGCTAAGAATTAAACAACACAAATCTAGTCACACTTGTCAGGGTTCGTTAATCATCTCTCTTCGACTCTGAACCGCTTTTGTTTGACCTAAACGAGAACGGTACAGAGGTTTCCTGTACTGTGAAACGAGATAATGTCCAATATAAGTGCCACCATTAACTTCTCCCGAAAGTTCCAAAGCTCGTCAGACACTTACTCTGTATATCGCGTAATTGCTTGACATGAAGCTTCGCCACGGCTCGAGATGCCACGAGCCTCAGATGAATGAGACGCAAACGAGTGCACGAGTGGTTAATGCGCGGGATTACGTGACACCCGCAGCCGCGACTCCCGCGCCCACACGATGAGACCACGTCGATGCGGGGACCCTGCGGCAATCTCGAGCAATGATCGCGGGGACGACGACAGTACTTGCTCACAATTAAGTTTTTTTACGTTTCAAAGCTGATAATGACGGATTCGAGATTTAACGAGGCATTCAAATTAAGTCCTGCTTTTTCTCTTGCACTGGAAATCCTTTTCCCGTGATGGATTTTCTTTCATTTAGGGTGCAGAAATGTTACCAGTCAAACCTCTGTATCACAAATACATAAGGAGAGCAAAGCTCAAGACCTCGTTTTCAAAATTGAAAGCACGGGTTTTAAGTGAATCCAATTGCGCAATTGTAAATAGCACAAGTCTAGAAATTCCACCCGCCAGCGGACACAATGTGCATGATTGCTCCGCAGTACACTCCAACACCTTGCAGCGTACACTATTTTATTCAATTGCCATATTTACTTTCACGCAACAGGAGCTGCACTTTAACTCGTAGCTGAGTTCGACAGTACCTCCAGGCGGAACAGCGCATAATGGCGCTAATTTTAATTACAATTGTCCCCCCCGCCCCGCGCTCCCCCGCGCCTCCTACCCCGGCTGTTATTGTCGCGAGTGCATAATGCAAGTCGATTGCTAGCGCTGGCCAATCGCCGTCCGGAAACTAAACATATCTAAGCGTTTGTGCAGAACGTAAAAATTTTAAATCATCAATATATACAGGACCTTGAGTTTTAAAGTTTGAGGAACAAAAGCACAAACAGAACCTAATGGTACTTTTTATTCTTTTTGGGAGTAATCACCACGTAGTTAAGGATACTTTTCCATTTGCTTGAAACATTTATTCGACTCCAAATTAGTTGAAAGCATCATCTGCTTCTTCACCGGACTGGAACCTTTGAGTAAGAAGGTGTTTCTTAATTTTAGGAACTGTAAATTTTTTTTTTCAATCCTTTTAAATGTCAAAACGTAGATAAAAATGCATCTCTTTCCATTTACAGTCAGTTTGAACGAGTCGTGATACAATAAATTTGCTTTGCGGCTTTGAAAAACGTTAAACGTCAGACGTTAAAAAGACTCCACAACATTAATCTAAAAATTCTGTCCTTTTAGCACCACAAAACGTACTCGCTCGCACCGTCATGCTGTAAATACTGGTCACTACATCCTTTCTCATTCCCCAAAGTTCCCTGTCATTCAAAGTAATACCACATATACTTGTAATAGACCTCATTTGTGACCGAGTCCAATATAACGATTGAAGATGTAATTATGAAATAGGTGAAATAGTTTGTCTATTTGGGGAGGCTGTTTACGAAAAATGGTCACTAAGAAAGTAAAATGGAAATGAAAGTAAAAGCAAGAAATGGTGTAGGTATTAAATAAATAATGTATGACCAATTTCAAGCCAACAGTAGAAATACTGTTCGCTGACCGTAAATGTATAGATGTGTTATTCCGCATTTATAATGCTCACCTGTACCCTCGCCTCGCTGAGGTCGAGCCGCGCGGCGAGCTCCTCGCGTGTGAACACGTCCGGGTACTGCGTCGCGTCGAACGCGCGCTCCAGCTCGTGCAGCTGCAGCGTCGTGAACGTCGTACGACTGCGCCGCACCTGCCGGAGGAGTGTAGATCAGTGGGTAGCTGTGAGATAACGTACCTATTATGGACTGAATAAAAGCAAGCCAATGAAAGCCCTGAACAAGGCGTAAAATCAATTTAATTTATGTAGGAAGGTGCTTTGTGGTGCAGAACAATTTTCTGGAGGAGGGAAGGGGAGGGTCTCCAGTCAGGAACGGTCACCCGCGTAGCCATGGTGCACTGGACGCATACCCAACGCTTTTAAGCTTGGAGAAATTTTCAACGACTTGTTCGTTGAAAATCTACTACACCTCTCTTTAATATAAATTTTGTCAAGTATTTTCAAAAGATAATGTAAGTATAATGGGTACGTACACTGCTACGTACCTTCCTGGGCCGCACGAGCTCTAGGTCGGCGTCGTGTTCGGCGTGTTCGGCGTCGTCGTCGTGGTCGGCGTGCGGCGAGCGCGAGTCGACGGCGTCGCGCGCGAACGTGTCCGTGACGTCACGGGGCGGCGATAGTGAGCCCTCTGAGCACGCCGCCAATTCCGGCTCTGGGGGCATAACACATTCTGTCAGCTCCGGCTCTGGAAGCATAAGACATGCTGTCAACTCCGGCTCTGGGGGCATAACACATCCTGTCAACTCCGGCTCTGGGGGCATAACACATTCTGTCAACTCCGGCTCTGGGGGCATAACACATTGTGTCAACTCCGGTTCTGGGAGCATAACACATTCTATCAACTCTGGCTCTGAAAGCATAACACATTCTGTCAACTCCGGCTCTGGGGGCATACATAACACATTGTGTCAACTCCAGTTCTGGGAGCATAACACATTCTGTCAAATCTGGCTCTGGAAGCATAACACATTCTGTCAACTCCGGCTCTGGGGGCATGACACATTCTGTCAATCACTACACTTAGAAGGTATCATCTGAAGAGTTCACGAGTGCAGACCAACAGGTTTACCTCAAAAAATTGGAATTCCTGAAATACGACGATTAGAGTTTTCCATTTAATCTCGTCATCGTTATCTACTGTCAGTGCAGCATTTACCACTCTAATCCCCAGTTTCTCGTACACTAACACGCTGTTAATCTACTGTTAACAGCTGTCAATTGACCAAAGTGCACATAAAAAAACCACTGGCAGCTGTTAACAGTAGATTAAAAGCTTGTTAGTGTACGAGACACCGGGGGTCAATCGCGCTGTTTGATAGATAATGCTTAAAATATATTACAAACAATGGTCATTCCTTATGTAGGAAAATTAAAAAAATAGATTGAGTAAAATATGATATTTCAAAAAATATGTAAAAAAAATTAAAAAAAACAAATATTGTTGCAAAATAGCACTCTTATTGCGATGTTTTAGGAATTGCGCATTTTAGAGATAACCTTGTATATGACTAAAACACGTCGTATTCAATACGTGTGTAAAATACGGATATAAACGTTTAAGGGTCTTTTAAACCATTGTTGTGGGGCACAGAGGTTACCTATAGCACAGTTTAAATTATACTGTGGTTATAGTGACACTATCCTGACGTTCGTCGTGATAACTTTATCTCTTTTACGTTTGAATGTTTATGAACAGTTATTTCTTTCGTGTCAAACCCCGTGAAACAATGACTAACGAAATGATATCACTCACACATCCTAGCACCTGTCAAGCACAGTAAACGCAAATCAACTTTCAATTAGTGTTATTTTGGCTTTTAAAGATATTAGTGGCTATCACGGAATCATATCATATAGGTTTTGATGTATAAGTTTAAGATGATTTGAGAAAAGATGGTCAGAGTGGAGTTTTTTTCCCGCTGCCTTTTTCTCCACTACAAATACGGCCCGAAGGCAGCGGCTAACATAGTAACATAGTATATTGACATTCAGCAAACAGAATGTAAATTCTTTACGTTGAAATAAATTATTGATTTCTTGATTTCTTGATCACCTCTACCCAGTTACGTTACTAGTGAAACAGAAATAAATCCATGGCAGTGTAGAGCACATATTATGATAATAAACAACGCTTGTTGTCCGTTTTATAAGCTGTTACAATGATACTGGTACTTAACATTAACATAAGTGACTTTGTATTCCATCTCATTAATGCTTTTGCTGCTATTTTGCAGTAAAAAAGAAGATTAAATAGTAGCTCGGTACTCTATGGAGCTCTGCGCTAATCGTTTTGACAATAATACAATCAATGCTTAAAAAAAGTGATGTGAGTTCTGCTATCAACTTGGGCTTTGTATCGACCCTCTTCTGTTTGTATCTGTTTGTTTGAGAATTATAATTGTTTGCGTTACTCGTATAAGAACTTTTCAGACCCATAATGGCTCTCGTTTTACATTGTCAAAGGAATTGACTTAAAACGTTTGTACAAAGCAATATGTACTTAATTTTGAGCTTGGTTTAAGGGATACGGCCGTAATCTGCCGAAGAACCGGTACAAGAGCCAATGGGGTACAATGGCACTCGTATTGAGACCACGAACTGGGAAGTGCAACGTACGCCACCAGCTCGCTGAGACCGAGTGAGACCATCGATCTGATTGCCAGCAGCAGCTGGATGAGAATGGCCGAGGACAGATAGAAAAGACCTGGCTTGGGGAAAGCCCACGTCCAGCAAAACATAGTGTTTTCAAAAACCATTAATAACATAATTAACTAGCTATTCCCCGCGACTTCGTCCGCGTGGACTTTATTTGATAAGAGTGGTTCTAAATAAGTTACGGATGTGAAACAAAAATAACAAAAAAAAATCTTATGTTTAGAACATTTATCTTTTCGATTATATTTATAGTACAACCTCTTTACATATTACGTTACACATTCGTCTCTTAGGTGCTAACATAATGTAACCCCCAGCCCGTTATATTAAACGTATGACCCCGATAGTAAAGGAGAAAAGTTACTATGATGCAAAACACTCTAATGGCCAACTGTGATCGTCTAGTCTAGTGAGGACCCTTCATTGTGAACGTATTAATAACCCAAGAACTTTTAGGATATGAGATTGAGTAATGAGTGTATGTAAGAGATCCGTTAAAATAATAAAAGTGGAACTAAGAACATTCAGTTCAAACCAAATGTTTATTAGAAAAGGTAAATTTTAGAAAGATTCGAAGAAACTAAAATAGCAATAAAGCAACATTAAATAAGCAGAAGCGAGACAAAATTGGGATAAAGAAGGAAAATTTTAATAAAGAAGTTAAGTTTAGAAGACAATAAATTAAAGGTTAAATAAAATAAATTCCATGTAAATAAAATAAGATTATAGTAGCAAAATATTTGAAATAAATAACTACTTGTCATACTACTACACATGTGAGTGTTTTAGTATAACGTCCCCTACCAAAGGCCGGTTAAGGCAGACATTATTAGCCAGCTAAGTAGATAATAAAGGATAAGAAGAAGTGAGTACAATACTCAATTATCTACTAGCCGATAGTGCTAATTATGTCTACCGTGGATGGGGATTGGCCACCACTACGTTATACTGTTAATATATACTTAGAAATAATAAAACTATGACTGACTAGAAATAAGAATACAATGATTCATTATTCCGAGTCTATGCCTTAAGAAAACATACATGATTAACGCAAGAATTGGCAAAGAGACGTTCAGCAGTACAATGCATTGGCAGACGAGAGTGAGAGAGGTAAAAAAACAAATGCACAAAGTACGTTGGAATAAGACTCCATCGAAGCTTACCAACACTGAAACAGTCCGGCCAAACCCACGCAACCATGAAATGTCACCCAAAGACATAAGTCATACAAATAAATATAGTAAAAGCAATAAAAGCTTTGAGCAGGCATAGACATATTAAAACTCAAGTCACTTCACACAATTAACGCAAGAAACGGCAAAGGGATGTTCAGCAGTACAATGCATTGGCAGACGAGAGTGTGAGAGAGGTAATAACCAAATGCACAAAGTACGTTGGAATAAGACTTCATCGAAGCTTACCAACACTGAAACAATCCAGCCGAGCTCACGCAACTATGAGATGCCACTCAAGGACAAGTCAAACATAATAAAAGCTTTAAGCAAGTATAGAGATCTTAAGACTCAAGACGCTTCACACAATTAACGCAAGAAACGGCAAAGGGATGTTCAGCAGTACAATGCATTGGCTGACGAGAGTGTGAGAGAGGTAATAACCAAATGCACAAAGTACGTTGGAATAAGACTTCATCGAAGCTTACCAACACTGAAACAATCCAGCCGCGCTCACGCAACTATGAGATTAAGCAGAGTATTAAGCCAATATACTTAAAATGAATATAGCATTACTACTACAAAGCCTATAGTGGCTCTTAACTACTCTCTAACGTCCCATAACGTCTTTCAATTCCTAACAATAATCCGAGTTTTGACCACCCTATATATTATTCACCCTATATTGCGCCTAAAATGCAATAATACTAAAGAAACAACGGTCGGAAGGAAAAGTATCTACGCACCTAGATAAATTGTTCCTACCTCTGCAATAGTGGAATGACCCGTCCGAAGGTCAAAAGATAAGTACCTATGAAGCTAATATTTTCGTTTCGTTTTACCTATTCCTTAGTTTCAAATGATCACCGTGTGGATGAAACGCACCAACCTTTACGTCTAGTTTTAAGGTAAGGACCAGAGACATAGATAAGCAGTAAGTTTAGTAGCTACTAATTCAAGACTCGCACAATTAAATAACGAATACAATCTTTTAGTCCAACAGAGCTTTGCAGGTTTACATTAGCGCGGCGCGGAATTTTGCGGGGTTACATCTACATCCTTATGAGTAGGTGATAAGAGAATTACTTAACGCTATCATTTACAGACGGGTTTGGAAACAGATTTATTGAACACTAAACCTATTGCGACATATTGATTACAATATCACTACACTACAAAACATTGTGGAAGCACCAATTTCATTTATTTTAGTTGTATTAAATGAACCTTAAACGCATCTAATGACCGCATTGTTATGGTGGGGACTTGGGGAAATACTTACTCTCATCATACCAGGGAGCAAATCAGGGAGCCTGCCTAATTTTTCCCAACCCCGTAAGCTAATATATTTAACCACCCATCAAAATTATTATTGTTTCAGCAAAACAAACCCCATTTACATTTAATCGTGTGTATGCGTGAGTGCCTAAGGTGTCTCCCTAGTCACAGCTATTTCCTACTTCTATCCTCCCTAACTCCGGAAAACCAGACTGTTTCAAATTACTTGGTAACTTGACTCAGTTAGCTTTCAGACTTTCTGGCCGGCCAGAGTGTGTAGCCTAGGATGTGTATGCGCAGGTGGTTTTATGGGTTCGGTAACCACCCGCAAGGTAAGAATATTCGGAATATAATACATAAATATGTTATGGGTGCAAAGTGCCAGAGGGCTAGAATCGTCTGTCACTCAAGGTAAGCAGGGGGAAAATTGCTACACCACGTATGCTAACGGAAGAAGATCTAACACCGCATTCACAAGAAGCATTTTATCCCAATCTTCAAACAAGATAATTAATGTAATTATCTCAATTCAAAATTATTGTTAGTATTACTTTTTTATTATTAAATTAAATTGGGAATGCCTCCGGTGAAGGGATTCTTTAAACCTTTCAACCCAAGCAGACTCAGATTCAGCCGTAGCATAGTAAGCAGAGCTAGATTTTGGGTTCCTTAGTCCATTAATTTAAACTTCTTAAGGCTCCCAAGTGAATTCGCTCTAAATTCACACGTTTGTATACTGAAACTCAATTACCACTAGCTAGTGGAATTAAGCTAGAGTAATAAGTGGAATTAAATGTCTGCAAAGGCTCAGAAAGCTATGACGCAAGAATGATAACGATCATCTCGTGTGCCCCCGCCGAGCCTTGGTTATTTGACAAAGGCTAGACACACGGATTATCCATAGCATACCTTTGTCACCGTGAGTTATCCTTTGCACAAATTTATTTCCGCATAAACGTAGTACTGTGGAGGAAAAGGATTAGTAAACTTTTATTTCGCGAGAGCTACCCTAATTACTAAGGCTGAAAACCCTATTTTACGCGGAAAACTTCTAGCTAAATATACAAACGGTTTAGGAATCGAAGGGCGCTTCTAACCTTACACTTTCACTTTCAAATCTCATTCCCTAGCTAAGAAAGTAATTCAGAACCTGAAACTTCAGACCAGAGCTGATAGTCTGGGACGCAATGCCCACAGGTGATGTTAGGTTACAAATCCAAAACCACTCTCCTACTTTCGAATTTAAATGCAAACGAAACTCCCTAATAGTAATAAATTCGCAAAATGGCGAATTTGCCTACGAGCGCAGCAGACGTATTTACTGTTCAATTTTCTGTTCCGGAAAAGCCCTGAATAGTTCCCGAACCCAGCTTTTATAATCTCGCGGCCCCCTCCTAATATGATGCCACTTCTCCCTCTCGCGAAACCAATAACGAAATCCCGCCAACTAAGAATTTTATTCCTTATTGCTATTAATTTAAGGACTTCAACATTGGTAATTCTATTTTTGTTCATCAAACTCGTACCACATCGCGCCACTATCTTCTCAATCAATTTCAGAACTTTAATATTATGCTATTTTATAAATTAATATTTAATGTCTGCAATTATATTGTCAATTAAGTTTCTATTTATTTATCTCGATATTTCCCGATTGATTTATTTTTCTACAATCCTTTTATCAATTTATTCAACGCACATTTGAATGACGCGGTGGTGTTTTCGAAAAACTAGTTTCTGTTAATAACAAAGTTTCGTATCTCGTATATAGAACAACATCTCTTTAATTCAGTCTATATTCATCTAAACATACTCTACTTTATCTACAATTGGGATTTGAAGCGTTATAATGATTTATTTGGTTGGCGTCAACCGGACGGAAATAACAGTGGCGCCCCCCCACTCAAACGGTTAATATCGTATTAACAAAGAACTAATACTGATACGCTACTCACTCCTAGATGGAGCTAACTCTAGAGCTTATGCGAAGATATTCGATAATGGGGACTTGCACCAAGAAAAACTTTAATAAAGTATGAGAGGACACGTCCAAAGGCAAAAAAACGTGGTATCTCTTTCTTCCGCGACCATACACTCCCTACGATACAAACAGTCAAAAAGTCAATACAATCACGCGGCACCACAACGCGGCATACAACTCGACCTCAGACCATGACGTCACTCCCCAACGTATGAACGCAACGCCTACAATATATGAAGCGTTTATCAATATATATGAGTCATCTCGTAAAATAATGTTTCTAAGAAAACGTTCAGAGTTCAATGAAAAACTAAATTCTACGTTTTTAAGTAGAAATGAGGTCCTTGAGAAGTATGTCTGGTGTTACTTTGAATGACCGGACACATAACCGTGTGACTAGAAAACGTTGTGGACTAAAAGAGGATGCAGTGACTAAAATTGAGAAAGGAATGTTGAGTTCGTTTGGACATGTGGAGAGGAGGAAACAAATCCATCGAACAAATGTGGGTGGAAGGGCCGGCAAGGGATGACCCATACGGACACACCTCGACCAAACAGGGGATGCATTAGCAAAGGGCAAGACAAAAGCACCCGAAACCGGCGCGCGCGCAAGCAACGACCAATGAATGTTGAGAAAGCGACAGCGATCCGTCAAGATCGCAACAAGTGGCAGTCCCCGACATTCGCCTACCCCTCTGGGACACAGGGGCGTGAGTCTATGTTGTTTTGTTAAAGTTTTATATGATTTAAGTTCCCTATTTATTTAGTACCTGAATGACCGAGCTTTTCGGATGCAATTTTTTGTTTTGTTTTAGAGAATGAATTAAAAAAGCGTCATCTATGAACAAAATAATGAACTGCCATGTACTGTATTAGATTTAGGTGACAGACTTTCTTCAATCCAAAATTTATTAGTTATGCTATTTCGCAAGAGAGATGTCATTGTGATTAATCTCAATTATCGTAAACCATCCCTAAAACAAGTTGCATAATTTAATCTACAAAAGACAACGCAATATTTCACAAGAACTGTTTAAATGTTTACAAATGCTACAAAACAAAAGCTTTTCGGATGCACTTTTTTTTGTTTTTGTTTTATTAGAGAATGAATTCAGACCCACGCGTTTAGACCGGTAGCGTCACCTACGAACAAAGCGATGAACTGTCATGTATTGTAACAGATTTTAGGTGAAAAACTTTCTTCAATCCATAATTAATTAGTTGTACCATCTCGCAAAATAGATGCCGTTGTAATTAATCTCAATTATCGTAAATATTTAATCTAGAAAAGACAACGCAATATTTCACAAGAACTGTTTAAATGTTTACAAATGATACAAACAAAATATACCTAACTTTATTTTATGTTGGGGAACCAAATACGTTTCGGCGCTTTATCAGATTCTATAATACGCTCTTTAAATGTTTTACAATCCCTATATAAGTATACGATTATCATTTCTCGGTTTCTTTTAGCTTCCATCCTTAATCTTCTCGTGCAGAACACAATTCAGCATGATATTAACGATCGTGAGCACCTGTACGGAGCTTGGTCCGTCACAATAACCAGGCTCATTACAGGAGAGCTCACTCTAGAGCAAGCAAAGTAAAATTTTCCGTGCGAAAATCAGTCCCACCTAAGATCAATTCCTGCTGTTTGAATCCTTAGGAGACCATCTTGGGTGACATAGTAGAGGGTAAGATATCTCTATTACACCTTCATAGAGGTTGAACTTTTAAAAACTATGATACCCGTGTTTCATACATTTTATTCAAGTACATTCGTATTGAGGTATATTAGACGAAAAGACTTTTCTAAGTTTCCCGAATGCTGCCCAGCCGAGTTGGATTCGACGATTGACCTCTTTCACGAAGTTGGACCGGCCTAGTTGGACTGTATGTCCTAAGTAGACGTATTCGTCTACAACTTCAAGAGTCGAATTCCCCAATGTTATTGGGGTGGGCACAACACGGGCGTTCGAAATGACCTTCGTTTTGTCCATGTTCATCTTAAGGCCCACCCTTGAAGGCATCTTCCAGTCCGTTCGTGAACAGTCTAATATACCTCAATCGCTCAAGACAAAATTATACAACTAGTGTGTGTTACCAGTGATGACTTATGGCACTGAAACGTGGTCTCTCACTATGGGCCTCATAAGAAAGCTCAAGGTCACGCAACGAGCTATGGAAAGGGCTATGCTCGGAATTTCTCTACGAGATCGAATCAGAAATGATGAGATCCGTAGACGAACGAAAGTCGTAGCCCAGCGGATTAGTAAGTTGAAGTGGCAGTGGGCGGGGCACATAGCACGCAGAACTGATGGCCGATGTGGCCGAAAAGTTCTCGAATGGAGACCACATATCGGCAAGCGCAGCGTAGGACGACCAGCCACAAGATGGACAGATGACCTCATCCAAGTGGCAGGAAGACGCTGGATGCAAGCCGCTTCCAACCGGTCTTTTTGGAAATCCATGGAGGAGGCCTATGTTCAGCAGTGGACTTCTTGTGGCTGAATGATGATGATGACATTTGTATTAAGAAAATACGACCACAAAAATTTGACTACCCATACCTTTGACATCCCTTTTTACCTTCTTTAGGGTTACCTAAATAAAAAAAACTGCGGAAAAACGTATTTCATAAATTTTATTGAAGTACATTAAAATTTGTATTAAATTTCAAGTAGATCTCACCACAAATATTTAACTCCCACCTCCCACTAGGAACTTTGGCATCCCTTTTCACCCTCTTAAAAATAGAACAGTAAATTTTGCGTTTCACAGGTTATGTAGACGTACATTTGTACCAAATTTTGTATAAATCTTTTGGGGGTGTCCAAATTTGTTTACGGTCACCCCAAAAATTTGGAAATTTTTAAAATCTGTTCTTACCTTGTATGTCTATTATTAAAGAACTCTGTGCAACATTTCAGCTTTCTAAGTCCAACGGTTTGGGCTGGGCGTTGATAGGTGAGTGTGTCGGATGCTCGCCTTTTATATATTAGATTAACACCGACCGCCGGCACTGCAAGTTCCAAATTGGCAATAGATTAGAGTTTTCTCTCAATCGTACGTTTAGAAAATATGCAACCGATTCTGGTATCTTACTATTATGCCAACCAGTTGCATAGTCTGTTTATACCTAACTACGAGTATAACTACGCAGATAAACACAAACGGATTCTGTCAGTCCTTTTCACTATCACTTGTAAGCCCGAGGGGAGAATTCACAATGATTGTTACTGGAATTACTGTCAACTAAGACTGAATTAAAAGTTAAATAATACTCAATAAGAGGCCAAAATGAAAAGTCATGCAACAATTAATTCAAACTTTTTGAAGGTAAATTAAAGACAGCTGCTTTTTATCCTTTGTGGGTATTGCTGCGTACTTCCAAAACCACCTTTCTTACTTTTTATGGAGTTTAATCAATAGTGTTGGTCATAATTTCACTAAGTCAGTGAAATTCTCCCAAACAACTTGTAAAGTGAGCATTTGATTATATTTTACTATCGTGATTTAGTAAATCTCTTTCCAATCAGTTCAGCTGACCCCTCGTTGCACTTTATGCCTAATTACGCCCGCCAGCCAAACAAATAACGACCTTGTTTTACAGGAATACTGTAGAAAATGGTGCAGAGAGTATGGTGCCTGGGGATGAGCGGGGCACTTGAACGGCACTAAACATGAATGCGTGACGTCACAAAACTAAGTGGTGCTACGAAAGATTAATTTCAGATAAATATTTTTGTCTATAAACTGTTGAAAGGAACAAGTAAAAGCTTAACACTATAATCTGCCAATAAAAAGAAGTTCATTTTACAAGAGTTATATTCAAAACTGCTAATAGATGTCGCTAGTAGCACTAAAATATAGTAAAATAGTTTTTGCGACGATATTTATAAACTCAGAATTTTCTTTGGACGTGTGATTAATTTTGTTTGTTTAACATGTATCCTACCTCATCCGAACTATAATAACGGACCGATTGATGTACAGGTGGATAATTAAATCATTTATTTACATTAACACACACATACAAATTAAAACAAACAATATAGCACAACCAACAATATCATACCATATTTCCATACAAGGTTCGGTAAGTAGCACAAAGCCCATAAACTATAAGTGATAAGGTGGTACATGAGTACGCAAAAGTGCGTTTACTCCAGCCTCTATGTTACGCTAGTACATTCATATTCAAAGCCACAGGTTACAAACACCTAAACACATACATACGCAAATGGCTTTGCCTAGTCGGGTAAAAAGGTGGTGATATCAAAGATTTGAATTTTTTGACGTCGCGTCTCAGTCTTTTTGTGTACTTTGTACAGCGGACGTGGATGTAGCGGCTTTTATTATATCATAGTACTAAAGACTCTACCATTCCAGATGGACTCAATCATTATTAGACTCCCAGGAGCATACTTACCTCTAACAGTAAGCTTCTGTCTGTCCTAGTTCTGTGCAATGACTCTTCTCACAATAGTTTCAATATACGACCCTCGCTCTATCAACATCATTTGTCGAAGATTAGCGCTACAGTATAAACAGGGACAATGCTACTGACAGCGCTCTAGTGGGGAGACCGGGGAGCGGGGAGCGGGGAGCGGGGAGCGGGGAGCGGAGAGCACTTATAAAATACAAAATTAATAAAAGGCGCATAAATGTACGTTTGATCGGCGGCGATCCGTTAAATGTATTGTGAAGCATTTTCATGAACGGATTCATAATATTTTGAGATTACCCGTTAAACAGATTTCATAATGAGCAAATGATATAAATTATAGCAAAATTATATAATAAGAAGAATGAACAAATAGATGCGATAAACGTTTGCTCGCTCTGTCTGTTCACAAGAATTTAATTACGGGGTTCACACAATGCGCGCCCATTTGTTAATTGTTTACATCCACTCGTTAACGAATTAACTCGTTGTCAACTCGAGTTGAATGAGATCACATTTGATTGTTCCCGTGACGTTAACATCTGAACTGTATTCAGTACAAAGTATTAGTGAAGTATAACTTCAATAATTAGTGAGTACAAATTAAGAACACGTTTTCCATTTTTACTAAATTTCAGTTTTTTTAGTATCGTCACAGTACTAATACTGATTTTTATCAACTATGTACCTTTAAATAATTATTTTAACCATTATGCATATGAGTGTCATCCCCACAGTAGCACTTGTGTAACTGTGGGACAAGCAAAGACAATGTGCAGTGTTTATGCTTGTCCCAACAATTAGTCTCCGATTTCGTCTGGGACTCATAAGGATGATCGCCCCAGAATAATAAGCTTGATCAGGACTCTGTTAGGGAATATCCAGTCCAGCCGCGGCGGCGGGGCGGTGCGAGGACACGGTTCAAAGTATTTAATTGGCGCTTAGTAGAAACTCACTTCCTCTCGCAATAAAATAATTGAATTGAGTCGCATCCGATCACCGGCGCAAATCCTTTAACAAAATATTGCTTCAAAAGCATTTTAACGAGCGTGATCCGACCGTTGCGCGTCGCTTCTCAGTATCAGTACACTCCGCGCGGCTACACTACACGTGCGCGGAAACATATCAGACAAACAGATAATCCGGTCAAATTGGCATTCCTTTCCAGGGTTCCGTACACGAAAGGTGCCAAACGGAACCCTATTACTAAGACTTCACTGTCCGTCTGCCTGTCTGTCACCAGGCTGTATCTCATGAACCGTGATAGCTTAACAATGGAAATTTTCCCAGATGACGTATTTCTGTTGTCTTCTATAGCAACAAATACTAAAAACAGAATAAAATAAATATTTTAGGTGGGCTACCATGCAACAAACGTGAATTTTTTGGTCGTTTTTTGCCCGATATTAATAACGGCAACAGGTAGACGCATGAAATATTCACAGAATATTTAGTTCTGTATTCGCTACAAAAATAAATGATTAAAATAAAACAAACCTTTAAGAGGGCTCCCATACAACAAACGTGATTGTTTGCCGTTTTTCTCGATCTTTGTTTCTAATGTTGTACGTAACAGTGGTACGAAACCCTTCGTGCGTGAGTCCGACTCGTACTTGGCCGGTTTTTACTAATAGCCCTCTCACACTACATCCTGGCTGCTATGCCGAGGTACACAAAGGCCAAAGTAGCTTGTATTGGCGGTGTTGCAGGTTGATCCGATTTGAGTTCTAACTGTATTGCAATTACCCGCTGCTGTTGAATACGCGACCCACTGTAAGTATTCACCTACTCGCTGCGCGAATACTAAGAGCTGATTTGTGTAAAGGGTATTAAAAGATAAGCCTAAAAGATAAGAATTATACAAAATGCAGCATTAGATCAAAAAAGTTATTACTCGTAGCCATGGCTAACACTCTGTTCACATGGTGTTCAGATAAAATTATGATACGTACAACAATTGATGATACCTATATTTTTTGTTTTTGTTAAACGTTTTTCTTAGATTTGTAAGCATATAAATTTGTAAGCATATAAATTTGTAAGTATATAAATTTGCTATGTTTGACTCTGCATCTTTCTACAATACTTACATTTATCATTAATTAATTGACAGGTGACCTGACGTCGTGGCCTCTATGTTGTTATTGCTATCCTTTAAATGTATTCTTCAATATACCCAAATAAATCGCTGTTATGTGTAGCTATTTACATATATGTATTATTTTTTACTCTACGTTTAATTACGGTGTACGCTGAAAAACAGCGCGGATAAGATAGACATGACTATCCTGCAGCATCAGCTGAGCGTGCCACCCAGTATCAGACAGCCCAAACTTATCATTTAATACAACATGTTAGCTAGTAGGTCTCTCGGAAGCGAGAGACCCAGGTTCGATCCCCAGTGCGGGCATGTACCTATGACTTTGTTTATTTTCAAAGTTACGTACATCTGCGAATTTGTAGTGGCAATACAACGCGCTAACTGTGAAGGAATTAATCGTGAGAAAACCCGCGGCTTGGTTGGCTCCGCACGTATTGACTTGTTTTTCCGGTGGGCTAGGCCGACTAAGTTGTCAGGATGGTCTAGGTGCTATGTCTCAGACACTGCAGCGTCCGAGTGTGAGTGATGGTGCCACTGGACGCTGTATACACCATGTCATTATGTAGATGAAAAGGCCAAAGTAGTTAGTAGGTACTTAATTTTGCTAACTACATATACGATACTATCTGATAACCAATTACTTTCGTTTCGTAACATTTCATATAAAAAATGTATAAAATGTTTATTTATATGTATATTTCGTAATTTACTTTCCTTCTAACGCACGTAGCGTGATCAATTGATCATACTTATTCGTTACAAATTTTAAATTGGTTACTAAGCAGTCTGACAATCAAACCTGTGCCCGCTTCCATTTAAGCGTTTTTATTTCAAATTCTTACAAATCTGTGGCCAGACACGCCTCAACTGACAGAATATTTATCAAATTCGTCATTATTTCATATTTTCCGACATTTCATAAGTCTTCAGAATGTCTTTTCTAGTAAAGAAAATAATATAAATTAATGAAATATATATATTTTTTTTTTATTAATCTTTATTATTAATTGCTATTAACTGATTCAGATGTATATTTCCGATACGAAACCAAATGTATTATTCTTTTTCGTTATTGAGAGTTGCTTTAAGAATAATTTATTTAAACATTACTTCTTGTAAGTTAATACCACATCCAAGTTAAGCTATTGAGATAAATAATCAAGTTATTTAGTCATACTTGTAAAAAAGACTAGGTACTGTTTGAATGTTCCATATTGTTTTGAGCTAGGTAGGGGGTGTAGACAGGGGCATATAAGCTGACGTAATGCACTGGCAGGGCATATTTTTTAGTAGTCGTCCTCGAAGCCAGAAAACTACCTCATAAGTGTTTTATGTTCTAAAATTAAATATTGTGTTTGAACTGCTATTTTTAATCGTGTTTTACTTTATTCTCTGTGTTGAAAATTATGTGTATAATGTGTCTCTACACTATTTTGAAATCAATACACCCCTGTTGTTTGATTATTTGTGGTTTATTTTACTCTACCCTCGGTGTACTCATTAAGGTTAGCTTTTGATGCCTACTATCTTATCCTAAAATCTCACACCTACATATTTTACTTTTCAGTCTTCCTCCAATCGGTTGTAATTGAAATATTTTTCTATGCATGAACCTCTTTATAGTTACTTTTTATTACATTTATGGACGATCATTTTAACAATACAATTTTAGAATAAACAGTAAATGTGATTCCTTTAATCAGCGTCTGTCTCACAATTATCATCATTTGATTGACTCTCCTGATATTGTACAAGGAGAAATCATTCGTCACGGATTATTTAACTCAAAGAAATATGTTGCATCGGAGTAAGTTTCAGCAAATTCTTGCGACGGGTGCTGTCATCACGCTAATGGTGAACCCCCCTTGCCCTTGTGGGACTGTTAAGGGGGCACTTCATGCACCGGGGACATCAAAAACTTTTCATATTGTAAGCCTGCAACTTTTTGCAATAAGTACGTGCGGTGCAATAAAATGTAGGTACAACTTTCATTTCCATCGCAGCGTCATGTGAATTGATGCACAGCGATATCGATGTTAAGGTATTATAGATATATCTACTTCAATATTCAACAACGATAACTACACTTACGTTTTAATATATATTATTGAAAAGATACGTTTGCGTGAAAATGTATGTTTAACCTACAAGTACAAGAAATTTATCAGGATAAAGTGAAACAGGGTGCGCTGTTATACTACGCTACACCTAGATAGAGACTTATATTATTCTTTCTGTACCGTCAGAATTAAGAGTAATTTATAATTCACAAAAGTACCCCCGACATCAATTTTGTAGCTTACAAGATGCACCACAAATAATTGACGTTTCATAAATAGTCGATTTAGTCGTGATTAGTCGAGTGCCTTTGTGTGCGCGCACGCCGCGTGAACTATCGAGCAGTACCATTGAGCTGGGCGCCGCGGGGGGGCGGCAGAGAGACCGGCTGCCGGGGCCAGGACAATGGGTAATTGCTGCTCCTTCAGATATTTATGATGGAAATATGAAGAAAAAAAGTAATTTTGTTGCATAAGTATTCGAGATTTAACAAATATATCGCTAAGAGGATTAGCGCAAGGTGAAAAAGAACAGCCATTAAAAACAAAACTTGCAAAAAAAAACCAAGTCTCGCAATTCAGTTATTCTACCGTAAAAAGTTGTGAGATCCATGTTATACCCAGTCGGTTAATTTATTTAGTCCCTACTTAAGGGTCCTTCTGCCATAAATTATTACGTAATTAGCTAACCTAACAACATCTTATAGTGACCTATAATCTAGCTAATATAGTGATATTAAAAGTCTTTTGTTTTGTTAATCGGTCAGTCGTAGGTCTGTCAGTCAGTCAGTCGGTCAATGAGTGAGTGTCAAAATTAAGAAACTTTTACTATTTATAATTTTTAAAATACTGGTTCAAATTAAATGAAATTTAAAATATACCATGCCTGCTTGGTCACTAAAAATTCAGGCTTCTAGTTTTATCCACAACGAAGTTATAGGGAGTCGAAAATGGCCTGAACTGCTTCGAGAGAAGGTTGGTACGGCCGTGGCGCTGTTTTGCTCGAGTTGATTTATTCAGTACAGTTGTTTGGGCCGGTGTTTACGGTCAATAGTTTACGGTGGTCTGGTGTTAGATTAAAGATTGAAAAAAGTTTTGTCAAAATAAGAATGCAGCCAAGTGTAAGACGGTCTATAGCGAACTAAAACTGATTAAGTTTAATTTAATATCGTTCAAGTAAACAGATTTTGTGTGTAAGCGCTGTCAGCAGAAAACTATAAAAATGTGTGGGTAGCTTATACATACTGTCACAAGGGATTAAATATAATGTGTATTTGCTGCAACCTAGACGCTGAGTTAATGTTAAATATGTAATTTTAACACTGATGTTAGTAATGGCACAAACACAATGTTGTGCAATCAGTGTTTAGCCAAACAGTAATCTTAGTCGAAAGTGACATCGTATCATTGCTACAGAAGCGTCCTCGCGTAGACCGCTGTAGACGGTCCGACATCTTTGTTTGCGCCTGCGTACAGTGCAAGCTTAGGTACAGCGGGTATATGACGCAGGAATCCACTACTTGAATACTAAACATGTGTACTCTTGTATCATAAATGTTTTAGGTATTTTATAGAATTTCCATGAACTTTGTAACTTTATATGATAATTCAATATATTTATTTTGAATATGTTTGTTATAAGAAAATAAATAATAAATATCTGACCATTATTAAATGATTATTGTTAATGAGATAAACAAAATTAAATCCCTCGAGAACTCACTGCAAAAACATTAAATCCAACCATCACTATCTTTAGGTACTTATCTTTTAATCAATTTACCGGAAGATGGAGACTTTTCTTGTAGCCTTAGCTAGATACTTAAGTTGTCCATTAAAATCCAAAAACTATGCAGCACTAGGTGCGCCTGTCACCTCGTTCTCTAACCTATAAACTGTCTCCTCTTACAAAACCACGTTGATACATTGCTGCCGCAGTGAAAGAAGAACATACTACTAAACAAATAAATATGCTTTGTATTATTATTAGCAGAGATTATTGCAAATGAATCAAAGACATTGGATTCGTTATTGCGACTTGCGCTTTGCGTTTATATCTTTTGCAGCGCGCGGCGTAGCCCCAGCTCTGCGTAGCGCCCGTAGCAGCGAGTGGCGAACGTCGTGCGACCGCGTAGTGCCGCGTAGCTATCGTAGCCTTGGCCGGGCATGCAATTTAATTAAGTATTAGTAATATTATTCAATATTTTCATAGCTTGATTGATACTGAACTTATTGAAATGAAGACGCCAGTTATTCTTTGTCCCTCGACTATGAGCTGTGTATTATTTATAGGTCTATCTAAATGGCTGGCTCACCATAATTTTTCCTTGACATATTTTATACGCCGACGGGTTTTTTTAGAAGGCGGTGTTAGCGCAGCGGTAGAACGTTTTTATAATGTAGGCATAAGTACGCAACAAGTGTAACAATACTGTGATATGTTAATACAAACGTTGTAGGCATAGTAATATGGTCCCGTTGTGGTGTGACGGCTAGGGGAGCGACGGAGTAAGGAAACGACTGGATTTGTTGGTCGACCGTTTATTACTAATTTATTGAATTACATGACATGAGGTACCTTTCCTACCTTATCTAGTTAGCCTATGTAAGTACCTATTCACTATACTACACCGTTGACAACCTTCGGGTAGGGATCGCAAAGAGCAGGCTGCACGTACCTTCCCGCGGCCGACCCAGGATGCTGTCGATGGTGTAGGTGGTGCCGCGCCGCGCGCTCATGGCGCTGCCGCCGTGCCGCCGCCGCGCCGCCGCCGCGCCGCCGCCGCGCCGCCGCTGTGCCGCCGCCGCGCGCCGCCGGCTCCCCGCCGCACCAACAGCACCGTCTGCGGTCGCGCTGCTAGCGGCGGCACGGAGCCCGCTGCATGCTACACCACCGCAGCACCAAACTACTTCTCAAAACAGTTATTTCGGTTCAGAGTCGGACGACACATCACTCGCGCACAAATAAATAAAGGTAAATGGCTAACTTTCACAAACTTTTGTTATAACGTTTCGCTCGGCCCAATGTTATGTTCAATTGTTGTTGCGTTGTTTTTCTTCAAAAAAGTTCTTTGTGACTGTATTCTCTTAAATTAATTTGTTATCGCGTCAACTTGTAAACTCTAGCCAGTAGCCGGCGAGTCGTGTGATCACTTCGCGCTAGACTCGCTTGTACTGACAGCGCGGGACCCGCGCTTTTGACCTCGAGCTTGTAGTGGGCGGGGCGTGGTCCGCCCTCTCTCTCTCGCACACGCACGACCACCTATAGGCCGTCTCGCTCGGTGGCTCCGCCTCCGCCCGCGGCTGGGCCGGCCGTGACGTCATCGCACCACCTCGCTCGGCTCAACTTACCGGACGCTTTACTAATGTCATTTATTCGATTTATTTAATTCGGTATCGATATTGCTGACTCGCTCACTTTAAGTCATATTTCACTGTTTTGTTAATTATAAACTTGTGTGCCATAATTACATTGTTTCTCTCGTTCTTAATTTCAAATAAGTACAAGGTACACACCTAATTATAATGGCAATTAATACAGGCGCCTTATGCTATTTGTGCAGTGCCGACTGCAGCAACTGTAGGCTGCTATTAATTTCAGTTCCGTGTACTGATTTTATTGTTTCAACAATTAAATAGTACATTACTGCAGCGGCCAGCAAAAGAGGCATTGATGGCCGAACGTGGAAATGTGGGCCGAGGCGAAGCCGACGCACACATACGTAAGTCCATCAATGTCTAGTTGTGGCCAAGGCTTGAATATGACTTTTCTCAAATAATGCGCGAAAATTAAAACTAAGTAGTACTAAGGCAGAACTTTTTATTTGAAAATTCAATAAACCTTCAAAATCAGACAAACCACGAACGAACAACAATAACTTTTGCCGCGTTAAAATGTTCTTTTTTTTTTTCAATAGGTACCTATATCCAGCTGACTATCGCAAGCCAGTTCGAAATTTAAATAAAATCTCTGGTTGTCATTGTTCGGAGTAAAAGATCGTTCCATTTTTAAATAACACGACACATATGAGTTTAGCAGTAATTTATTTGGGCGCAAAACACGACAGTTATGAATTTTCATAAAAGTTTTTCCGGCCGCTGGTCGCGTGTAATTGACAGGAGGCTTACCACAAGCACTATTAGAAGTTATTTTTAAGCCTTATAAAAAACTGCCCTGCTTAATGGTACCATGAGCCATACAATCGCAGCGCTGTTAACTATAAGACGTTTACCGTCTAATCAACGCTGCTACCGTACTATAAGGTCAGTTTCGCGCGCTCGCAGCGCTGCTGAACTGTCATTCTTAGCAGTTATTTATACGTTACTCTCGAGCAGCTTTTTAAACCCTGCTAAGCGAATTATTGTTTAATTTACGTATTAAAATGAGTGATGAAGAAATATTATGGTTTTGGAGGATGATACGTTTTTCGCAATAGGGAGGAAAAAGCGTGGCGTAAAATTATACGACTGCAGATTAATCCATTCGAAGTTTACGACGAATTGTATTATGTTCGGAGGTATCGACTTTTTAAGGTTTTAGTGGAAAATCTGTGCGTAGACATTAGAGCTTTGTTACCGGTGCCAACGAAATCCAAAGATTTATCCGTGGAGACGAAGATGAGCTCTATTACTCTATGTATTTTGTGGACAGAAAATAAACAAATATGTTATCTTATCTTATTTATAATAAAAAATAAGTTATTGCTGGGTATATGATCCTATATCAAGTCATAGAAACTTCTTTTTGGCTCAAACTTTAGTCGCATTTCCAATATTTGTTTTAGGTATTAAAACTCTTTCATCATAATCATCATCATCAGCCTTTTGACGCCCACTGCAAGACATGGGCCTTCCTCATGGTTATGAAAACCATGAGGGGTTTTGCCATAATCGCCACGCTTAGCAGGCGGGTTGGCCTCAGGAAGACGCTTGCTGCCCGTCTCCTAGTAATTTATAATCTCGTAGGTAACTCTTTAGGAAGTACAGCAATTTCGATTTATCTCGAAGAAGGTTGTCGAAATAATGCTCAAATTTCCAAGCATGTTTGAGACTAAATGAATTATCTATATATGTAAAGTAACATTCCAATGAGATATTTTTGCCACAGTTATGGCATTTTGTTTATTTCTTTATTTATTTAATATCGCAATAGGAGCTTACAGTTGAATACGGTAGGAGGCTTGCTGGAGTGGGTTTTTAATTTTTAACTTACTTATATTTCCAGCTCCTAGTTTGATTACCATTTTGAAGTGTTTTAAATTGTGTTATATTTTTTCTTAAACTGCTCTTTATCTTATACAGTATTTAAAACACATGTAATGGTAACCCTGCGAATATCTCTCTGCTAACCCTGCTTCATCATCATCATCATCATCAGCCATTTGACGTCCACTGCAGGACATAGGCCTCCCTCATGGTTTTCACAACCATGAGGGGTTTTGCCATAATCGCCACGCTTGGCAGGCGGGTTGGCGATCGCAGTATGCTGTTGGAATCTCAGGAAGACGCTGCTGCCCGTCTCCTGGTAATTGATTTCCTTAGTCGCCTTCTACGACATCCACGGAAGGAAATGGAGTGACGCTATTCTTAATCCGGTGTCACACGGAACTCTGCTTACGTATAATTATATATTTAACTGTATAACAGTATTTTTATGTTCCGTATAGCCATTATCTACTTATGGTACTTATTTATAAATAAAACATTAAGTCTGCTGCATTGCCATTGTTTTTGTTACTTTTGTGCAATAATCGTATTACAAGTCTATCATAGCATTAAAATTGCATGTGTACTAAAAAACGCTTTTTAACCGAATTCAAAAAAGGAGGAGGTTGTCAATTCGACGCGTATGTTTTTTTATTTTTTTTTTGCTTTCTTTTCTTTTTCTTCTTTTTCTCTTTTTCCTCTTTTTTTTCGAATAGATATAACGTCCCGTTGGTCCCATTTTAGTTAAGTGAATATCTGATAAAGACTTTCAGAGATGGAGAACGGAACTCTTCAATGGACAGCAGTAAATAGCGACTAATGGGGCCCATCCTTTATTAATGTCGGTATGTTTCATAAAATAGCGTAAAAGTAGTCGGAAGGTAATTTGATGATGTTCTGGTGAAGGCTTTCGGAGATGGAAATTGAGAACTTCAAATTTTAAAGTAACGAATTAAGTAGGGTAAATTATGGTTATGAGGGACTTGTTTATTTTTCTCCCGCTCTCCTACAAAAAGATTGAAAAATAAAAAAAAAAATAAAAAAATAAAAACCGACTTCAAGACATTACAGCACTAAAAAGTTAGAAATAATTGAAAATAATAATAATAATAATCACTTTATTTGGCGCAAAATCAATTACATTTTGTACTTACATGCTACAGGTTGAAAGCATACAATAGGCAACGAATCGTTGAGATACACTATTCATTCATTCATTCAATATTACAGTTACCTTGTATCATCATCATCAACCCATTATGTCCCCACCGAGGGGCACGGGTCTCTTCCTGAGGAAGGTATAGGCCATACTCCACCACGGGGGCCAAGTCCGGATTGGTGGAGGCTTGTAGACTAGTGGCTCGTCTACTGTCAGAAGTTGTCAAGCCGCCCTAAGGCCTCTGACTTGGCTTAACGACTGCCATCTATCGACGGCAGCCGGCACCAACAGCTTAACGTGCCTTGTGAAGCACGGAACCGCTCGGAAAAATGCCACTAGCGTTAGGCATAGACGGCGACCCATCCATGCACTGAACGCGCCCTGTGTTGCTTAACCTTCGTGATCGTTTAAGATCACTCAGGCAGCCGGGGCTACGAGCGATACCTTGTATACAATATAATAATTCTATGAGCACTAGCGTTTAAACTAGGCCTAGCCTGTATCTTAAACGCTAGTTCCTTCGAGTGTTTTAACAAATTGGTTAAGTGGTTGTCATTGGATGTTTATTCAAGTTGAATATTTATTAAACTAATTGAGGGTACCTAGTATATTTGAGGATAATATAAGTGGTTGCAATTGGTTAGACCATAGTAAGTGTGAACTTCGACAAAGTTTTTTAAGTCTTTTGGATGTGAAACTCGAATAGGAGGTATGAAACTAGTGTCGTGTCGTATAAATCCTTTAAATTAGAAGTATGTATACATGTAGGTATTTTACAAGTATAATTTGTAGTCGGTGCTCAGTTTCATGACCAGGACATATATTTTGGGCACCGACTGCAAATTATACTTCTACGATATCTACATGTATACATACATCTAATTTAAAGTTATTCTTTTCGATTATTTCTAACTTTCTAGTGCTGTAATGTTTTGAAGTTGGCTTTGACTTTTTTTATTTCAATTTTTGATTTTTTATTTCAATCTTTTAGTGCAAACGGTGGTATAATGAATTTATTTAGAGGAAATTGGTTGCTTCGTATAGTTCAGCCAATTAAAGAAAAATATTCAAACGTTTATAGGAAAACATTTCGTAGCTTCTCTCTCACTCTTTGACAACATCATTCATAAGTGGACTGGACTGGTTATACCTCTTGGTATTAATAAACAGATTATTCCGCATAACGTCCTTATGCTATGTTACAATGGACCATACACTTTACCAGGAGTCATTGTATATGAACCCATCAAGTGAGCGAGCAACAAGTAGAGTAATAATTTATTTATTTATTTATTTATTTATCCACTTACATCTATCTTTACAGGCTGCGCCTAATACGACAGAGTAGTTCCAGAGTACTACCTACAGAGTAGTACTACATACATTCATAAACTCACGCTTGTACCCCGGAGGGAGACAGAGACCATAGCTAATTTTATTCCTAGTTAGAGTCACAAAGTATACCAACTGTGACCTTTGTGAATTCGCTCAGCGTACACGAAAACAAATGATTAGCTATAGGTATTTAGATTATCCATGATGTGACTGTGTAAACAAATGGCTACCGCAGAGCATGTGGCGGCGGCGCCGAGTCGCCGGCACGCGGCACCGCGGCTGCTGCCGAGGACACGACGACCTGCTCAACACAACACTTTCCTTTAACTGCTGCATCGTGAACTTACTGGATTACTCAGGTAAAGCTCCTGTCCTCGGAGCGATCCTCGGAACTACAACGCTTAGAAACTACTTGTCATTGTCACTGCCTCATCTGGATTTAATCGGGTTCTTTTTCTTCTCTATGCTGTTCAATAATCGTTTATCCCTATATTGTTGGCCTTATCGCGTGGTGCATCTCGAGTGGTGAGCCGCGTGGAACTAGCCCCAGTCATCTTAGGTTATCGGTTAACGGGAATTAATATCATACCTCGAGAACATGACAAAAATAAAAGCTCTGTATCGCGGCTCGAGGCAAACGTCGCCACACGACTGCTTGGAATCGTTGGTGAGATTGACGAAAATATTAAGATTGTCGTTTTAAGTGTTAGTTTTTAAAATCAAGTGTTTTTTTTTTCTTTTAACATTAGAAAGAAATAAATATTTATTTCACTACAAAATACTCAAAAAAATTAAATCACCCGATAAAATACAACAATCAACAGAAATATCAGCCGAAATTTGGATATCGGTAAAAAAATATAAGTAACACGCAAACAAACAAATATAATAAAAAATCAGAAACTATTGAGTATTGAGTCCCCAAAATGGGTCCAACTCAACTCAACTTATATTATACAGTACAAAAATTATGAGTAACTTTATGCCTGATCCCCATTTCTGTAGTTAAAAAACTTCTTTCAATAAGCAAAATTGAAAATTCTTAATTATATTTTCTACTAGCTGTTGCCCGCAACTTCTGAGTAATTTTGATGTGTATTTTTCCGGAATAAAAATAGCCTATGTGCTTATCCAGACTATAATCTATCTCTGTGCAAAATTTCATCCGGATCCGTTCAGCCGTTTTTGCGTGAAAGAGTAACAAACATCCAAACATACATACAAACTTTCGCGTTTATAATATTAGTATGGATTTTCCATACAATCTCAACGCGGTTAACTAAAAGAATAATTTAAAAAATACATTAAACGTGATCAACTTTTGCTTCATCATCATCAACCCATTATGTCCCCACCGAGGGGCACTTTTGCTTATTCAAAGAGTTTTTTTTGGCTTTTGCGTTATTTAAATAACACTTTGTTTCCTAACCGTTTGGCTCGGATGTATCCCAGGGCGGTTTGATTGACTGATTTCATGTTGTTTGTGTGTGTGTGTGTGTGTGTGTATTTTTTTTAATTTGGTTTATCCTCCTCAGTCCTGACCTTGAAAATAACAATGTTATATTCAAGGTCAGGACTGAGGAGGTTATGTTTCTGATGTATAATTTATAGTTTTAAGTTTTCATAAAACATTTGTGCTTGTACATAATATTTGACCAGTTATGAAATGTGACACTATTTTGATCAATACATATACACCTTTATAAAGTTGTTATGTAAATAAAAACTACGTCACCGTGCGCCCCACCACTTTCACCTGCACCTTTAGCTCATTAGCCAATCATGACATTTTATTAATATTCCGGAGTAATATTATCTAAAGTTATATTAGTATATATTATATAAAGCTGGCCATCAACTCGTACTAAATAAATTGAACCGCCAATCCGCAATCGGCTCGGGTGGCTATACTTTCTGTCCCACCAAAAGTATCCTATTTTTCTTGTCTACACGAAGAGGGAAAAATATTATACGATTTTAAAATTACACACCAAACCTGGTAGGTCTTTGGTACAAAACTATACCATATTAGATATTTGAAAGCTTGCCAAGTTTTATCTTTAAAAAAATATCAGTATCAGCTGATATATTTTCTAAAGGTTTAACCGCACGGGAGCGGCGCGCCGCGCCACCCGAGTGTGGTTCGACCTTAAAGATACTATCTGCGGTATTAAACTACAGGGAACGGCTGGTATTTGTCTAGAAGAAGGGTGACTAAAAAGTCGAGATGTGTAGAATTTTCCGTAAAATAATAAACAACTTTCCTCTTCTGATTTTAACAGTTTTCCCTAACTTTGCTTACTTATAAAATTCCAGCAAAGCTGTAAGGTTAATTTTGCATCCATTTACGACAGATGCATGTCATTGACATGAAACCTTTCAGCTCCGCACAAAGCTGCGACACCCTTGATCGCTCGCTCGCTTGCTGGGGGCGGAGAGCCGCGCCGGCGCCGGCGCAGCGAGTGCTCGTTAGAGGTTAAAGAGCTAGAGCGGTCGCGACTGGCGACTGTGTCACTGTTTGAGTGAGTGGGAGGCACGAACAACTCAGAGAGCTAGAGCGGATGCTAATGCATTTTTGTAGGATAATGCATTGCATAGGTATGCAAGTAAACCTAAGTTATGATTATTACTACTATGGCTTCTACAGTAAACGTTCAAAAAAACGTTATTTTCAATTTAATTTAGTGTTATGACTTTAGTTCTACCTTGTGATAACAGAAAACTGATGAAATCCTGACAGCAGGTAAAAGATAAGTAATTATCTATAGATTGAGATAGTATTGATAGTATAGTACTTTAACTTGAATTAGACCTAGACGTTAGACTTTTAACAGCGGTGGTAGCCTAGTGAGTAGAACCTCGGACTCGGAAGTGGGAGACCCAGGGTCGATACCCAGTGCGGGCATATACCTATGACTTGGTTTTCTAAGTTATGTACATTTGTGAAGTTATAGTAGTAGCAATACCACTCGCTAACGGTGAAGGAAAACATCGTGAGGAAACCTGAGCGTCCGAGCTATTCACGTACCTCAGCGCTTGAAATCGCCAATCCGCGGTGGGCACGCATGGTGATTAAACCCATACTCTCTCCCTGAGAGAAGGCCTGTGCCCTACAGTGGGACGTATATAGGCTGCTTATGTGAGACTTTTGCAATTCGGGTAAATATTTGACTCTGATATGCTTTTCTTATATTGTATCGACTAGGTGCAATTGAACATGTAAGGGCTTAAGGCGCGCATTAGCGCCGCGTGCGGCTGAACCGTCGCTGCGGCCTGTCGCGAGCTTATCGATAATAGTCAGTTTGTCATGGATGTTTGACTAAATGCACACTGTACACGGAGCTTAAATTGGATGCATACAAAGAATGTATGGTATGCAGAATCTTGCAGAAAGGTCCAGTAAAACTTTACTGAGTTTGTTCATAACAACGGAAACTACTTTGTTGCAGGACACAAAATATTTTTACGAAAGCAAGCTCCTTTTTCTTCTTCTTTCACCTGGTTGTGCAATAAAGTGTTCTTTATCTATCTATCTAGGTATCTTAATAATAATGAGTACTCAACTCATAATTAGATATAGGTATAGGTATAATAAAAATCCCTAAAAAAAATAACAGCTCTTAAGAAAATATGTTCATACATTGGCTAGAGCAGGTAACAGTTGACATTTATTCATTTTTAGGGTTCCGTACCCTAAGGGTAAGGGACCCTATTACCAAGACTCTACTGTCCGTCTGTCTGTCACAGGCTGTATCTCATGAACCGTGGTAGTTAGACGGTTGAAATTTTCACGGATAGAGTTTTTATATTACCGATATAACAACAAATACTAAAAACAGAATAAAATATTTTTTAAGAAGAAGAAGAAGAAAAAACATTTATTATAAAAACAGTGCACACGCCACAATAACAAAACAAAAAAACAACAAAGAAAATATTTCAACCGAAATGTTATAAAAAAGAAAGGAAAACGAACGGTCACGGCGTGTCACTGCTGCTATAAACGGCAACTGACTCAGCAGTATGCTGAGGGTCAAGCCTTCAGCGCTGATTTTCAGTCAGTGCCAGGAGTTTCCCCGCGAGCGTCACATACCGCGGTGTGGTACAACCATGAGCAATACTATATATAGTATAATACTATGTAATACAGAATAGTAATTATATACAATAGGATACGTATTATGTATACAGTATGAAACATATACTTAAATTGTTTTTATTAAGTCACTGAATAAACTACGATATACTCAAATAAAATCATACACAAACGAATAAAGGTATATAGCCAGCTTAAAGCATGTTTAAAATTATGAATATAATTAAATTTATATAAGTGGGGCTCCCATAAAAAAAAAACGTGATTTTCTTGGCGTGTTTTGGTCGATATTAATAACGGCAACAGGAAGATGCTTGAATATTTACTTTACAAATAAATAATTAAATTTAAATATAATGAATATTGAAGGGCGGCTCCCATAAAACAAACCTGATTTGTTTGCCATTTTTCGCTCGATATTTATTAATTATTATTTATTAATATTAAATACCGTTATTACGGCCACAGATAGACGTTTGAAATATTGAAATGTTGTATAGATAATGGTACGGAGCCCTTCGTGCGCTACTCCAACTCGCACTTGGCCAGTTTTTATTTATTTCATTTACTATTTGGTCTCAAAATAAAGGTTTTTATGTTAGTAGAATCCCTCGTTGATGTCACGTATTGGTTGATATTGGTTCAGTTGAGGGCACTGCTATAACTTTGAGAGTACCTACATCTGAATCTGAATCTGAATCTGAATCTGACAGCTTCCTAGTAGCACTTTTGTTTAAATTTATTATGTAGCGCAGATGTGTAAAACAGTGCCTTAGTAAAATTTTAATCTAATATATAAAAATCTCCTGTCACTATGTTTGTTTCTTCCGACCACTTTTTCTGTAAATTTTGTAGGTCTGAGAATAGGTCGTAGGCTAATTAATACGGCAAAACAACGTTTGCTGCGTCAGCTAGTATAAGATAAAATTTATTCATAAAGGTATGGGTATGTTTATAGATTTATTCATAAATTCATAGTGTACATAAAAATTTAAATTAAATATAGGCTTCAATTTAGAGAGAGATCAATCGAGGCAATTATTGAGACAATTATCATTATTAGCATCAAGTAAAGTAATCATGTGGTTTCAATAAAATTATATTCGAGTGAAAACAACGTGATCGTAGAGTTTGTGAGAGGGCGCAGACTTGGAGTAATGGGGCATTACGGACGCGACAATGTGCGCTTCGAGTGCGAGCCGATATGGGCCCTTCAGTCCGGCACACGCCAAACTGACCCTTGCAGCTGCTTCGGTAAGGCCGAGAGTCGTGCGGCGCCGCTCACGAGGACCCTCACGCTTTGAGCCGCGATCCGATCACTTACAATACTTTTCGCGTCGAAACGATGGAGAATATACATACAGGTTGTCGGTCTGTCAGTCGCTTAACAACTTTTTATCTGGTTTTCAGTAGGTCGAATGCGTTAAAATCTGTCATGCTCTTTGCTAACAGATGAATATTTAAATGTGATGTTTCTACAATGAAACCTCGTTACAATGGTCTCGATTCACAGCATTGTTTGTTCGGCAACCGCGGGCAAAGCCGGGCGCGGCGCTAGCGCGGCAATAACCGGTGTTTAAGCGTCTGAGCGATCGCCTAATGCTTCCGCTCCATTTGCGTCAGCGCTTAACGACTTTAATGCGCCTACAATTTGATTCGAGCAAATTGTTGCCTACTTATTGAGACGTTTTGCTCGGATACTTTCATCAGGCGTTGTCGAGTGCTCGCGGCGGGCTGGCGGCTAATGCCGTTTCAGTTGGGACTGAGGGACAATTATCTGCGCCCTTAGGCTACAAATCACAAACTAGAGTCAACCGGCATTTAACTGGTAAACACGGAACATCTCAGACCCCGTCTTCGTTTACCATCACTCATGACTGGGGTCAAGTGTCAACCTGTCCTAATAAAAAAAATCACATTTCATGACTACACTAATGCCAACATGACTGAACTGAAAAACAATAATAAGCGTAACCAAAGACAGTTCTCAGGTACGAGCATTACAAAAGTCAAAGTAGTGAAGACTGTTCCACTATGCGCTAGTATCGCATTCAAAGAATGAAATTGCTACCGACATGCAGTGACGAGAAAGTTAATTTGCCCCTTGCATCTTCATTGTAGCTTGATCTTCCCCCTTCAGGCGAGGCCTAAACGTCGCTTCCCGCTCGCTTCCGGTCGCCGCGACTTGCGTCCGGCTACCGAGTCCGGCTGCCGCGAGGGAAGCGATTACATACCGCCACAACAGACCAGGCTCTCAACTCTACTAAATGCGTTGTTTAAGGGCATAGGCTGCACCGACGGAGTGTAGCGTTTGTAAGATTGTGGGTTGTTGGGTAGTCAGTTTAATTGAAAATAGATGGAATGGCCTATAATACTCTATTTTCGTAAATTTTCCTAAATATTATAAATTTCTTAAATAATGAAACTATTTCATGGTGTGAATGATTGGTTTTCTAAGTAGCCTCCTTCACGCTATTTGAATTTTTTTGTTCTTTAAGTTCAGCGCACATAGGCATTGTTGACACACTTACACACACACACACACACACAAACACACACACAAAACACACACACACACACACACACACACACACACACACACACACACACACACACACACACACATATTTTGCACATAATTTTATTATTTTTGATAATTTTTATGTAATTAATAGTAACCTACTTTAATTTGATGTTAATTTGTAACTTTCTTTCGAAGAAAGTAGACATAAGATATATTATAATTGCCTTATTGATTGATTGTTTTTATGTGTCATTCTTCACAGAATAGCATTGTATTCTGGACAGCACTTTCGGGACAGCACTGGCTCCTGAGATACAGGTCCCCGCCTAGTTCAGGAGTCAGGGCACAATGATATTGTAAACAAATTTAACTATTTTTGTTCAAATAAATCTTATCTTATAGAGAGAAAGAGCCAGGAAAGAAATTAAAATTAAAATAATATAAATTAAAGAAACTGAAATTGTACGGAAAAACCTAAAAGACCTTAAATACCTTACAATAAAGCAATCCCTCAGTTCGACGTTCCACAACTTTTAACTTAGTAAACTCGAAGCCCTGGAGCGGGCGCACCTCGCCCCCCGCCCCCACCCCCGCCCCCACTCACGCTGACACACAAGTCATTGTGGATCATTTCTTTTGTAGCGCAAGCAATTAAAGCCAACAACCAACCACAAAATGTTCACACAGAATATTTTAAAGATGCCGTTTTAATTTAGCGAGAAAACCTGTACTACAAATTCAAATTCAAATATTTTTATTCATTGTAAAAACAGAATGTTTACTTAATGAACGTCAAAGTTGTTAGTTTCACAATTAATGGATTATGTGGAGAAGAAACTAACAAAGAAACTCCACATTTATTCTTTTCAAAACACGTTTTAACTTAATTAACAGAGTTTTCAACTTAAAATATTAGTCATGAATGTGTTGAACACTAGTCACAATCGTCCTTTAAATAATATTAATCTACTGTTTAATGCAAAACATCTTTGTCTTCTAAGTAATCCTTGATGTTATAGTAAGCCTTTTTGCACAGAATGTGCTTAACACATTTTTTAAATCGCGTTGGAGGTAACTCTAATATATCTTGAGGAATTTTGTTGTAGAACCTTATACAGTGCCCCATAAAGGATGTGTTAACTTTTGCAAGTCTAAATAGTGGAAATGACAATTTATGTTTATTTCTAGTATTAAAATTATGGTGGCCACCAACATTTTCGAAGTCTTTGATATTTTTTCTAACGTACATAATATTTTCATAAATGTATTGACATGCAACTGTTAAGATGTTGGTTTCTTTGAAGAAATCTCTTAGCGAATCCCTACTACCTAACTTGTAAATAAATCGGATGGCTCTCTTCTGTAAGATGAAGATCGTCTCAATGTCTGCTGCCCGACCCCACAGTAGTATGCCGTAGGACATAATACTATGGAAGTAACTAAAATAAACAAGCCTAGCAGTTGCAACGTCAGTGAGCTCTCTAATTCTTTTGATTGCATATGCTGCAGAACTAAGCCTGTGTGCTAGTTTTACAATATGAGGACCCCATTGCAATTTTGAATCGATTGTGATGCCTAGAAAAACGGTATCTTCTACAAATTCTAGTTTTTCTTTTCCGAGTACAATGTTGTTTTCAACTAATCTTACGTTTGGTAAGGTAAACTTTATACATTTTGTCTTTTTGGAATTTAGAAGCAGATTATTTGCCGTGAACCAATCCAACACACGCGAGAGAGCATCATTTGCATCGTCAAGATTATTTTCTTGTCTCTTAATTTTAAAAATAAGTGACGTGTCATCTGCAAATAATACTATCCCGGACATGTTTTGTACCATAAACGGCAAATCATTTACGTATACAAGGAAAAGGAACGGCCCCAAAATTGATCTCTGTGGTACTCCCATTTTTATTTGTGAACCTGTGGATTTTATACGATTTATGTCCGCTTTTTGAACCCTTCCTTCTCATCAGTTCTAAACCTTTCCCCTTTACTCCGTAATGCTCTAGTTTTACCAAAAGTGTCTCGTGGTCCACGCAATCAAATGCCTTTGACAAGTCACAAAAAACACCTATAGCATCCCTACGATCCTCCCATGCACTATAAATATGTTTAACTAGCAAGACACCAGCGTCCGTCGTCGACTGTCCCTGCGTGAAGCCGAACTGCTGGTTATGGAGAAGTTGATAATTATTAAAGTGCGTAAGTAGTTGAACTAAAACAATCTTTTCGAATATTTTGCTCAATATGGGTAGGATCGAGACTGGTCTGAAATTTGTGGGATCATGCCTATCACCACTTTTAAACAACGGAACGAGCCTACTGTATTTCATTAGGTCAGGGAATGTACCCTCACCTACACATTTGTTAAAAATTTTTGCTAAATGAGAAGCGAGGACATCTATTACTGAACTAACTATGATTACCGACATTCCCCACAAATCTTCCGTTTTTTTAAGATTTAATAGTTTAAACGCTTTAATTACGCTATGGGGATTAATGAAGTCGAACGAAAACTCGTAACCGCACGAGGGGACATTGTCTTTTAATAAACTTGCAGCAAGATCAGGAGACGAATCTAAAGGAGCCGTAGTTTCAATTGGAACATTTGTAAAGAATTGTTCAAAGGCCGCAGCAATGTCCTCATTTGATGTTATTACTTTACCATCTATCTTTAGAGAAAATTCGCGATCTCCTGATTTGGCTTTACCAGTTTCCCTATTTATAATAGTCCAGATTGTTTTAGATTTATTTGAAGACTGGAGGATTTGTTTCTTTATATGTTCGCATTTAGCTTTGTGGCAGACGGCCCTGAATAATTTAGAATATAGTTTAACATACTCTATAAAACTGTGGTCATATGTGTATGTTTTTTTCTCATACAATGCATACAGTGTGTTTCTACTTTTTCGGATGCCCGCAGTGGCCCATTCATTAAACCCTACTTTATTTTCATTGCTAGGTAATTCTCTTAATTTAAAAACATTTTCAAAATGAACTGAAACGACTCTAAAGAAGTCTTCGTAATGGGCGTTAGCATTTAGGGTTTTACCTTTATGAGCAGTTAAGCTACTTTGAAGATGTAATTTAAATGATTCTAGTTTTTTACTTGTAATGGGCCTGCATAGAATAACTTGCTTAGATTTTTCTGAATCTATTTCAAAATTTACAGATAATATTCAATGGCGAACAACTTATTTACAAAGTACTGACAGTGTTTAACTATTTATTTCAAATTCAATAATAATAATAATAACTTCCATACAATTCAATCACTTGTCCTGGTCCCAAAGTAAGATAACCTGTGCTATGGTATGGTATCCAGACAAGGACGTGACAAATATGTAAATACAGCCGGACTGAGTTGAACAACTGTACTTATATTCATAATAACCGGAAATCATAGGCACCTCTGATTAAAGAGAAAAGCGTGAGTACGGAATGCGAATGCGAATAGGAACTAAGTTCCAGGCAATCTAGTTCTTGCTGAATCTGATTTCACCAGCACCGACTACGTTACCGCCGCAATTACAGACGAAAGCAGGTTGGGAACAGTTATAATATAATCCTACAAACGCAGTTCGGTGAGAATACTGAAAATATACTTTTCACCTCACTAGCTCGTAAAAGCTCTGTTTATCATTCGAAATCTGCGTGGAAAATCGCACTTTATCCGCTAGCGTGGAAAGTGGTTTTTTTTTTTTTTTTTTTTTTTTTTTTTTTTTTTTTTTTTTTTTTTTTTTTTTTTTTTTTTTTTTTCAATTCGAATATTTATAAAGGTCTCGTACAATAAATTACATATAATCGACGCCTTACTGCTAAAACCAACAAAGTGCCCTTTTTGTCAAAACTGAGTTATATATACCATCAGAATCTACTTTTCAAGATCTACATAATGGTCGAACCCTTTTTTTGATGAGATGCTTCGTTACGAATTATTTTTTTTGAAAAGGGCCAGTAAGTGCCCTTATAAGCCTTATTTCAGATATTGGTACAGGCGGAAACCAATAACCCTTACATATATTTACAAATGTTGTCTTCTTCTACAAGAAAAACATTTTATCAGCCACATAAAGTCTTTTCGCAGTATTGAAATTACAGATCATAATTAGCGGTTTAACTGTAAAAACAAACAAAACGATAATGACTGGTACTTGCAGAAGCAAGAACTAGGCATCAAATGAAATTTTTCTACAGCTAAAACCATTTAAAAACAATATAATCGTTTTTGCTTGTACCACTATTTGTAGCGGGCGCAAAAAAGTTATAGAGGCAAAACCGCTTAAGTGCGCGTACACGGCCCAAGCAGACGCGTCCAAGTTGAGCGGCGTATTGAAATTATTTTGTATTGACAGTTATTACCTAGATAGTATCGTGTATTATGAGTGCAAGGAGTAGAAAACTTGTGAGACTTGTAATAGGAGGTGGCAGTGGTGCGAAGGAAAGTAAGTAATTAATGTCTTCATATTTTTTAACTATAGACCTGAATGACAATTAGAGTGTGGAATCAGTACGCATAACGGATTGTCATAATATCTTTGCTCCTACGGGGTCGTAAGGCTGTGAAAAGTCTTGCTTCGATCATACTGAACGTTATTGCGATACTTACTATGATTTAACATAGTAGTTGTTCATATCATAGTTGGAATTATTTATGTTGTTATTTGTTTTAGATGATGAAAGGCTACAGGATAAAGGCGTCGATGAATCGCACAATACCGAAATTTATATTGGAGTTGAGGGTAAGTTACCTAAATGGATCCTACCTAAATTTTCATGTGATAGGCATAATTTTAATTCGCAGTATAGAAGAAGAACAACAAGAAGAAGAAAGACATTTATTATACCAACAAGATACATCATAGAAACAAAATAAGCAGATAAGTAACATAATATGTACAACAAAAGAAAGAAAACTAAATACACAACAGACAAAACGAATAAATAAAACAGGTATACCGGGTGATTCAAAAATGTCCGGTCATACTGAAGGGGGTCCCTTTACTCATCAATACAAGCAACTTTTACTATGGGATCAACTATGAAATCTCAAAAAAATATCAGCTGTTCCATACAAAAGTTCGATACCTACGCCGCCAAAAGTACAGCTGATTTTTTTAATAAGATTTCAGTCATCATCAACCCACTATGTCCCCACCGAGGGGCATGGGTCTCTTCCCTCAGGAAGGTATAGGCCATACTCCACCACGGGGGCCAAGTCCGGATTGGTGGAGATTTCAGTGTTGGCTCCATATTAAGATTTGCTTGTATTGATGAGAAATTTCCGGTCATACTGAAGGGTCTCTCTTTAGTGTCTATGGCGTGAAGATGCATCGTAGTGTTGTGGTCTGACGCTATGGTGCAACCATATGATCTCGACCGCCAAGATTTCATTATTTTTTTAGAAGTTTGATAGCAAATAATGTTACACGTGAGAATACAGATTACTTTATATTATTTCAGATGATAGCAATTTAAGGTCCTCCGAGCTCAATGAGTGTCAGAAGTTCGTTGCTGATGAAATGGAGCAGATTTTTGAAGGCACCAATGAAAGTGACAACAGCATTCCACCGTCGCTTCATGCTTTGCCAGATTGTGTTTGGTCACACATCAGTTTGTATTCGGATCAACCATCAGTAAACATCGACAGACCAAACAGGCGAGTCTCTGAAACGGAGTCAGACTTGTTTAGTGGCGATTACCTCATTGGTTTCGTAATAGTTTATATTCTCTGCAGCCAGTCCATTGATGATTGAAATGCAAATACTCATTTCATGTCATGCGCCAGAAAAAAAAAAAAAAAAAAAAAAAAAAACGAAAAAAAAAAAAAAAAAAAAAAAAAAAAAAATAAAAAAAAAAAAAAAAAAAAAAGAAAAAAAAAAAAAAACAGTACGTTTACTCAACCAACACAGTCAAAGCTGTGACTTACTATTTCTGCCTCATCAATGCCATCGAATTAAACATAAACGTTTAAAATAACCACTAGGTGGCGCTAATGTACTCTCACATCGCAGTATGGTTATGACCAAACCATGACTACAAAATTATGAGCCACTTCACATTACGACTTCGTCGAGGTTAGGTTTTTTTTTTTTTTTTTTTTTTTTATTTAGTCTTTTATCCCCTTGCATAACAAGAGACTTTGTTTTCAAGATACATTTATGCCTTAATTCATTGCCTAGAGGTTCATTTAAAAAAAAAAAAATTTTAAGGTTTAGGTTGGTAATAGGGAGAGACAACGAAGCTTATGCTTATTTGTTTCTCTCTATTACCGTTTTACATATAGCTTCTGCGTAGTCGAGGAACAGCCGTCTAGTCGTTTTCTTTGCTATTATATTGTGCGCTTCCTTTTCCTCGACCTTCATGCCTATTTTCTGTTCCAGTTCATGCCTAGGGATGCAGAAAACTGGGCACTCAAAAATTATGTGCAGCACCCCTTCTTCCACCGCAGGATCGCAGATGCATGAAGGGCTCTCCCGACACTTGAATCGATTCAAGTATTGGGAGAACCCTCCATGGCCCGTAAGAATTTGCGTTATTACGCCCCGCGGTTGGATTTTCCGCACCAGTCTGTGTGCTGCTATCGCATCTGGGAAGAACACCTTCGTGACGGAGGCCGTCCCCCCAGACCTATATCTCCGGTTCCATTCGCCAAGTGCACGATTTCTAAGATCCCGCCTGACAAATGAAATGGGACACAGATCATAGTCAGGCTTCCTCCGGCTCGAAAGTGCTGCTTCCTTTGCCAGGTAGTCGGCGCGCTCGTTGCCATCGATACCGGCGTGGGCTTTGATCCAGAACAAAGTTACATCTTTGCCCTGCTTTGCCCTGGGTCAAAGCCTCGCTGAGGTTGCGGCGCGCCTCCAGCGCGAGTGGATGCAGGGACCCCGGGTTTGTGACCGTCTGCAGCGCCGCCCTCGAGTCGCTGTAAATTCCGCAGCTGCCCTCGCCGCGCCTGAGGATTTCGCTTGAAGCCCTGCATATGGCCAAGAGTTCAGCCTGGTAGACTGTGCAGTACGCTGGCAAGCTCAGTTTGCGGCATCCAATTTCGGCTCGGCTGTCCCACAGAGACAGCGCGGCGCCGACCCTGCCCTGTAGCTTGCTACCATCGGTGAAAATACGGAGCGCCTGCACATTGTGTTGGTCTACCAGGCCTTGGTCATCGAGATTTGTGATTCTCATGTCCATACGCAGAGCCGGATGTGGAAGCTCCGCAAATCCCACCACACGCTCGACCTCCCGATCTCCCAGCACTAGCCGAGTGTGCCCCTTACGCGCTTCGTAAAGTGCTGCCATTTCTTGAATGCGGAGATCCAGGGGCAGTAACCCAGCCAGTAGCAGGGCCGAGTTTAGGGAGACAGTGCGGTACGATTTGCAGATCTTCTGAGCGAAGCCTCTTTGCACGGCGTTCAGGAGCTTGCGGATGCCCAACTTCTCCGCAGCAGGTGCCCATGCTGCTGCAGCGTAGGTTATAACGGGCTCAACAGTCGCCGTGTATAAGACGCGGAGAACGTCCGGGTGCAATCCCCAGCCTATCTTCGCCGCCCTCGTGAGTTGCTTTGCGATGTTTAGGGCCTTCCTACAGACGTTGCCGACGTGGGTGTTGAAGGTCAGCTTGTCGTCTATAGTGAGGCCCAGGATCTTCATCTCGCGGGACATGCCAATGCCGACCCCCGCCATGCTCAGCAGTGGGGTGTCATGCTTCAGCTTTTTCGTCAAGAGCATTGCGCAGGTCTTTTGAGGCGCAAATCTGAGTTTATTCTGGACACCCCACCCATGAACAAAGCCGAGCGCGGCATTGGCGCGTCGCTGCAACTCGAGCGCTGTGCCCTCGGCGAAGAATAGGACGACGTCATCCGCGAAAGCCTGGCAGTTGACGCCCCGCTGATGCAAACCCGCTAGGAGGGGATCCAGAAGGATGTTCCAGAGGATCGGCCCACCTATTGACCCCTGAACACATCCCTTCTGGGTTTCTCTCCGGTGTTCTGCCCCGGCGTACCGCAACCTAACACATCTGCCGTCTAGGTAACTATCCAGTAGCCTCCTGGTATTTGCCGGACACTTTTCCTCAGCCAGTCTGACCCTGATGGCCGGCCACCATGCATTATCAAAGGCTCCCTCTATATCCAGCGAGACAAGTAGCACCATCTTTTTTAGCTTTATTTCAGCTTTCACCTGGTTCACTAGGGTATAGAGGGAGTCCTCGGTGCTTCTCTGGGGCATAAAACCGTACTGGCGAGTACTCAGTCTCGGCACCAGGTGCCACTGGAGCCTCGTTACTACCATTTTCTCCAGGACCTTTCCGAGAACAGGTAGAAGACCAATTGGCCTGTAAGATTTCGGGCTCTTGTAATCATCCTTGCCTGGCTTCCTCAGCACCACGACTGTGGCCTCCTTCCACTTCTTGGGAAAGTGGCCAAGGCTGAGACACTTATTAGCCAGGGCAAGGAATGAGTCGGGGTCCTGGGAAATGGTTTGACGGCAGATGTCAGCCGTGAAGCCGTCGGCACCTGGCGCTTTTTTCGGGTCGAAACTTGACACCGCGGTCATCAGCTCCAGCGCTGTAAACGGCGGGTCATGAATCTCATCATGGACCCGGTCGTTTATCCGCCGGGCTAGATGCCGGGTGGCATTATGGTCTCCGTTGTCCGATGACTCCGAGTCTTCTGGATAGAAGGTTTGCGCCAGGTAGGATGCTGATTCAGCGGAGGTTAAGGGTACGCCGTCCCTTTCCAGTGTCGAGTCCTCCTGTCTTGTAGCAGTCCTCCCAAGGTTAGGTTAGGTTAGGTTAGGTTAGGTTAGGTTAGGTTAGGTTAGGTTAGGTTAGGTTAGGTTAGGTTCCCCCCCGATGGGTTCCCGCCTTGTCGTGGCGGGGGGGCTTAGTAGCCAGGTCTGCTCCAACCTGGTGAACCAAGAGGAACCCGAGGTGGGGCCGCCTCTCCGGACTTTACCCCAAGTTCGGTCGGAGGTGGCCAGTAGGTTGGCTTGCCAACTGAGGTGGACCGCGGTGTCGCGCTCGTCGCGATACCGCGGCCGGGCCCATCGAGGCGGGGGCGGCGGCGGGATGGACGGGCGGGCCTATCCATCCTGCCAGCGGCCCTAACGGGTGCCGCCAACGTGTTGGCGGAGGCGGTGGGGCTGCAGGGGAGGAGGAGTGTCGGTATTACGTTGGCCGCTCTCCCTATCCTCTGCAGCCGTAGTGGTAGGCGCGGCTGCGGGGGAAGAGGCGTGTCGGTATTGCGTTCGCCGCTCTCCCTGTCCTCCGCAGCCGTCGTGGCAGGCGCGGGGCCACGTTAATCGACCCGTCGCATTGGGACCAGGGCTGTCGGATACGGGTGCTGTCCGACGCCCAGTGCTGGTTGGTCTCGGGTGGTGGATGACGACGTGTCTGGTGTTCGGCATGTCGTCAATCTGGAGGGAGCGCAAGCTCCGAGGTGGGGCCCGGTTTGGGCCGGCGCTGTCGGGGCCGCGGAGGAGTGCGAAAGCGTGCCCGTAGCCCCGACACCAGGCGCAGCGGAGGAACACCCCAGGGGTTTTAGTGGGTATACCGACCAGTGGCGGGAGTCCCACATAACCACCCGCCTGCCCACGAGGTGTGGTGGTATCCATAAAGGATTTCCCCTGGTAAAAAAAAAAAAAAAAAAAAAAAAAAAAAGGTTAGGTTAGGTTAGGTTAGGTTAGGTTAGGTTAGGTTAGGTTAGGTTAGGTTAGGTTAGGTTAGGTTAGGTTAGGTTAGGTTAGGTTAGGTTAGGTTAGGTTAGGTTAGGTTAGGTTAGGTTAGGTTAGGTTAGGTTAGGTTAGGTTAGGTTAGGTTAGGTTAGGTTAGGTTAGGTTAGGTTAGGTTAGGTTAGGTTAGGTTAGGTTAGGTTAGGTTAGGTTAGGTTAGGTTAGGTTAGGTTAGGTTAGGTTAGGTTAGGTTAGGTTAGGTTAGGTTAGGTTAGGTTAGGTTAGGTTAGGTTAGGTTAGGTTAGGTTAGGTTAGGTTAGGTTAGGTTAGGTTAGGTTAGGTTAGGTTAGGTTAGGTTAGGTTAGGTTAGGTTAGGTTAGGTTAGGTTAGGTTAGGTTAGGTTAGGTTAGGTTAGGTTAGGTTAGGTTAGGTTTTTTTTTTTTTTTTTTTTACATTTTACTTCGTCCTCTGACATGATCAGAGACAGTATTGGCATTTAATGTTGCCGGCAGGGGAAATCCTCATGGACGCCTGGGAAGGGATGCCCAGGCAGTGCCGGACTCTTACCGGCTAAAACCCCTGCCGGTCACCATTTTACATTTTGACTTATTGTCTCACATGAGACCTAGAGTTCACCATAGAAAGTAACAAAGAGTAACTAAGTAACTTATAACATTCAGCATATGACCAATTTTTTTTTTTTTTTTTTTTTTTTTTTTTTTTTTTTTTTTTTTTTTTTTTTTCTCCATTTTTTTTTTTTTTTTTTTTTTTTTTTTTTGCTGTGGTTATTCTTTTCCATATACTTATTTCTACTTATTTACCTAAATTTTTGATATACTAAATACATATAATTCACTTATATAATCTAGTATAATTTGTTTACTTATTTCTATTTATTACTACGTTTGCGATTGCCTTACAATACTTAACAAATTTTTCACTTATGTCTGCATTGGCCAAAATTATGCTTAAAGTATCCCTATTCAGTTCCATATTTATTTCCTGTTCTAGGTTATGTCGATTAACAGCAAACTGTGGGCAATCTAACAAGACATGAGGCACCGATTCCGCGGAGCCAGGCTCGCAGATGCACGATGGGCTTTCCTTGCACTTGAATCGGTACAAGTACTCGGAAAACCCACCGTGCCCTGTAAGGATTTGGGTCAAAATTCCAGTGGGTCTCAAGTTTTTCACCAGTCTATGCGCAGCGATGGCATCGGGAATAAACATTTTGGTAACTGCCGCGGTTTTGCCCGACTGATACCTCCGATTCCATTTGTCAAGCGACTCCAATCGGATTTGTCGCTTGACAAATGAAATAGGGCAGAGGTCGTAATCCGGCCTTTTCTTTGAGGAAAGGGCCGCCTCTTTCGCGAGACAGTCCGCGCGTTCATTGCCCTCGAAACCGGCGTGAGCCTTGACCCAGAACAAGGAAACTGCCTTTCCCTGGACCAAAGCCCGTCTTAGGTTGTCCCTACTCTCCACCGCTAAAGGGTGAGGAGCGCCTTGGTTTACGACCGTTTCCAGCGCTGCCCTCGAGTCGCTGAATATGCCAAAGCTCTCCTCCCTACGCTTTAGGATTTCCACCGTGGCGGTGCGTATGGCCACCAGTTCAGCCTGGTAGACTGTGCAGTACGACGGCAAAGCAAGCTTGATGGCTCGGATTTCGGACTCGTTGTTCCATAGTGAACATGCGGCCCCGACCTTACCATCAATCTTGCTGCCGTCGGTGTATATACGGACAGCTTGCACGCTATGTGCACTCACGAGTGCTTGGTCGTCCAGGCAAATGAAACTCGCGGCCACACGCTCCGCCGGGTGGGGGAACTTTGAATATCCCACCGGGCGCTCCACCTCACGGCCCGCCAGCGCCGGCCAGGGTTCCCCCCTCTTGACCCTATACAGGGCAGCCGCCTCCTGTATTCTAAGGTCAAGCGGCAGCAACCCAGCCAACGCCAGAGCCGCGTTCAGTGAAACCGTCCGGTAGGACCGACAAAGCTTTTGAGCGAAGCCTCTCTGTACCGCATCGAGCTGGTTTCGCACCCCTACCTTAAAGGTGGCTTCGGACCACGCGCTAGCCGCATACAAGATGATAGGCTCTACCGCGGCTACATAGATACTATGAATCACCTCTGGGTGCAAACCCCAACCCGTGCGAGCTGCGCGGGACAGCTGCTTATAAATGTCCAGGGCCTTTCGACAGACGTTGGCGACATGGCTGTTAAACGTTAACTTTTCATCGATCGTTAGCCCCAAGATCGTTATTTCCTTCGACATTCCAATGCCGACCCCCCCCATGCTTAGGAGTGGTGTGTCATATTTTAACTTTTTTGTCAAGGTCATCGCTTTGGTTTTTTGCGGCGCAAAGTTTAATTTGTTTTTGATACCCCACTCTCTCACATAGGCGAGGGCGGCATTGGCCTGCCGTTGGATTTGGAGCGCCGTGTCTCCATCGAATAGGAGAACGACGTCGTCCGCGAAGGCCTGACAGTAGTCACCGCGTCCCTCGAGCCCCTTGGTTAGGTTAGGTTAGGTTAGGTTAGGTTAGGTTAGGTTAGGTTAGGTTAGGTTAGGTTAGGTTAGGTTAGGTTAGGTTAGGTTAGGTTAGGTTAGGTTAGGTTAGGTTAGGTTAGGTTAGGTTAGGTTAGGTTAGGTTAGGTTAGGTTAGGTTAGGTTAGGTTGACAGCGATTTCATTGGTTGGTTCGAATCTGCCGCGGAGCAGACTAACTTTGGATGTTTTTGGAGGTTGTTTTTTGGGTTATTTTGAGGTTTTTGATTATTCGGGGAATTGCTTTTGGAAATTTATTGGGGGGTTTAGATATTTGGGTAAAAATTTGGGTAGTTCTGGGGATTAATGATGGAAGGGGAATCCCTTCATCCGGATTATGGGGGAGGAGGGAGCGGTAGGAGTTCCGCCGCGAGTGATCTTTTGCCCTGCGGGTCAGCCAGGGAGGGGGATGTGCCGGAGGGGCCCAAGGCGGGGGCCAAGAGGGCGAACCCCTACTTCAGACTGGAGATACCCGCGCCGAAGATCACCCCGGCGGGGCGTGGACGAGGGGCGAAAGGAGTTGCTGCGAGGGCACCTGCCGGCCATTGCACCGGCATGTCGGCCGCCCGGAGGAGTCTGCGCGAGGCCGATCGGCAGATCCGCACCCTGCGGGCGGACAACAAGCGCATGAGGGAGGAACTCGCCCTCATGCGCTCCGAACTGAAGGCCGTCCGTAGGGCCTTTTCGGAGAGGGAGAAGGAGCCGCCTGCTCCGGGCCCGAGTGCGCCAGAGGCTGGCGATGTGATGGCGCTCCTCGCTGAATTTAAGGAGGAGCTCTCCCGCGAGCTCTTCACCTCTCTCGGGGGGATGGTGAACGCCAGATTGGAGGCAATCTGTCGTCGCCTCCCCCCGGAGCCTGTCGTCCGCCCACCGCTTGCGGCGGACAGGAGGAGGGTGGAGCAGCAACAGCGGGAGGTGGAGGGAGCGCGGGTGAGCAGTGGTTCCCAGCTGCAACAGCAGCGGGGGCCAAAGACTCCGCCTGGGGGCGCCGGATTGGTGACAACAGGGGCGACCCTGATGCCGCCAGCAAACCCGGCGCCGGCGCCGCGGCTTAGCGGTAGGGCTCCGGCGCGAGCCTCGGTGGCCCCTGCCCCTGCTCCTGGTCCGCCGGCGCAGGCGCCGGAACCGGCGTGGACGGAGGTGGTCAGGCGGGGTGGTGGGAGGAGGCCCGCCCCACCTGCTCCCCGGGTGAGCCAGCCCTCGGGTCGTGCCCCTGCACCCCCGAGAAAGCTGACGGTGCCCAAAACGGCGGCCGTAGTGGTGGCCCTCAAACCGGAGGCCGAAGCGTCCTACGCCGACGTCATGAAGAGGGCCACCCAAGCCTTCCGACTCCAGGATGTGGGCCTGGAAAGCGTCAAGATCCGCAGGACTGCGGATGGGGCCCGCATCCTGGAAATCCCGGGCGCCAATATGGGTCGAGCGGCCGACGAGTTAAGGGGGCGCCTGGAGGCAGCTATCGGGGACACCGCGCGGGTGTACATTCCCGTTAAGATGGCGAGCCTCCGGGTGACTGGACTTGACGAGGCGGCCACTCCGGAGGCACTGGCTGAGGCAATGGCGGCCCTGGGGCGCTGCGGGCCCGCGGACGTCAGAGTTGGCCAGATCAGCTATGGGTTTGGCGGCGCGGGCTCCGCACTAGTGCAGTGCCCCGTCGAGGTGGCCAACGCCGCGATCGAGGCGGGACGCATCGCGGTGGGATGGTCGGCCGCCAGGGTCGTGGCCCTGGATCTGGCACCACTCCGGTGCTATAAGTGCTTGGGAGTGGGGCACACCAGGGCCACGTGCCCATCACCGGTGGAGCGGGGGAGCCTCTGCTACCGCTGCAGCAAGCCGGGCCACAAGGCGGCGGGCTGCAAAGAGGAAATCTTTTGCGCAGTCTGCCACCACGCCGGGCTGCCAGCGGGGCACAGGATGGGCGGCTTGAGATGCAAGCCGCCCAAAACTAGGGGCGCGGCATCCCCCAATCGCAGGGCTCAAACGGAAGCCGCTGCAGCCGCCGGACCCCCAGTGAACGGGGCGAATGAGGGACAACCCATGGACCAGTGATGCCTGCACACCCACAGCTCACTGGTCCCCGCGAGGTGCTCCAGGGAAACCTGAACCACTCCGCCCGTGCTCAGGATCTCCTGATGCAGAACATGGCGGAGTGGGGCATTGCCCTGGCAGCTGTGGCGGAGCCATACGCGGTCCCTCAGCGCCCCAACTGGGTGGGCTCCACGGACGGCCAGGTGGCTCTGGTGGTCCCGACCATCGGGGCGGCCCTCTCGAGCACCGAAAGGGGGGCGGGCTATGCGGCCGCAAAGTGGGGGGACACACTCGTGGTGGGGGTGTACTTCTCCCCCAATCGGCCGCTGGACGCCTTCCAGGAGTTCCTGGGGAGGCTCGAGAGGGTCATCGGGAGAGCCGGTGGGGCGCCCGTCCTAGTTCTTGGCGACTTTAACGCCAAGAGCCGGGACTGGGGGAGCCCTAACACGGACCTCAGGGGGGCCGAAGTGATGGAATGGGCGACCGCGGCGGGCCTCGTCATCCTCAACCAGGGCGGCGCGCAGACGTGCGTACGCCGGCAGGGGGGGTCGATAATCGACCTCTCCTTCGCGACCCCTGCCCTGGCTGCGCGCGTCACCGGGTGGAGGGTGTTGGATGACGAAGAGACCCTCTCGGATCATTTGTATATCCGCATGAGGGTCTCCCCGCTGCGGGATGCCGTGCCATCGGCCCCCCACGGCCAGAGAGCTGGGAGGGGCTTCCCCAGATGGGCGGTCACCCGGCTCGACCGCGACCTGGCTAAGGAGGCCGCCATCATAGAGGCGTGGTGCGACCCCCCGACCGCCCTGCGGGGGGTCGATGAAAAGGCAACCCACCTTAGGGCTTCCCTCACGGCGGTGTGCGATGCGGCTATGCCCAGGGCTAGACCGTTCCGAGGGCGGCGACAGGTGTACTGGTGGAACTCCGAAATCGCCGCCCTCCGTGAAGAGTGCAACGGGGCCCGACGGGCATACGTCCGCTGTCGCAGGAGGGGGCACACCGCCGAGGAGGAGGACCTCCTCCACACCGCGTGGGCCCGGAGGAAGGCGGCACTCCGGGCCGCCATCGGCAAGGCCAGGGATGAGGGCTGGGAGGAGACTCTGGCCACCCTCAACAGGGACCCGTGGGGACGCCCCTACAAGATGGTTCGGAACAAGATAGGGGGCGCCCCCCCCATGGATTCCATGGAGCCAGAGCTCCTCCGCGGGGTGGTCGAGGGCCTCTTTCCGGCGGCCCACGACTTCACCCCGCCCAGAATGGCGCCACCGTCAGTGGCCCCGGAGCGGCCGCTCGTCGTCCCCCCTGTCACGGACGACGAGCTCACCTGGGCCATTTTACGGCTCAGGCGCGCCGGGAAAGCTCCGGGTCCGGACGGGGTGCCGGGAGGGGTCCTTTTCCTGGCGCTCCAGCGGCTCGGGGACCGCCTCAGATCCCTCATGGAGGACTGCCTGGGGGAGGGGCGCTTCCCGAGCTGCTGGAAGGAGGGAAAGCTGTGCCTGCTGAGGAAGGAGGAGCGCCCAGCAGATTCCCCATCAGGTTACCGCCCCATCGTGCTGCTGGATGAGGTCAGTAAGCTCTTCGAGCGAATACTGGAAAGCCGCATCCAGCAGCACCTAGAGGAGACGGGCCCGGACTTGAGCGACAATCAGTTCGGGTTCCGCAAGGGGCGGTCAACCATGGATGCTGTGGGCGCCCTCAGGAGGTTCGGGCTGCAGGCGGAGGAAAGGGGGGAGGGAGCCGTGGCGGTGTCTCTGGACATCGCTAACGCCTTTGGCTCCCTCCCCTACGAGGTGATAGAGGAGGCGCTCCGGTACCATGAGGTGCCGGGGTACCTCCGGAGGGTCGTGGGGCACTACCTGACAGGGCGGGTGGTGCTCTACGACCACGGCGGAGCTCGGTGTGCCAGGGCCATGTCGTGCGGGGTTCCACAGGGATCCGTGTTGGGTCCACTCCTGTGGAACCTCGGATTCGACTGGCTCACCAGAGGAGCACAGCTTCCGCGCATGGTCACCGTGTGTTATGCCGATGACACACTGGTGGCCGTGCGGGGTAAGCAGCTGGAGGAGGTGCTCCGAAGGGCAGAAGTGGCCACCGAGCTCACGGTCCACCGCGTGGGCCTCCTGGGGCTAAAGGTCGCCCTCCAAAAGACCGAGGCGATGGTCCTCGGGGGGAGGGGCTGGAGGGTGGGCGCAGGCACCACCCTCGGAGTGGGAGGGGAGCGTGTCCAGGTCAGGCCCAACATCAAATATCTGGGTCTGATCCTGGACAGGTGGTGGTCCTTCAAGGACCACTTCACCAGACTGGGTCCTCGCCTCGTGGGTGCGGCCTCGGCACTGAGTCGGTTGCTGCCGAACATCGGAGGGCCAAACGCTCCGTGCAGGAAACTGTACGCGGGCGTTGTGCGGAGCATGGCCCTCTACGGCGCGCCGATTTGGGCCGAGAGGCTGACTGGGTGCACCACTGCTCTGCTGCGGCGTCCGCAGAGAGTGGTGGCCCAGCGAATGGCGAGGACCTACCGCTCCACCTCCCACGCTGCGGCGTGTCTCCTAGCCGGGACTCCGCCCTGGGACCTGGACGCCGAGCACCTGGCGGACAGATACCGGCGCAGGGCGGAGGCCAGGGCGGGAGACCATCCACCGGACCCCGAGGAGGCGAGGAGGGCGGCCCGGGAGGCCGACGATAGGCTGAGGGAGCGGTGGAGGGTGGCCCTGGAAAATAGCCATTACGGCACGAGGACAATAGGGGCCATCCTCCCCGTAATGGAAGAGTGGTTGGACCGCGAAGGGGGGGTGCCAACCTTCCGGCTGGCGCAGGTGGTGTCCGGACACGGCTGCTTCGGGCACTACCTGTGCATGATAGGGAGGGAGCCGGACACCCGTTGCCACGAGTGCGGCGCGGATGACGACACGGCCCAGCACACATTGGAGGAGTGCAGCCGCTGGGCCGTGGAGAGAGCGGCACTCGTGGCGGAGACGGGTTTGGTGGATCTCTCGCTGCACAGCGTCATCGCGAAGATGCTGAGCAGCGAGAGCCACTGGGAGGCGGTCGCCTCCTTCTGCGAAGAGGTCATGTCGCAGAAGGAGGCGGCGGAGAGGGAGCGGGAGGCTGCGGCCGACGCGCTCCCTCAACGCCAGACGAGGAGGGGTCGAAGGCGTCGACACTTTGTCCGCCTCGGCCCCTAAGGGACCTGCGGTTGGTCCCACCGCCTGAGGGGAGCTCACTAATACTGTGAGCCCCCCCCCCCTTCCAGGCGGGTACCCCGGCGCAAGCCGGGGTTGCCGGGGGGGCACTCTGGTAGAATGCCTAGCGATCCCAGGGTGCCCCTACACCAAACCGGCCCAGAGGGAACCGCCGGAGTGGAGTTTAGTGGGTAGGGCCAGTCTCTCCCCCCTCTTTCTAGTAAAGAGGGTTGAGAGCGGCGAGTCCCACATACCCCCTGGAGTTTTACCCCAGGGGGATGCGTAAATGCATTCTCCACTCCGTCAAAAAAAAAAAAAAAAAAAAAAAAAAAAAAAGGTTAGGTTAGGTTAGGTTAGGTTAGGTTAGGTTAGGTTAGGTTAGGTTAGGTTAGGTTAGGTTAGGTTAGGTTAGGTTAGGTTAGGTTAGGTTAGGTTAGGTTAGGTTAGGTTGGGGTGCGATGCCAGATAACCTCCTCGTTTGCCCGCGCTGCTGCCGTTCCACTTGATACCCCGAGTCCGGTGGAAAGGCAGTGGCAAGGGCCGGTGCACCCTGGGCGTTGGTCAGTAACTTCTCTTTATGGGATCTTGCTGGCCAACGGCGAATAATCTGGCACAGATGGTCGTCTGGGTCCTGACCTGTCAGGCCCCAGACGGGGCGCACACCCACTCTATGTGGGTGTGCGCGACGAGGGACTCCCGTTGCCACTGGCAACGGGATTGGAGGACCTCCTGAGGGGAGGAAGCGGGGACACCCATTGCCACGAGTGCCGCCAGAGGACACGGACCCGGCATAACCTCAATGAGGGAGGTGGGCCGCCGGGCCGTGGACGGGGCTGCACTCGTGGCAGATGGGATTTGGTGGGCCTTCTGCGCTGAGGTGAGGTAGCGGGAGGCTGCGGCCGAACGCGCCTCAGCGCCAGAGGAGGGGGACCGAAGGCGCTCGCCGCCGCGGAGTCGCGCGGAGGACACGGTCCAGTGCACCAGAGGGGTGCTATGCTGGGCCGTGGACGAAGCTGCACCCATGGCGGTCGGGTATTGACACCGTGTCTTCGACACGTGTCCGCCCCGGCCCCTTAAGTCTGGATCCTGACTTGTCAGGCCAGACAGTTTTTGAGGGAAACCTCAACCGGAGGGTAGGGACCGAAGGCACCCGAGTGAGACGGGTCATATTGACATTGTGTCCTTCGACACGTGTCCGCCTCGGTCCTTAAAGGGACCAGCGGTTGGTCCCACAGAGGGTACGGCGCAAGCCGAGATTGCCGGGGGGGCACACTGGTAGAATGCTCTGCGACCCCAGGGTGCCCCCACACCAAACCGGCCCAGAGGGAACCGCCGGAGTGGAGTTTAGTGGGTAGGGCCAGGCTCTCGATTTCCCTCTTTCTTGTAAAGAGGGATGAGAGCGGCGAGTCCCACATACCCCCTGGAGTTTTATCCCAGGGGGATGCGTAAATGCATTCTCCACTTCGTCAAAAAAAAAAAAAAAAAAAAAAAAAAAAAAAAAGGTTAGGTTAGGTTAGGTTAGGTTAGGTTAGGTTAGGTTAGGTTAGGTTAGGTTAGGTTAGGTTAGGTTAGGTTAGGTTAGGTTAGGTTAGGTTAGGTTAGGTTAGGTTAGGTTAGGTTAGGTTAGGTTAGGTTAGGTTAGGTTAGGTTAGGTTAGGTTAGGTTAGGTTAGGTTAGGTTAGGTTAGGTTAGGTTAGGTTAGGTTAGGTTTTTTTTTTTTTTTTTTTTTTTTTTAATAATACACCATTTTTCCACAGACGCGGGGTCCGTGCCTTTGTTTTACGTTTTTCTCTTTGTTGTCCCTTTTTTATTCTCCTTATGCTCCACATATAAAGCTTACTTATAATATAATTTGGTACAGGTGTTGTGTACCACACACGTTTCTTATCTAGTTCTTACAGCTAAATACTTAAATGTAGTTGTTTTTTTTTTTTTTTTTTTTTTTTTTTTTTTTTTTTTTTTTTTTTTTTTTTTTCGTAGTTGCTGTTTTTATCCCTTATTTATGGTTTTATTGCCTAGTTTCTGTTATTGGTACTGTTTGTCGGCCTCGGATTCCGCGTTTTACCTTTCTTTCGTGAAAGCCACGGTTTGGACTGCCACCTCAGAATCGCGTTTTCGCATTGCCATCCTTAGGTTGTGCTCCGCGATTGCTTTGCTTGTGACAGCCGTTGCCCTTCTCACGAATCTGCCGATCGCGTCGTCGCCGCCGTCCGAGTAGTATATGCAACTGGTCGTGTGTCGCGATACGGCCACCACCGCGTGTGGGACGCTGTCATATATTTTCAGTGCCCTTTCGTTTGCCCGTATGACGATGACCGACTCGTAGGTTAAACCCTGTGCCTCGTGTATGGTAAGGGCGCGCGAACCCGTGCCCGACCCGAATCCCTGGTTGATGAGGGATTTTTTCTCCTCCTGGGTGTGTACCAGGAATAGAGTGTTCGGCAGGTTGTGGGGTATTTGCGCGCCAACGAACCTCTTAAGCTCGAGCGAACGTACTCGACGTGCTGACGAGTACATTCCAGGGTAAACCTCTCTTAGGGCGTACGCTACATCCATCGGGTTCCGGTGTGTGCATGACCACTGCTCGCTGATGTTCGCTAGCAGGTTCGGGCGGCTGTACCTCAGCTGGAAGAGGTTCTGTCGGTCAATAAACGGCAGCTGGTTTACATCTCCGATGAGGACAATTTCGCTGGCACCTAGCAACTGAGTCGCCATCACTATGGCCCCAAAATGGTTCATTAGAGCTTCGTCAACCAATAAACGGTTACAACCTCCGGGCTCTTTTGAACCATTTGCTAGAATTGAGGCCATAGTGCGCACCTTGATTTTCGATGCGTTCCCTATGCGACGACCTAGCCTTTCTTTCAGGTCGTTGGCGGCTTCGGTTGTGCTGGTGACTACTACGTCGTTCTCCCCATCGAAGTTGCTCACCACCCATGTCGTTTTTCCACATCCCGGAACTCCGTTGATCCATCGCAACTTTGGTGCCGACCATGTGTCCGATGCTGTTCTGGGACCGAGCGTTTCTGTAACTATGTCGGCCATGTTCAGGATCTTATCGTCCAGCATTATCCTTGTACATCGGGCGGTAACCACTATGGGATCGTTTTGTGGTGTAGCGTACTTTGCTTTGCCAGTCCGCCGCGTCTCCCCGTCGTCAAGAGCCACGAAGCCACTTGTTGCACTGTATGCTGCCATATACCGACCTGACATGGTTCCCCTTATGACCTGGGAGGTGTCGTTATTGTATATGGCTGCGTCAGCCTCCTCGAGTCTCACCTTCAACAGCCCTTCGTTCCCCCGCTGGAAGGTCTGCAAGATCTCATCGCATGTGGCTAGATTGACTTCTCTGGAAGCTCTTATTACTGCCTGAAACTCGAGGAAAGCGTTCGTTGCGTGGTCTACGGGCTTCTCTGCTGGTTTGAGACTAGGCGGGCTGACTTGTCCCTTGTCGGCTCTCGTTCTGTGTTCATACGGCGGCTTTGGGTCTGTGTTTTCCTTCAAGAACTCCTTCACCGCCTCTTCTTGGCGCTCCGCGGCTTTGGAGGTTCTTGGTTGCGTGGCTCGCGTAGCTGAGCCGAGGGCGTTCATAAATGCTTTTATCAACCCCCTCGCCCCAGCTGTCTCCTCTGGACTTCCACGTTCCTTGGCTGCTGCATTTTCGGCGGCCACCCTTTGCTGTAAGCGGTCCGATCCGCTTTGGGTGCTTGGGTTGGGAATGGGGTTCCCCCAACTGTCGGCGGATGTAGTCGCTTGGTCGTGTTTCGGCTCTTTGAGAAAACTTAAGTTTTCTCCTCTGTCCTCGTACACTACCACCTCGTGATTTTCTGAGGCTTTCAGACAACCCATAAGGTCTGCGACTTCTCCTTTTTCGATTTGAAGCACCATTGCGTCTACGCTTATTTTTCGGGAGCCGTAGCATGTGTTGCGTCCAAGTTTCGTTAGCACGGAGCATGCCTGCGCGAATGGTGTTTCCTCTCCCCAGTCGAATAGTGCTATTGTTTTGTTTTTGTGTTGCACTAGGCGGAACCGGTGGTCGGCTACTTGCGACTGGGGTAGCGCGTTGAAAACTTGGAGTTTCATGCTGGTCTTGGACGTGCTCCCTTTCAGCAGGGTAGCCAGGCCGGGTGGTATTGCAACACTCTTTCTGCCAAGACGACAAAAGCTTATACCGAGTGTTTCGGTGTCGTTGTCCATGAAGAGAGCCACGCTTCTTACCCTTATTTTCGGCACGCCGCGCTCTCCGCACTCCAAGAGATTTCGAGCGCGACTCTGCGTGATGTCCGTGGCCTGATTTGTAACGGTTGTTGTTCTTATGCTAAAGGTTGTATTTCCGGTAGTGGAGGTGTTTGTGATGACGGTGGGGGCACTTGTGGTGGGGGGGATTGTGTCACCGGCGGCAGCAGATGTGCTGTTTCTCTTTACGGCTATTCTGGCGGCTTTGCTCGCAAACTCCAAGAAAGGTGTTCTGATGGCCGGGTCCTCCATGATGGTGGGCAGAGTGGACTGGTCCAGTTTGGTCTGGATTTGTAGTTCCAGCTCCATCCTTTCCCGGCCAAATCTTGGACACTCCAGAAGCACGTGCCATATCGTTTCGTCGCGTTCGGGATCGCAGATACAAGAGGGACTGTCTTTGACGTGGAAGCGGTGGAGATACGCCGCGAATCCTCCGTGGCCGGTCAGGATCTGGACATGCATGGGTGTTAGTTCCATGTCCTTCAGTGCTCGTCTTGCCATTTGGACGGTGGGTAGAAATACCTTTGTGACCGAGCCCGTGCTGGAAGATTCGTAGCGCATCTGCCACTTTTTCACTGTTTCCTCTCGTATCTGTTTCCTGACGAAGGATATGGGAACCTTGTCATAGTCTGGAGCTGTCTTCTTGGTGAGTGCAGCTTTTTTGGCCAGTTCATCCGCTCTTTCGTTCCCCGGCGTTCCCACGTGGGCTCTCAGCCAGAAGAGCCTCACTGTTCTGTCTTGTTCCCGGATTTCTCGGATGTATCTCTTTATCTCGAGAGCCAGAGGGTGAGTTACCGATGGGCACCTGAGTAAGTCCAGCGAAGATCTCGAGTCGCTGAGGATGTTAACCGTGCCCATCTTGGAGTCTCTAACCATTTTTACGGCTCTGTAGAGAGCATACATTTCCGATTGGAAGACAGTGTTGTGAGGCTCTAGACGAAAGGTGGAGTACTTGGATTCCCTGCCGTTAACCCACATTGTAAGGGCAGCACCGACTTTCCCTTCTATTTTGCTGCCGTCGGTGTACACTTGTGCACCTACCACATTTAGGTTGTTCAGGGTTTCGGGGTCCATGTCGTCGAGGCGCTCATACTCGGTTGTTGTGAGTAGAGCCGGGTGGGGATTTTGCGTCGGTCCTACCCTGCGTTCTACCTCTCTGCCTGGTGGTATAAAGTCCTCGGAGTGTCCCTTTTTTATTTCATACAGTTTTCCCGCTTCAAGGATCCTGAGGTCTAGGGGTAGTTGGCCTGACAAGACTAATGCCGATGTCAGAGACACCGTGCGGTATGCTTTGGTGATCTTCTGCGCGAAGCCTCTCTGCAGCGAGTCCAACTGATTCCTTACCATCAGTTTCTCTGCAGCTGAATGCCATGCGCCTGCAGCATACAGCACGATTGGCTCTATCACCGACACGTATATAGTCCTTATGATTTCTCCGTTCAGTCCCCAGGTCACCTTTGCCGCGCACGCAAGCTGTTTATAGATGTCCGCGGCTTTTTTGCAAATGGCGGTTACGTGCGCGTTAAAAGTGAGCTTGCAGTCGATTATAAGACCCAGCAGCTTGATCTCCTTGACAAGCTCTATCCTGCTGCCTGACATGTGGATGATGGGGGTGTCGTATTTAAGTTTCTTTGTAATCACCATCGCGTTTGTCTTGTGCGCGGCGAATTTCAACTTGTTTTCAACACCCCATTCCGCTACGGCCTTAAGAGTCTTGTCGGCTGCTTGCTGAAGGGTACTGACTGAGTGAGCGGAGAAAACCAGGACCACATCGTCTGCGAAAGCTTGGCAGTGTACCCCTTTACTAGCCATTTTTTGTAGGAGTGGGTCTAGGATTAGGTTCCAGAATGTCGGTCCCGCAATGCTACCCTGGACACAACCTTTTGTGGTTTCCTTTTCACTAGACGCTCTGGCGTAGTTGACCCTGATCTTGCGGTCCCTTAAGTATGATACCACCAAGGCGTAGAGGTTCTTTGGACAGTTCTTCGTGATCATTCGTTGTTTTAGCGCGGGCCACCATGCGTTGTCGAAGGCTCCCTCTATGTCCAGCGATACCAGAAGCACAACCTTTTTAGATTTCACTTCTGTCCGTATGTGGGCTAATAGGTCATAGAGGGCGTCCTCGGTTCCGCGTTGTGGCATGAAACCGTACTGGGTCGCGTTCAGAGTCGGGAGGAAGTGCCACTGAAGTCGGCACACGAGAAGTTTCTCGACGATTTTACCAAGGACCGATAGAAGGCCAATTGGCCTGTAGGACTTGGGGTGCGTGTAGTCCTCCTTACCCGGCTTACGCAGGGTGCACACGTGAGCGATTTTCCACTGCCTTGGGAAGTGCGACAGCGATAGGCATTTATTTGCCAGTGCCAGGAACACTTCTGCATTGCAGCGGATGGCGGCTGTGCATATGTCGGCAGTCAGTCCATCCGGCCCGGGAGCTTTTTTCGGGTTCGCGCCCCTGAGGACCATGTCCAGCTCCGCGGGTGTGAAGGGGGGATCATCTGCCGACAGTCCTTGTATTTTCGCCGGGTTGCACTCGACTGTTTGTCCTCTGAGCATGGTGTGGTATTCGGTGTCGGTTTCCACAGAGTCATCGGGATAAAACGTTCTCGCCAGGAGTTCCGCAGACTGTTCCGGGCTCAGCGTTTCCCCGGCCGCGCTTCTCAGAAGCATGTCGTCTGATCTCCTGGCGGTCTTCCTTATGACTCTGTAGATACCGTCCCACATGCTCTCACGGTCCTGGGTCGAGCAAAACTCCTTCCAACTTTGTGTGGCGGCTTCTGTGGCTCTCCGTACGTACTCCTCTTTTACCAGCAGGTATTCGTCCACGGTTTGTTGCCTGCGGCATGGGGCTGCGTTACGAATTCTTCGTTTTTTCCTCAGAACGTCCTTTTTTAAGTTGTCCAGGGCAGGCGACCACCACGGGGGTCCCGCGTCACCTTTCCATGCGCCTAGCTTGGGTATTGCTTTTTCGCAAGCTTTACGGATGGTCTCTGTGTAGGATGTTAGTATTTCTTCCAGACCCTCCAGGTCTCGCACTTCCGACACCCTGGTCACGGTGATGCTGTTTTCGGCTAATCCAGAGGTGAAGTGTGTATTGAAGTCGGACCATTTTGCCTTCTTGGTGTTGTAGATGCGTGTAGAGATTGGCCTTAGGGGTTCCAGGCCCTTCTCTAGTCCCAGACTGAAGGTAATTGCGTTGTGGTCTGATGTTGTGAGACTTCTATTCACACTCCACTCCTCGATTTTGCCCAGCAAGGATAGGCTGCAAGCAGTTACATCTACTATGCTTGTGCAGAGCCTGTCTCCCCTGTAGGTCTCAAAAGTGGGAACTTGACCTGTGTTGAGGATTTGGAAGTCCATCTCGTTTAGGAAGGTGTTGTACGCCGCCCCGCGGTGGTCCTCCGAGTTGCTTCCCCACCAGTGGCTCCAGGCGTTTACGTCTCCCGCCACTATGATGTTTTCCGTGCCCAACTTTCCGGAGAGCCTTTTTGTTTCCGAGATGTACGGGTCTATGTCTTGGTCGCCCTCGTAATAGACGGATATCACTCCAAGCTTTAGCTGGCCAGCTTTTATGAGAACGGCGGCGACGTTTTCGGTTACCAGTTGGGGGTCGTGGATGACCTCCAGGCTGCCCCCGAACACGACGATTGCCGCTTTCACTGGCTTTTGGCGATCCAGGGTGCACTGAATGACTTGCGTGCCGGGGCTTTGTTTCATAGTGCCAGTTCTTCCAACGTAGGGCTCCTGAACTAGCGCTATTGAAATTCCCTTTTCCTGGGCCGCCTGGAAGAGTTCAGCTGTTGCGAGCTTGGAGCGCTGCAGGTTTGCCTGGATGATCTTGAGCTTCCTTTTTGATCCGTCTGATGTTCCTGGGCTCTGCGAGTTGACCGACCCGTTTTCTGCCTGGTCGCCCTTAGCAATAGGAAACACGAGACCTCGCTATGTGGTCCCATTTTTGGCGTTCTTGACACACGTCACTGAAAGCGGTGTGCGCCCGGTCGCTGTCCTCTCTTTGAGCTTTTGTGCAGTTTGTGCACACCGGAGGTTTGCCAGCCGCTCTCGAGGGGCAGTTCCCACTCCCGTGTGCGTCGCTGCAAAAGCAGCAAGCTGCATGCTCGGCCTTGCACATGGACTTGGAGTGGCCGTACGCCAAGCATTTTGTGCACTGCACCAGTGGAGACTGATCCTCGACTCGGCATCGCTGGATTCCGATGTGTACTTTTTCCGCCTCAATAAATCGCTTCCAGACTTCTGGAGAGAGCTCTACGACCGGGTGGCACTCGTGTGGGTTCCGCGCGCGTTTCCTATACCGCATCTTTATGGTTGGTTCTTCGACACCGACGTCGCGCAGAAGATGTCGGTTCTGCGCTTTTAGGAGATCTACAATCTCCTCGTCGGTGTTGTTGGAGAGCACTCCTTTGATGCAGGCTAAGGGGTTTGCCGGCTTTGCCTCGGAAATTTTCAGGCTTCCGTTTCCCTGGACTTTTTCTCTGACGATTTGCAAGTCCTCCTTGCTCGCGCAACTTAGGACCACCTTTTGGTTCCGAGCTTTCCGAACCTTGTCGACCTTAGCCCCGGTGTTTTTTAAGTCCAGGGCTGCCGTAATTTTGTCTATCACGTTTTGGCCCGTATGTTTTGGGTCCTTCGATGACACGATTAACGTGTGGTTCGGATGTTTTGGCGGTTGTGGTTTCGCCGCCGCCTGGGCAAACGTCATTGGTCCCAACGGCGGCTTTTCTGACGTATGAAGCTCGGAAACTCCTTTCTTTATCGTGGCCAAAGTTTGCTTGACCTCCGCCATCGCGAGTTCTGCCTCTAGGTTTGGCGCTGGGGGCGCGGGGACCTCGGGTTTTTTGTCTCGCAGTTCGCGGAGGTCTGAAGAGACCATTTGGAGCCGCTCCGTCAGTGGCTCAAGGTGTGCAGCCAAGTCCAGGGTGGGCTCAGGTGGGGCGGGAGAGTTTGCGGGTCTGTTCAGAAGGTGTTGGACGGATTCCTTCAGCGTCTCTATCTCTGACGTGAATTTGGTGATGGTGCTTTGCAGTTCGGGAGTTTCGGGTTGTGAGGGCGGTGTTTTGGGAGTAGCCGGTGCCGCTGCGAGACTTTCCACCGTTCGCCGGAGGGTGTCGAGTTGATTAGACACGCAGCCGATGTTATTGCCGAGTTTCGTGACACTCGCCTCGATGGTGTGCCATTTTGGCTCCCCTGAGGCGGGTTTTATGTCATCAGTTTTCTTGTCTCCCTCCTGGTGGATCTTTTTTCCCAGCGACGTCACTTCTTTTTGTATTTCGGCGATTTGGCGGAATGGCTCGTCCATCTCGTGCCCAAGCCAGTTTCTTATGGCCTTTGCCTCGACCAAGGTCTCCGAGATGTCCTTTCGAGCTTGGCACATTTCTTTTGTCAGGCTTTGACGCATTTCGGCTAACTCCTTTATATGACTTCTTTGAACGTATACTAGTTCCTTGGCGTGGCTGGAGTTCTCTTTCTCGAGGTTGTATTTGTGTCTAGCCCTAGAGTCTGACAGGGACAGCACTGTCTCGTACAGGCCCTGCAGGCAGTCGAGAGCGGTAGCTTTGCACTCCCGCTTCATATTGCCCGCAGCTTCCAGTGCGTCCTTCCCTTTTTGCAGCAGGTCGTTCGCCACCCTTGTCGCCGTGTCCATTAGCACCCCGGTTCCTCTCCTCGGCGTCGAGTAGAGGATGCTGACGCGTTTGTTGGCCGCCGCTGTTGTAGCCGATGACTCAATCGATGAGGCGACCGAGATTTCTTCGTCCGATACTACGGGACGAGGAGGAGAAATCCCGCATTGCTCCCAGTCGATCACCTTATCGATTGCGACGTCGGCTGACGCAGGTTCTGGTGTCAGCGGTGTTTGGGCAGAGCCTTCGCTGGCTGGCACCCCACTCTCCCCCGCGGCGATCCGCGAGGCCGGAGCGTTAGCTTCGGCCGCGCAGCTCTCCGAGGGGGAGGTTTCGGGCTGCGGCGGAGTTTGGCCTTTGCCAGCTTGCTTCCTCCTCCGCGGCGGTTTTGGCGCTTCCGGCATCTTCGTTTGCGCGGGCGGCTGCCTCAGCTTTTCTGAGGTGGACGATCTTGCCACTGCGGCCTTGGTTAGGACCTTTTCCCGCAGTGAGCGCGTTGGTCTTGGGGCGGTTTCCGAGGCAGACTTGTGTGAGCTCTCAGCACTTGAGCTAGACATTTTTTTTTTTTTTTTTTTTTTTTGTTGTTATATCTTATTTACCTAACTTGTTTATTAATGCTAATTTTTTTCTACAGCAAATTATTATTCTAAGTTGTTTGTTTAAAGCCCGGGCTACGCGTTGATGTCTTTTGCCCGCTTCCTACCGTTCTGGTGAACCCCGCTTTGCAGTGTTCGCGTTGGAATGCGAGTTCACCGCGACCGACACCAGGGACACACGTGCGCACGGCCAGCGAGCGATAACTAGGTCAAACTGATTTTATTGTCTTGCGATCGGGCGTGGAGTTACTGGTGACCTCCACCCGCGTTTGGTGGCTACAGAGTTTTCACCGACCGCAAGATACGTTGACCTGTTTATGGTGGCCTTGGGCTCAGCTGGTTATGGTGGAAATGTGTGGACTCTTATAGGACTTAATGGAGGACTTATTGGCGCGATCGACTAAGTCGGCGGGGTTCACCTGAACTGCAGTTCTGGCGTTTCGCAATTGACAGATTTCTCGTCTAACGGGCTGTGGGGAGATATCCTGAGGGAACGGGGGCTAGGGCTGTGTTGGCTATTTCTACTACTTGGGGGGAACAAGAGACGGCGTAGAATTGACTTTTTCTACGGTATACCTACCTACTTAGCTATCCTTAACTAACTTATATTAACTTAAACTAAGACTAATTTAATACGTGTGTTGGATGTTACGTAAGCTGCTCGCTGGTGGACTGCGTTGCTGTAGTGGAGTACAAGCGCCTTCGAGCCTTTTGCTGTTAAAGGCCCTGGGTGGTAGTGTTAAGTGAGGGGAAGGGGGACGGTGTCGAACGGAGGGGGCCCGGATTTGTGTTGATGCGGATCCTCAGGTTTTGGACTTTGGATGGAGCGTGCCTGCTGTGTTTCCGGAGACTCTTCGGACGTGAGATAACTTCAAAACAAGCCTGGCTTGGCCTGCCTCTTAGTTTGCTCGGCGCACGTCCGCACTAGGTCACACTTGCTTCCGTATGAAGTGCACCAGATGTTGGAGTTCTGGTGAGCCCTGCTTCGTAGCGTTCGCCTTTATCGTGGAGCGCACCGCTTTAGGCACCTGAAACCGCTGAGCGCGCGCGTTCGCTCGCCGTTCTCGAAACTAGGTCAGTCTATTTATAGCTGCTGCGGTCGACCGTCGAGCGTCTGGTGACCTCTCGTTTCGCTCAATGACTATGGAAATCGGGTAGACCGTTAATAGCACTGACCTTTGTTTGGCAGCCGTTTCTCAGGACTTTGGGTGGCTGTATCCTGGCTCAGGGTGGTCCGATTGGGCTGCGGTTTTCGGCGTTGGGTTCGTTGGTGTCCGTTGCGTGTGGTGGTGTTGATTTCGACGGCGCGCTCCAAACGGGTCACCCCGAAAACTGGGACGGGGTGATTTTTTGGCTGTGGGGGGTGACTGGGTGCTCCGATCGGGATGGGGTTTCCTCTTCCGTGTTATGGGGGCTCGCTTTGACGACACTAGGTACTCGCGGTCGTCGCGTTCACCGGTTCACTGCGCGAAAAACTGGTGGTCGGTTTCACTGCACTGCGATCCGGGAACCCGATGGGATAGGGAACCACCTCCAATGTCACTTGTTCCTTGCACTTGGATGTTCACTTTTTTAACACTTTTAGGCGCGCAGCTCCTTTTTTGCGGGACTTGTGATTTTTTTTCCGCGGAGCGATTTGGTTTTCTGCGTCTGTTGACTTTGTACTGGGTTAGGTTAGGTTAGGTTAGGTTAGGTTAGGTTAGGTTAGGTTAGGTTAGGTTAGGTTAGGTTAGGTTAGGTTAGGTTAGGTTAGGTTAGGTTAGGTTAGGTTAGGTTAGGTTAGGTTAGGTTAGGTTAGGTTAGGTTTTTTTTTTTTTTTTTTTTTTTTTTTTTTTTTTTTTTTTTTTTTTTTCCTCTTGTACCTCCAACATAATCGGAGACTATATTACTCTAACTCTTCCATTCCAGTTCAGTCTTTCATGCCTCTCGTACTTTCATTCTTCATACCGGTTCTTTCTCACATCCATCACCTTTCAGTCTCTCTGGGTGGGATTCCCAGTCGCTACTTCCCTAATCTCTCTAGCTAGTTTTTATTCCTTTATTAGGTTTTCAGGTTACATACACGTAGTCAGTTTTTTATTTGACATTATGGCAGTTTCATATTGGGCTTATTTAATCACAAGGAACTTCTTACTCTACATTACATCTTTTAGCATTTACTCTTAATCTTCATCTATTTCTTATACATTAACACAAGGATGTTCTTCTTAATCTGGGTTACATTTTTTAGCATTTATTACTATAACTCTTATTCTATCTTATCTATTTATATTATACACACAGTTTTTTATACTATACTTATTTTAACAATTTCTCACTTGAGTTCCCAAACATTGCTAGCAATTACACTTTCTTATTTGTTATTCTTCTACGTTATGTTGATTTCAAATATATATCAATATATTGTTACAACATACTTTTACACTGTTTTATTTCTTTCTATTACTTTTTCTATAATCTTTATGCAGTACTTAAGGAACTCGCCCAAGCCCTTGCTCTTCATTATTTCCTTAGTATTTTCACGAGTTATCCTTGTATCTAGTTCCTGCTCAATTTTAAAACGTTCCCTGGCGTACACAGGACAGTCGAAAAGCAGGTGTGGGACCGTCTCGCTGCAACCATCGTCGCAGATGCACGATGGGCTCTCTTTACACTTGAAGCGGTTCAAGTATTCCGAGAACCCACCGTGCCCAGTCATAATTTGGGTTGTGACGCTGGTTGCCTCGAATTTCCTAACTACCCTATACGCCGCCACCGCGTCCGGGAAGAACAGCTTGGTAACAGATGCAGTTCCTCCTGAAACGTATCTTTTGTTCCATTCGTCAAGCGTATTCGCACGAATACTACGCCTGACAAATGAAACCGGACACAGGTCATAGTCCGGCGTCCGCCTCGACTTCGTGGCTGCCTCCTTCGCCAGAAAATCAGCCCTCTCGTTCCCCTCCAGCCCTGCGTGCGCTTTAATCCAGAACAGGGACACAGCCTTGTTCTGGAGAGATATGGCTACTAAGTTATCTCGCACTTCCACTGCCAGGGGATGGAGACAGCTGTAATTCTGGATGGTTTGGAGGGCTGCCATCGAGTCGCTGTAGACACCGAACGATGACGATTTGTGCTTCAAGATCTCTCTAGTGGCCACGCATATCGCCAGGAGCTCGGCCTGGTAGACCGTACAGTATTTGGAGAGAGCAAGCTTGAGGGCTTTTGTCTCGGCCCCGCCACTCCAAAGAGATAGCGCGGCTCCGACTCGGCCCTCAATCTTGCTCCCGTCAGTGAATATTCGAACCTCGTGATCGCTGTTGGCATCGAGATGCTCTTGGTCCACCAGGCTGATGAGCTCCAGGTTTACATGCGCGGCTGGATGTGGCGCTTCGGCTGCTGGTGCCATCCGCTCGACATCCCCACCCCCGAGCATCGGCTGCGGTACTCCCTTCTTGGCCTCATATAATGAGGCCACCTCACGGACTCGGAGGTCGAGAGGGAGTATCCCAGCCAAAACAAGTGCTGAGTTTAGGGATACCGTGCGGTAGGCCTTACACAGCTTCTGCGCGAATCCACGCTGAACTGCTCCCAACTGTCTCCTTACACCCAGTTTTGAGGCTGCTGGGGCCCACACGCCGGCAGCGTACAGGATAATGGGTTCGACGGCCGCCACGTAGATCGTCCTAAGAACCTCTGGGTGCAAGCCCCAGCTGGTCTTGGCCACTCTGCATAACTGTCTGTATACACCTATCGCCCTCCTACAGACACTCGAGACGTGCGCGTTAAAAGTCAGCTTTTCGTCGATGGTGACACCCAATATTTTGATCTCCTTGGACATGGCGACGCCGACCCCGCCCATGCTCAGGCGCGGGGTGTCGTGCTTTAATCTCCTGGTAATAACCATTGCCTTTGTTTTATGCGGGGCGAAGTTCAGTTTGTTGGCAATTCCCCACGCCCGAACACGCTCGAGAGCGGCATCGGCACGTCCCTGGATCTCCGAAGCGGTGTCACCATCGAAGACGAGCACTACATCATCAGCAAATGCCTGACAGTGAACCTGTTCTCCCTCTAGGGCTCTCAGTAGAGGATCCAGCAGGAGGTTCCAGAGGATGGGCCCGGCTATAGAGCCCTGCACACACCCTTTCTCTGGCGCCCTTTCATGTTCTTCCCCGGCATATCTGACCCGGACTTTGCGGTTCTGGAGGTAGCTGTCCATGACCCACCTCAAGTTGATCGGACATTTTTCCTCGGCCAGCCGGACTCTGATGGCAGGCCACCAAGCGTTGTCAAAAGCCCCCTCTATATCCAGTGATACCAGTGTCGTTATCTTCTTTTGGTCAAGTTTGCTACGGATATGCTGCACTAGGATATAGAGGGAGTCTTCGGCGCTCCTCTGCGGCATGAACCCGTACTGGCGAGTACTCATCCTCGGTATCAAATAGAACTTGAGGCGGGCCACCAGCATCTTCTCCAGAATCTTGCCCATTATTGACAGCAGGCCAATTGGCCTGTATGCCTTAGGTGTAGCATAGTCTTCTCTCCCTGGTTTCTTCAGTACTACTATCGTCGCTTCCTTCCAGAGCGCAGGGAAATAGCGACATGCTAGGCACCTATTTATAAGGGCCAAGAAGAAGTCCGGGTCAGTACCGACGACCCGTCGACATATGTCGGCAGTTAGACCATCGGCTCCCGGAGCCTTTTTTGGGTTGAAGGAGCTGCTCGCTCTTTCCAACTCCACTTTTGTGAACGGCGGATCCCACGGCTCACCTTGCACACCATCACTGACTTTTCCAGCTTTACGCCTGATGTCGTGGTGGTGGGCATTGTCACCGCTGCTGTGGTCTGGAGGATAAAATGTTTCCGCCAATAGCTTCACCGAGCTTTTGGCGTCTAACACCTCCCCGTTAATTTCTAGTGGCAAATCCTCCCCCCTGCTGGTCGTTCTCCCGATAACCCTATAAATCCCCTCCCATACCCCTTCCCTATCCTGCTTCCCACAGAACTCCTTCCAACTCCCTACTTGGGCTTTGGCTGCTTCAACCTCATACTCTTCTTTCTGTTTCAGGTACTCTTCGACGACCCCGGGTCTGCGGGACGGACAGGCGCATCGGATTCTCCGCTTCTTCGTGGCGACCATCCTCTTCAAGCTGGCGAGTTTCTCGGACCACCACGGCAGTGTAAGTACTTCTTTGGTTTTCTTCATGGGCATCGAGGATTTACACGCGTCTTTGATAGCTTCCGTGTAGCTATGCAAAATTGCATCAATTTCATTTGTTGATGCAACCTTTCCCACCTCTACTTCCGTTAGTTTATTATTTTGCATAAGTTGCAAACCACATTTATCAAAAGTATATAATTTTATTACAATTATTAAAAATGTTAAATCGTGCGAGCGAGACAATATGCACGAAGTTTGAACAGCCTTAACATTAGGTTTGGTGGATATTATGGTTTTGTTGGTGAATAACGGCACAAGGTATTTTACAACATCTGATAATTTAGCAATTACCCCCAGTGCAGTCAGTTTGGATTTTTTTGCGAAAACAATATTTTTTCTTATCTTGACCTATCTACTTCATCTGCATTTTTTTCTTACAATGATAGTTTGACAGATCTCTCTCAATGAATAACAAATTGCACTCAGTTCCTAACTAGTTCATATTTTGGATCTTTAATTAGTTTTACTTCACGTCTAGCGTAATGTTTAGTTCTTGTTACTTATATTAAAGAAAAACATGTTTCCGGTTTTCGTTAGACAATATTCGATCTTCCTTTGGAAACTAGTATTTTGTAGAATGAAGTTGTTCTGTGAACTTTTCGTTTTTATTTATGGATCACAACAATTTATGATCAAAAATATTAAAACGAGTGGCCAAAGTACATTTTTAATGTCAAATATCTAAAGGGCACCTTTGTAAATATTTTGTAAATATATAAACTGAAACATTTTTTGATGGAACTTTGAAATTTATTCAAATTTTAATGTTTTTTTGTATAATTTAAGTTTAACGCTGGCTTGCATTGTTAATTTGGATAAATATGATTCAGGTACAATTCAAGCGCACCAGGTTAGGTTAGGTTAGGTTAGGTTAGGTTAGGTTAGGTTAGGTTAGGTTAGGTTAGGTTAGGTTAGGTTAGGTTAGGTTAGGTTAGGTTAGGTTAGGTTAGGTTAGGTTAGGTTAGGTTAGGTTAGGTTAGGTTAGGTTAGGTTAGGTTAGGTTAGGTTAGGTTAGGTTAGGTTAGGTTAGGTTAGGTTAGGTTAGGTTAGGTTAGGTTAGGTTAGGTTAGGTTAGGTTAGGTTAGGTTAGGTTAGGTTAGGTTAGGTTAGGTTAGGTTAGGTTAGGTTAGGTTAGGTTAGGTTAGGTTAGGTTAGGTTAGGTTAGGTTAGGTTAGGTTAGGTTAGGTTAGGTTTTTTTTTTTTTTTTTTTTTAATAATACACCATTTTTCCACAGACGCGGGGTCCGTGCCTTTGTTTTACGTTTTTCTCTTTGTTGTCCCTTTTTTTTTTTTATTCTCCTTATGCTCCACATATAAAGCTTACTTATAATATAATTTGGTACAGGTGTTGTGTACCACACACGTTTCTTATCTAGTTCTTACAGCTAAATACTTAAATGTAGTTTTTTTTTTTTTTTTTTTTTTTTTTTTTTTTTTTTTTTTTTTTTTTTTTTTTTTTTTTTTTTTGCGTAGTTGCTGTTTTTATCCCTTATTTATGGTTTTATTGCCTAGTTTCTGTTATTGGTACTGTTTGTCAGCCTCGGATTCCGCGCTTTACCTTTCTTTCGTGAAAGCCACGGTTTGGGCTGCCACCTCAGAATCGCGTTTTCGCATTGCCATCCTTAGGTTGTGCTCCGCGATTGCTTTGCTTGTGACAGCCGTTGCCCTTCTCACGAATCTGCCGATCGCGTCGTCGCCGCCGTCCGAGTAGTATATGCAACTGGTCGTGTGTCGCGATACGGCCACCACCGCGTGTGGGACGCTGTCATATATTTTCAGTGCCCTTTCGTTTGCCCGTATGACGATGACCGACTCGTAGGTTAAACCCTGTGCCTCGTGTATGGTAAGGGCGCGCGAACCCGTGCCCGACCCGAATCCCTGGTTGATGAGGGATTTTTTCTCCTCCTGGGTGTGTACCAGGAATAGAGTGTTCGGCAGGTTGTGGGGTATTTGCGCGCCAACGAACCTCTTAAGCTCGAGCGAACGTACTCGACGTACTGACGAGTACATTCCAGGGTAAACCTCTCTTAGGGCGTACGCTACATCCATCGGGTTCCGGTGTGTGCATGACCACTGCTCGCTGATGTTCGCTAGCAGGTTCGGGCGGCTGTACCTCAGCTGGAAGAGGTTCTGTCGGTCAATAAACGGCAGCTGGTTTACATCTCCGATGAGGACAATTTCGCTGGCACCTAGCAACTGAGTCGCCATCACTATGGCCCCAAAATGGTTCATTAGAGCTTCGTCAACCAATAAACGGTTACAACCTCCGGGCTCTTTTGAACCATTTGCTAGAATTGAGGCCATAGTGCGCACCTTGATTTTCGATGCGTTCCCTATGCGACGACCTAGCCTTTCTTTCAGGTCGTTGGCGGCTTCGGTTGTGCTGGTGACTACTACGTCGTTCTCCCCATCGAAGTTGCTCACCACCCATGTCGTTTTTCCACATCCCGGAACTCCGTTGATCCATCGCAACTTTGGTGCCGACCATGTGTCCGATGCTGTTCTGGGACCGAGCGTTTCTGTAACTATGTCGGCCATGTTCAGGATCTTATCGTCCAGCATTATCCTTGTACATCGGGCGGTAACCACTATGGGATCGTTTTGTGGTGTAGCGTACTTTGCTTTGCCAGTCCGCCGCGTCTCCCCGTCGTCAAGAGCCACGAAGCCACTTGTTGCACTGTATGCTGCCATATACCGACCTGACATGGTTCCCCTTATGACCTGGGAGGTGTCGTTATTGTATATGGCTGCGTCAGCCTCCTCGAGTCTCACCTTCAACAGCCCTTCGTTCCCCCGCTGGAAGGTCTGCAAGATCTCATCGCATGTGGCTAGATTGACTTCTCTGGAAGCTCTTATTACTGCCTGAAACTCGAGGAAAGCGTTCGTTGCGTGGTCTACGGGCTTCTCTGCTGGTTTGAGACTAGGCGGGCTGACTTGTCCCTTGTCGGCTCTCGTTCTGTGTTCATACGGCGGCTTTGGGTCTGTGTTTTCCTTCAAGAACTCCTTCACCGCCTCTTCTTGGCGCTCCGCGGCTTTGGAGGTTCTTGGTTGCGTGGCTCGCGTAGCTGAGCCGAGGGCGTTCATAAATGCTTTTATCAACCCCCTCGCCCCAGCTGTCTCCTCTGGACTTCCACGTTCCTTGGCTGCTGCATTTTCGGCGGCCACCCTTTGCTGTAAGCGGTCCGATCCGCTTTGGGTGCTTGGGTTGGGAATGGGGTTCCCCCAACTGTCGGCGGATGTAGTCGCTTGGTCGTGTTTCGGCTCTTTGAGAAAACTTAAGTTTTCTCCTCTGTCCTCGTACACTACCACCTCGTGATTTTCTGAGGCTTTCAGACAACCCATAAGGTCTGCGACTTCTCCTTTTTCGATTTGAAGCACCATTGCGTCTACGCTTATTTTTCGGGAGCCGTAGCATGTGTTGCGTCCAAGTTTCGTTAGCACGGAGCATGCCTGCGCGAATGGTGTTTCCTTTCCCCAGTCGAATAGTGCTATTGTTTTGTTTTTGTGTTGCACTAGGCGGAACCGGTGGTCGGCTACTTGCGACTGGGGTAGCGCGTTGAAAACTTGGAGTTTCATGCTGGTCTTGGACGTGCTCCCTTTCAGCAGGGTAGCCAGGCCGGGTGGTATTGCAACACTCTTTCTGCCAAGACGACAAAAGCTTATACCGAGTGTTTCGGTGTCGTTGTCCATGAAGAGAGCCACGCTTCTTACCCTTATTTTCGGCACGCCGCGCTCTCCGCACTCCAAGAGATTTCGAGCGCGACTCTGCGTGATGTCCGTGGCCTGATTTGTAACGGTTGTTGTTCTTATGCTAAAGGTTGTATTTCCGGTAGTGGAGGTGTTTGTGATGACGGTGGGGGCACTTGTGGTGGGGGGGATTGTGTCACCGGCGGCAGCAGATGTGCTGTTTCTCTTTGCGGCTATTCTGGCGGCTTTGCTCGCAAACTCCAAGAAAGGTGTTCTGATGGCCGGGTCCTCCATGATGGTGGGCAGAGTGGACTGGTCCAGTTTGGTCTGGATTTGTAGTTCCAGCTCCATCCTTTCCCGGCCAAATCTTGGACACTCCAGAAGCACGTGCCATATCGTTTCGTCGCGTTCGGGATCGCAGATACAAGAGGGACTGTCTTTGACGTGGAAGCGGTGGAGATACGCCGCGAATCCTCCGTGGCCGGTCAGGATCTGGACATGCATGGGTGTTAGTTCCATGTCCTTCAGTGCTCGTCTTGCCATTTGGACGGTGGGTAGAAATACCTTTGTGACCGAGCCCGTGCTGGAAGATTCGTAGCGCATCTGCCACTTTTTCACTGTTTCCTCTCGTATCTGTTTCCTGACGAAGGATATGGGAACCTTGTCATAGTCTGGAGCTGTCTTCTTGGTGAGTGCAGCTTTTTTGGCCAGTTCATCCGCTCTTTCGTTCCCCGGCGTTCCCACGTGGGCTCTCAGCCAGAAGAGCCTCACTGTTCTGTCTTGTTCCCGGATTTCTCGGATGTATCTCTTTATCTCGAGAGCCAGAGGGTGAGTTACCGATGGGCACCTGAGTAAGTCCAGCGAAGATCTCGAGTCGCTGAGGATGTTAACCGTGCCCATCTTGGAGTCTCTAACCATTTTTACGGCTCTGTAGAGAGCATACATTTCCGATTGGAAGACAGTGTTGTGAGGCTCTAGACGAAAGGTGGAGTACTTGGATTCCCTGCCGTTAACCCACATTGTAAGGGCAGCACCGACTTTCCCTTCTATTTTGCTGCCGTCGGTGTACACTTGTGCACCTACCACATTTAGGTTGTTCAGGGTTTCGGGGTCCATGTCGTCGAGGCGCTCATACTCGGTTGTTGTGAGTAGAGCCGGGTGGGGATTTTGCGTCGGTCCTACCCTGCGTTCTACCTCTCTGCCTGGTGGTATAAAGTCCTCGGAGTGTCCCTTTTTTATTTCGTACATTTTTCCCGCTTCAAGGATCCTGAGGTCTAGGGGTAGTTGGCCTGACAAGACTAATGCCGATGTCAGAGACACCGTGCGGTATGCTTTGGTGATCTTCTGCGCGAAGCCTCTCTGCAGCGAGTCCAACTGATTCCTTACCATCAGTTTCTCTGCAGCTGAATGCCATGCGCCTGCAGCATACAGCACGATTGGCTCTATCACCGACACGTATATAGTCCTTATGATTTCTCCGTTCAGTCCCCAGGTCACCTTTGCCGCGCACGCAAGCTGTTTATAGATGTCCGCGGCTTTTTTGCAAATGGCGGTTACGTGCGCGTTAAAAGTGAGCTTGCAGTCGATTATAAGACCCAGCAGCTTGATCTCCTTGACAAGCTCTATCCTGCTGCCTGACATGTGGATGATGGGGGTGTCGTATTTAAGTTTCTTTGTGATCACCATCGCGTTTGTCTTGTGCGCGGCGAATTTCAACTTGTTTTCAACACCCCATTCCGCTACGGCCTTAAGAGTCTTGTCGGCTGCTTGCTGAAGGGTACTGACTGAGTGAGCGGAGAAAACCAGGACCACATCGTCTGCGAAAGCTTGGCAGTGTACCCCTTTACTAGCCATTTTTTGTAGGAGTGGGTCTAGGATTAGGTTCCAGAATGTCGGTCCCGCAATGCTACCCTGGACACAACCTTTTGTGGTTTCCTTTTCACTAGACGCTCTGGCGTAGTTGACCCTGATCTTGCGGTCCCTTAAGTATGATACCACCAAGGCGTAGAGGTTCTTTGGACAGTTCTTCGTGATCATTCGTTGTTTTAGCGCGGGCCACCATGCGTTGTCGAAGGCTCCCTCTATGTCCAGCGATACCAGAAGCACAACCTTTTTAGATTTCACTTCTGTCCGTATGTGGGCTAATAGGTCATAGAGGGCGTCCTCGGTTCCGCGTTGTGGCATGAAACCGTACTGGGTCGCGTTCAGAGTCGGGAGGAAGTGCCACTGAAGTCGGCACACGAGAAGTTTCTCGACGATTTTACCAAGGACCGATAGAAGGCCAATTGGCCTGTAGGACTTGGGGTGCGTGTAGTCCTCCTTACCCGGCTTACGCAGGATGCACACGTGAGCGATTTTCCACTGCCTTGGAAAGTGCGACAGCGATAGGCATTTATTTGCCAGTGCCAGGAACACTTCTGCATTGCAGCGGATGGCGGCTGTGCATATGTCGGCAGTCAGTCCATCCGGCCCGGGAGCTTTTTTCGGGTTCGCGCCCCTGAGGACCATGTCCAGCTCCGCGGGTGTGAAGGGGGGATCGTCTGCCGACAGTCCTTGTATTTTCGCCGGGTTGCACTCGACTGTTTGTCCTCTGAGCATGGTGTGGTATTCGGTGTCGGTTTCCACAGAGTCATCGGGATAAAACGTTCTCGCCAGGAGTTCCGCAGACTGTTCCGGGCTCAGCGTTTCCCCGGCCGCGCTTCTCAGAAGCATGTCGTCTGATCTCCTGGCGGTCTTCCTTATGACTCTGTAGATACCGTCCCACATGCTCTCACGGTCCTGGGTCGAGCAAAACTCCTTCCAACTTTGTGTGGCGGCTTCTGTGGCTCTCCGTACGTACTCCTCTTTTACCAGCAGGTATTCGTCCACGGTTTGTTGCCTGCGGCATGGGGCTGCGTTACGAATTCTTCGTTTTTTCCTCAGAACGTCCTTTTTTAAGTTGTCCAGGGCAGGCGACCACCACGGGGGTCCCGCGTCACCTTTCCATGCGCCTAGCTTGGGTATTGCTTTTTCGCAAGCTTTACGGATGGTCTCTGTGTAGGATGTTAGTATTTCTTCCATACCCTCCAGGTCTCGCACTTCCGACACCCTGGTCACGGTGATGCTGTTTTCGGCTAATCCAGAGGTGAAGTGTGTATTGAAGTCGGACCATTTTGCCTTCTTGGTGTTGTAGATGCGTGTAGAGATTGGCCTTAGGGGTTCCAGGCCCTTCTCTAGTTCCAGACTGAAGGTAATTGCGTTGTGGTCTGATGTTGTGAGACTTCTATTCACACTCCACTCCCCGATTTTGCCCAGCAAGGACAGGCTGCAAGCAGTTACATCTACTATGCTTGTGCAGAGCCTGTCTCCCCTGTAGGTCTCAAAAGTGGGAACTTGACCTGTGTTGAGGATTTGGAAGTCCATCTCGTTTAGGAAGGTGTTGTACGCCGCCCCGCGGTGGTCCTCCGAGTTGCTTCCCCACCAGTGGCTCCAGGCGTTTACGTCTCCCGCCACTATGATGTTTTCCGTGCCCAACTTTCCGGAGAGCCTTTTTGTTTCCGAGATGTACGGGTCTATGTCTTGGTCGCCCTCGTAATAGACGGATATCACTCCAAGCTTTAGCTGGCCAGCTTTTATGAGAACGGCGGCGACGTTTTCGGTTACCAGTTGGGGGTCGTGGATGACCTCCAGGCTGCCCCCGAACACGACGATTGCCGCTTTCACTGGCTTTTGGCGATCCAGGGTGCACTGAATGACTTGCGTGCCGGGGCTTTGTTTCATAGTGCCAGTTCTTCCAACGTAGGGCTCCTGAACTAGCGCTATTGAAACTCCCTTTTCCTGGGCCGCCTGGAAGAGTTCAGCTGTTGCGAGCTTGGAGCGCTGCAGGTTTGCCTGGATGATCTTGAGCTTCCTTTTTGATCCGTCTGATGTTCCTGGGCTCTGCGAGTTGACCGACCCGTTTTCTGCCTGGTCGCCCTTAGCAATAGGAAACACGAGACCTCGCTATGTGGTCCCATTTTTGGCGTTCTTGACACACGTCACTGAAAGCGGTGTGCGCCCGGTCGCTGTCCTCTCTTTGAGCTTTTGTGCAGTTTGTGCACACCGGAGGTTTGCCAGCCGCTCTCGAGGGGCAGTTCCCACTCCCGTGTGCGTCGCTGCAAAAGCAGCAAGCTACATGCTCGGCCTTGCACATGGACTTGGAGTGGCCGTACGCCAAGCATTTTGTGCACTGCACCAGTGGAGACTGATCCTCGACTCGGCATCGCTGGATTCCGATGTGTACTTTTTCCGCCTCAATAAATCGCTTCCAGACTTCTGGAGAGAGCTCTACGACCGGGTGGCACTCGTGTGGGTTCCGCGCGCGTTTCCTATACCGCATCTTTATGGTTGGTTCCTCGACACCGACGTCGCGCAGAAGATGTCGGTTCTGCGCTTTTAGGAGATCTACAATCTCCTCGTCGGTGTTGTTGGAGAGCACTCCTTTGATGCAGGCTAAGGGGTTTGCCGGCTTTGCCTCGGAAATTTTCAGGCTTCCGTTTCCCTGGACTTTTTCTCTGACGATTTGCAAGTCCTCCTTGCTCGCGCAACTTAGGACCACCTTTTGGTTCCGAGCTTTCCGAACCTTGTCGACCTTAGCCCCGGTGTTTTTTAAGTCCAGGGCTGCCGTAATTTTGTCTATCACGTTTTGGCCCGTATGTTTTGGGTCCTTCGATGACACGATTAACGTGTGGTTCGGATGTTTTGGCGGTTGTGGTTTCGCCGCCGCCTGGGCAAACGTCATTGGTCCCAACGGCGGCTTTTCTGACGTATGAAGCTCGGAAACTCCTTTCTTTATCGTGGCCAAAGTTTGCTTGACCTCCGCCATCGCGAGTTCTGCCTCTAGGTTTGGCGCTGGGGGCGCGGGGACCTCGGGTTTTTTGTCTCGCAGTTCGCGGAGGTCTGAAGAGACCATTTGGAGCCGCTCCGTCAGTGGCTCAAGGTGTGCAGCCAAGTCCAGGGTGGGCTCAGGTGGGGCGGGAGAGTTTGCGGGTCTGTTCAGAAGGTGTTGCACGGATTCCTTCAGCGTCTCTATCTCTGACGTGAATTTGGTGATGGTGCTTTGCAGTTCGGGAGTTTCGGGTTGTGAGGGCGGTGTTTTGGGAGTAGCCGGTGCCGCTGCGAGACTTTCCACCGTTCGCCGGAGGGTGTCGAGTTGATTAGACACGCAGCCGATGTTATTGCCGAGTTTCGTGACACTCGCCTCGATGGTGTGCCATTTTGGCTCCCCTGAGGCGGGTTTTATGTCATCAGTTTTCTTGTCTCCCTCCTGGTGGATCTTTTTTCCCAGCGACGTCACTTCTTTTTGTATTTCGGCGATTTGGCGGAATGGCTCGTCCATCTCGTGCCCAAGCCAGTTTCTTATGGCCTTTGCCTCGACCAAGGTCTCCGAGATGTCCTTTCGAGCTTGGCACATTTCTTTTGTCAGGCTTTGACGCATTTCGGCTAACTCCTTTATATGACTTCTTTGAACATATACTAGTTCCTTGGCGTGGCTGGAGTTCTCTTTCTCGAGGTTGTATTTGTGTCTAGCCCTAGAGTCTGACAGGGACAGCACTGTCTCGTACAGGCCCTGCAGGCAGTCGAGAGCGGTAGCTTTGCACTCCCGCTTCATATTGCCCGCAGCTTCCAGTGCGTCCTTCCCTTTTTGCAGCAGGTCGTTCGCCACCCTTGTCGCCGTGTCCATTAGCACCCCGGTTCCTCTCCTCGGCGTCGAGTAGAGGATGCTGACGCGTTTGTTGGCCGCCGCTGTTGTAGCCGATGACTCAATCGATGAGGCGACCGAGATTTCTTCGTCCGATACTACGGGACGAGGAGGAGAAATCCCGCATTGCTCCCAGTCGATCACCTTATCGATTGCGACGTCGGCTGACGCAGGTTCTGGTGTCAGCGGTGTTTGGGCAGAGCCTTCGCTGGCTGGCTCCCCACTCTCCCCCGCGGCGATCCGCGAGGCCGGAGCGTTAGCTTCGGCCGCGCAGCTCTCCGAGGGGGAGGTTTCGGGCTGCGGCGGAGTTTGGCCTTTGCCAGCTTGCTTCCTCCTCCGCGGCGGTTTTGGCGCTTCCGGCATCTTCGTTTGCGCGGGCGGCTGCCTCAGCTTTTCTGAGGTGGACGATCTTGCCACTGCGGCCTTGGTTAGGACCTTTTCCCGCAGTGAGCGCGTTGGTCTTGGGGCGGTTTCCGAGGCAGACTTGTGTGAGCTCTCAGCACTTGAGCTAGACATTTTTTTTTTTTTTTTTTTTTTTTTTGTTGTTATATCTTATTTACCTAACTTGTTTATTAATGCTAATTTTTTTTTTTTTTTTTTTTTTTAATTCTACAGCAAATTATTATTCTAAGTTGTTTGTTGAAAGCCCGGGCTACGCGTTGATGTCTTTTGCCCGCTTCCTACCGTTCTGGTGAACCCCGCTTTGCAGTGTTCGCGTTGGAATGCGAGTTCACCGCGACCGACACCAGGGACACACGTGCGCACGGCCAGCGAGCGATAACTAGGTCAAACTGATTTTATTGTCTTGCGATCGGGCGTGGAGTTACTGGTGACCTCCACCCGCGTTTGGTGGCTACAGAGTTTTCACCGACCGCAAGATACGTTGACCTGTTTATGGTGGCCTTGGGCTCAGCTGGTTATGGTGGAAGTGTGTGGACTCTTATAGGACTTAATGGAGGACTTATTGGCGCGATCGACTAAGTCGGCGGGGTTCACCTGAACTGCAGTTCTGGCGTTTCGCAATTGACAGATTTCTCGTCTAACGGGCTGTGGGGAGATATCCTGAGGGAACGGGGGCTAGGGCTGTGTTGGCTATTTCTACTACTTGGGGGGAACAAGAGTCGGCGTAAAATTGAACTTTTTCTACGGTATACCTACCTACTTAGCTATCCTTAACTAACTTATATTAACTTAAACTAAGACTAATTTAATACGTGTGTTGGATGTTACGTAAGCTGCTCGCTGGTGGACTGCGTTGCTGTAGTGGAGTACAAGCGCCTTCGAGCCTTTTGCTGTTAAAGGCCCTGGGTGGTAGTGTTAAGTGAGGGGAAGGGGGACGGTGTCGAACGGAGGGGGCCCGGATTTGTGTTGATGCGGATCCTCAGGTTTTGGACTTTGGATGGAGCGTGCCTGCTGTGTTTCCGGAGACTCTTCGGACGTGAGATAACTTCAAAACAAGCCTGGCTTGGCCTGCCTCTTAGTTTGCTCGGCGCACGTCCGCACTAGGTCACACTTGCTTCCGTATGAAGTGCACCAGATGTTGGAGTTCTGGTGAGCCCTGCTTCGTAGCGTTCGCCTTTATCGTGGAGCGCACCGCTTTAGGCACCTGAAACCGCTGAGCGCGCGCGTTCGCTCGCCGTTCTCGAAACTAGGTCAGTCTATTTATAGCTGCTGCGGTCGACCGTCGAGCGTCTGGTGACCTCTCGTTTCGCTCAATGACTATGGAAATCGGGTAGACCGTTAATAGCACTGACCTTTGTTTGGCAGCCGTTTCTCAGGACTTTGGGTGGCTGTATCCTGGCTCAGGGTGGTCCGATTGGGCTGCGGTTTTCGGCGTTGGGTTCGTTGGTGTCCGTTGCGTGTGGTGGTGTTGATTTCGACGGCGCGCTCCAAACGGGTCACCCCGAAAACTGGGACGGGGTGATTTTTTGGCTGTGGGGGGTGACTGGGTGCTCCGATCGGGATGGGGTTTCCTCTTCCGTGTTATGGGGGCTCGCTTTGACGACACTAGGTACTCGCGGTCGTCGCGTTCACCGGTTCACTGCGCGAAAAACTGGTGGTCGGTTTCACTGCACTGCGATCCGGGAACCCGATGGGATAGGGAACCACCTCCAATGTCACTTGTTCCTTGCACTTGGATGTTCACTTTTTTAACACTTTTAGGCGCGCAGCTCCTTTTTTTTTTTTCCGCGGAGCGATTTGGTTTTCTGCGTCTGTTGACTTTGTACTGGGTTAGGTTAGGTTAGGTTAGGTTAGGTTAGGTTAGGTTAGGTTAGGTTAGGTTAGGTTAGGTTAGGTTAGGTTAGGTTAGGTTAGGTTAGGTTAGGTTAGGTTAGGTTAGGTTAGGTTAGGTTAGGTTAGGTTAGGTTAGGTTAGGTTAGGTTAGGTTAGGTTAGGTTAGGTTAGGTTAGGTTAGGTTAGGTTAGGTTAGGTTAGGTTAGGTTAGGTTAGGTTAGGTTAGGTTAGGTTAGGTTAGGTTAGGTTAGGTTAGGTTAGGTTAGGTTAGGTTAGGTTAGGTTAGGTTAGGTTAGGTTAGGTTAGGTTAGGTTAGGTTAGGTTAGGTTAGGTTAGGTTAGGTTAGGTTAGGTTAGGTTAGGTTAGGTTAGGTTAGGTTAGGTTAGGTTAGGTTAGGTTAGGTTAGGTTAGGTTAGGTTAGGTTAGGTTAGGTTAGGTTAGGTTAGGTTAGGTTAGGTTAGGTTAGGTTAGGTTAGGTTAGGTTAGGTTAGGTTAGGTTAGGTTAGGTTAGGTTAGGTTAGGTTAGGTTAGGTTAGGTTAGGTTAGGTTAGGTTAGGTTAGGTTAGGTTAGGTTAGGTTAGGTTAGGTTAGGTTAGGTTAGGTTAGGTTAGGTTAGGTTAGGTTAGGTTAGGTTAGGTTAGGTTAGGTTAGGTTAGGTTAGGTTAGGTTAGGTTAGGTTAGGTTAGGTTAGGTTAGGTTAGGTTAGGTTAGGTTAGGTTAGGTTAGGTTAGGTTAGGTTAGGTTAGGTTAGGTTAGGTTAGGTTAGGTTAGGTTAGGTTAGGTTAGGTTAGGTTAGGTTAGGTTAGGTTAGGTTAGGTTAGGTTAGGTTAGGTTAGGTTAGGTTAGGTTAGGTTAGGTTAGGTTAGGTTAGGTTAGGTTAGGTTAGGTTAGGTTAGGTTAGGTTAGGTTAGGTTAGGTTAGGTTAGGTTAGGTTAGGTTAGGTTAGGTTTTTTTTTTTTTTTTTTTTTAATAATACACCATTTTTCCACAGACGCGGGGTCCGTGCCTTTGTTTTACGTTTTTCTCTTTGTTGTCCCTTTTTTTTTATTCTCCTTATGCTCCACATATAAAGCTTACTTATAATATAATTTGGTACAGGTGTTGTGTACCACACACGTTTCTTATCTAGTTCTTACAGCTAAATACTTAAATGTAGTTGTTTTTTTTTTTTTTTTTTTTTTTTTTTTTTTTTTTTTTTTTTTTTTTTTTTTTTTTTTTTTTTTTTTTTTTTTTCTCCGTAATTTTAGTCTTATAATAATACGCTGTTTGTTATTTACAATATGTTTTTTTTTTTTTTTTTTTTTTTTTTTTTTTTTTTTTTTTTTTTTTTTTTTTTTTTTTTTTTTTTTTTTTTTTTTTTTTTTTTGCGTAGTTGCTGTTTTTATCCCTTATTTATGGTTTTATTGCCTAGTTTCTGTTATTGGTACTGTTTGTCAGCCTCGGATTCCGCGCTTTACCTTTCTTTCGTGAAAGCCACGGTTTGGGCTGCCACCTCAGAATCGCGTTTTCGCATTGCCATCCTTAGGTTGTGCTCCGCGATTGCTTTGCTTGTGACAGCCGTTGCCCTTCTCACGAATCTGCCGATCGCGTCGTCGCCGCCGTCCGAGTAGTATATGCAACTGGTCGTGTGTCGCGATACGGCCACCACCGCGTGTGGGACGCTGTCATATATTTTCAGTGCCCTTTCGTTTGCCCGTATGACGATGACCGACTCGTAGGTTAAACCCTGTGCCTCGTGTATGGTAAGGGCGCGCGAACCCGTGCCCGACCCGAATCCCTGGTTGATGAGGGATTTTTTCTCCTCCTGGGTGTGTACCAGGAATAGAGTGTTCGGCAGGTTGTGGGGTATTTGCGCGCCAACGAACCTCTTAAGCTCGAGCGAACGTACTCGACGTACTGACGAGTACATTCCAGGGTAAACCTCTCTTAGGGCGTACGCTACATCCATCGGGTTCCGGTGTGTGCATGACCACTGCTCGCTGATGTTCGCTAGCAGGTTCGGGCGGCTGTACCTCAGCTGGAAGAGGTTCTGTCGGTCAATAAACGGCAGCTGGTTTACATCTCCGATGAGGACAATTTCGCTGGCACCTAGCAACTGAGTCGCCATCACTATGGCCCCAAAATGGTTCATTAGAGCTTCGTCAACCAATAAACGGTTACAACCTCCGGGCTCTTTTGAACCATTTGCTAGAATTGAGGCCATAGTGCGCACCTTGATTTTCGATGCGTTCCCTATGCGACGACCTAGCCTTTCTTTCAGGTCGTTGGCGGCTTCGGTTGTGCTGGTGACTACTACGTCGTTCTCCCCATCGAAGTTGCTCACCACCCATGTCGTTTTTCCACATCCCGGAACTCCGTTGATCCATCGCAACTTTGGTGCCGACCATGTGTCCGATGCTGTTCTGGGACCGAGCGTTTCTGTAACTATGTCGGCCATGTTCAGGATCTTATCGTCCAGCATTATCCTTGTACATCGGGCGGTAACCACTATGGGATCGTTTTGTGGTGTAGCGTACTTTGCTTTGCCAGTCCGCCGCGTCTCCCCGTCGTCAAGAGCCACGAAGCCACTTGTTGCACTGTATGCTGCCATATACCGACCTGACATGGTTCCCCTTATGACCTGGGAGGTGTCGTTATTGTATATGGCTGCGTCAGCCTCCTCGAGTCTCACCTTCAACAGCCCTTCGTTCCCCCGCTGGAAGGTCTGCAAGATCTCATCGCATGTGGCTAGATTGACTTCTCTGGAAGCTCTTATTACTGCCTGAAACTCGAGGAAAGCGTTCGTTGCGTGGTCTACGGGCTTCTCTGCTGGTTTGAGACTAGGCGGGCTGACTTGTCCCTTGTCGGCTCTCGTTCTGTGTTCATACGGCGGCTTTGGGTCTGTGTTTTCCTTCAAGAACTCCTTCACCGCCTCTTCTTGGCGCTCCGCGGCTTTGGAGGTTCTTGGTTGCGTGGCTCGCGTAGCTGAGCCGAGGGCGTTCATAAATGCTTTTATCAACCCCCTCGCCCCAGCTGTCTCCTCTGGACTTCCACGTTCCTTGGCTGCTGCATTTTCGGCGGCCACCCTTTGCTGTAAGCGGTCCGATCCGCTTTGGGTGCTTGGGTTGGGAATGGGGTTCCCCCAACTGTCGGCGGATGTAGTCGCTTGGTCGTGTTTCGGCTCTTTGAGAAAACTTAAGTTTTCTCCTCTGTCCTCGTACACTACCACCTCGTGATTTTCTGAGGCTTTCAGACAACCCATAAGGTCTGCGACTTCTCCTTTTTCGATTTGAAGCACCATTGCGTCTACGCTTATTTTTCGGGAGCCGTAGCATGTGTTGCGTCCAAGTTTCGTTAGCACGGAGCATGCCTGCGCGAATGGTGTTTCCTCTCCCCAGTCGAATAGTGCTATTGTTTTGTTTTTGTGTTGCACTAGGCGGAACCGGTGGTCGGCTACTTGCGACTGGGGTAGCGCGTTGAAAACTTGGAGTTTCATGCTGGTCTTGGACGTGCTCCCTTTCAGCAGGGTAGCCAGGCCGGGTGGTATTGCAACACTCTTTCTGCCAAGACGACAAAAGCTTATACCGAGTGTTTCGGTGTCGTTGTCCATGAAGAGAGCCACGCTTCTTACCCTTATTTTCGGCACGCCGCGCTCTCCGCACTCCAAGAGATTTCGAGCGCGACTCTGCGTGATGTCCGTGGCCTGATTTGTAACGGTTGTTGTTCTTATGCTAAAGGTTGTATTTCCGGTAGTGGAGGTGTTTGTGATGACGGTGGGGGCACTTGTGGTGGGGGGGATTGTGTCACCGGCGGCAGCAGATGTGCTGTTTCTCTTTGCGGCTATTCTGGCGGCTTTGCTCGCAAACTCCAAGAAAGGTGTTCTGATGGCCGGGTCCTCCATGATGGTGGGCAGAGTGGACTGGTCCAGTTTGGTCTGGATTTGTAGTTCCAGCTCCATCCTTTCCCGGCCAAATCTTGGACACTCCAGAAGCACGTGCCATATCGTTTCGTCGCGTTCGGGATCGCAGATACAAGAGGGACTGTCTTTGACGTGGAAGCGGTGGAGATACGCCGCGAATCCTCCGTGGCCGGTCAGGATCTGGACATGCATGGGTGTTAGTTCCATGTCCTTCAGTGCTCGTCTTGCCATTTGGACGGTGGGTAGAAATACCTTTGTGACCGAGCCCGTGCTGGAAGATTCGTAGCGCATCTGCCACTTTTTCACTGTTTCCTCTCGTATCTGTTTCCTGACGAAGGATATGGGAACCTTGTCATAGTCTGGAGCTGTCTTCTTGGTGAGTGCAGCTTTTTTGGCCAGTTCATCCGCTCTTTCGTTCCCCGGCGTTCCCACGTGGGCTCTCAGCCAGAAGAGCCTCACTGTTCTGTCTTGTTCCCGGATTTCTCGGATGTATCTCTTTATCTCGAGAGCCAGAGGGTGAGTTACCGATGGGCACCTGAGTAAGTCCAGCGAAGATCTCGAGTCGCTGAGGATGTTAACCGTGCCCATCTTGGAGTCTCTAACCATTTTTACGGCTCTGTAGAGAGCATACATTTCCGATTGGAAGACAGTGTTGTGAGGCTCTAGACGAAAGGTGGAGTACTTGGATTCCCTGCCGTTAACCCACATTGTAAGGGCAGCACCGACTTTCCCTTCTATTTTGCTGCCGTCGGTGTACACTTGTGCACCTACCACATTTAGGTTGTTCAGGGTTTCGGGGTCCATGTCGTCGAGGCGCTCATACTCGGTTGTTGTGAGTAGAGCCGGGTGGGGATTTTGCGTCGGTCCTACCCTGCGTTCTACCTCTCTGCCTGGTGGTATAAAGTCCTCGGAGTGTCCCTTTTTTATTTCGTACATTTTTCCCGCTTCAAGGATCCTGAGGTCTAGGGGTAGTTGGCCTGACAAGACTAATGCCGATGTCAGAGACACCGTGCGGTATGCTTTGGTGATCTTCTGCGCGAAGCCTCTCTGCAGCGAGTCCAACTGATTCCTTACCATCAGTTTCTCTGCAGCTGAATGCCATGCGCCTGCAGCATACAGCACGATTGGCTCTATCACCGACACGTATATAGTCCTTATGATTTCTCCGTTCAGTCCCCAGGTCACCTTTGCCGCGCACGCAAGCTGTTTATAGATGTCCGCGGCTTTTTTGCAAATGGCGGTTACGTGCGCGTTAAAAGTGAGCTTGCAGTCGATTATAAGACCCAGCAGCTTGATCTCCTTGACAAGCTCTATCCTGCTGCCTGACATGTGGATGATGGGGGTGTCGTATTTAAGTTTCTTTGTGATCACCATCGCGTTTGTCTTGTGCGCGGCGAATTTCAACTTGTTTTCAACACCCCATTCCGCTACGGCCTTAAGAGTCTTGTCGGCTGCTTGCTGAAGGGTACTGACTGAGTGAGCGGAGAAAACCAGGACCACATCGTCTGCGAAAGCTTGGCAGTGTACCCCTTTACTAGCCATTTTTTGTAGGAGTGGGTCTAGGATTAGGTTCCAGAATGTCGGTCCCGCAATGCTACCCTGGACACAACCTTTTGTGGTTTCCTTTTCACTAGACGCTCTGGCGTAGTTGACCCTGATCTTGCGGTCCCTTAAGTATGATACCACCAAGGCGTAGAGGTTCTTTGGACAGTTCTTCGTGATCATTCGTTGTTTTAGCGCGGGCCACCATGCGTTGTCGAAGGCTCCCTCTATGTCCAGCGATACCAGAAGCACAACCTTTTTAGATTTCACTTCTGTCCGTATGTGGGCTAATAGGTCATAGAGGGCGTCCTCGGTTCCGCGTTGTGGCATGAAACCGTACTGGGTCGCGTTCAGAGTCGGGAGGAAGTGCCACTGAAGTCGGCACACGAGAAGTTTCTCGACGATTTTACCAAGGACCGATAGAAGGCCAATTGGCCTGTAGGACTTGGGGTGCGTGTAGTCCTCCTTACCCGGCTTACGCAGGATGCACACGTGAGCGATTTTCCACTGCCTTGGAAAGTGCGACAGCGATAGGCATTTATTTGCCAGTGCCAGGAACACTTCTGCATTGCAGCGGATGGCGGCTGTGCATATGTCGGCAGTCAGTCCATCCGGCCCGGGAGCTTTTTTCGGGTTTGCGCCCCTGAGGACCATGTCCAGCTCCGCGGGTGTGAAGGGGGGATCGTCTGCCGACAGTCCTTGTATTTTCGCCGGGTTGCACTCGACTGTTTGTCCTCTGAGCATGGTGTGGTATTCGGTGTCGGTTTCCACAGAGTCATCGGGATAAAACGTTCTCGCCAGGAGTTCCGCAGACTGTTCCGGGCTCAGCGTTTCCCCGGCCGCGCTTCTCAGAAGCATGTCGTCTGATCTCCTGGCGGTCTTCCTTATGACTCTGTAGATACCGTCCCACATGCTCTCACGGTCCTGGGTCGAGCAAAACTCCTTCCAACTTTGTGTGGCGGCTTCTGTGGCTCTCCGTACGTACTCCTCTTTTACCAGCAGGTATTCGTCCACGGTTTGTTGCCTGCGGCATGGGGCTGCGTTACGAATTCTTCGTTTTTTCCTCAGAACGTCCTTTTTTAAGTTGTCCAGGGCAGGCGACCACCACGGGGGTCCCGCGTCACCTTTCCATGCGCCTAGCTTGGGTATTGCTTTTTCGCAAGCTTTACGGATGGTCTCTGTGTAGGATGTTAGTATTTCTTCCAGACCCTCCAGGTCTCGCACTTCCGACACCCTGGTCACGGTGATGCTGTTTTCGGCTAATCCAGAGGTGAAGTGTGTATTGAAGTCGGACCATTTTGCCTTCTTGGTGTTGTAGATGCGTGTAGAGATTGGCCTTAGGGGTTCCAGGCCCTTCTCTAGTCCCAGACTGAAGGTAATTGCGTTGTGGTCTGATGTTGTGAGACTTCTATTCACACTCCACTCCCCGATTTTGCCCAGCAAGGACAGGCTGCAAGCAGTTACATCTACTATGCTTGTGCAGAGCCTGTCTCCCCTGTAGGTCTCAAAAGTGGGAACTTGACCTGTGTTGAGGATTTGGAAGTCCATCTCGTTTAGGAAGGTGTTGTACGCCGCCCCGCGGTGGTCCTCCGAGTTGCTTCCCCACCAGTGGCTCCAGGCGTTTACGTCTCCCGCCACTATGATGTTTTCCGTGCCCAACTTTCCGGAGAGCCTTTTTGTTTCCGAGATGTACGGGTCTATGTCTTGGTCGCCCTCGTAATAGACGGATATCACTCCAAGCTTTAGCTGGCCAGCTTTTATGAGAACGGCGGCGACGTTCTCGGTTACCAGTTGGGGGTCGTGGATGACCTCCAGGCTGCCCCCGAACACGACGATTGCCGCTTTCACTGGCTTTTGGCGATCCAGGGTGCACTGAATGACTTGCGTGCCGGGGCTTTGTTTCATAGTGCCAGTTCTTCCAACGTAGGGCTCCTGAACTAGCGCTATTGAAACTCCCTTTTCCTGGGCCGCCTGGAAGAGTTCAGCTGTTGCGAGCTTGGAGCGCTGCAGGTTTGCCTGGATGATCTTGAGCTTCCTTTTTGATCCGTCTGATGTTCCTGGGCTCTGCGAGTTGACCGACCCGTTTTCTGCCTGGTCGCCCTTAGCAATAGGAAACACGAGACCTCGCTATGTGGTCCCATTTTTGGCGTTCTTGACACACGTCACTGAAAGCGGTGTGCGCCCGGTCGCTGTCCTCTCTTTGAGCTTTTGTGCAGTTTGTGCACACCGGAGGTTTGCCAGCCGCTCTCGAGGGGCAGTTCCCACTCCCGTGTGCGTCGCTGCAAAAGCAGCAAGCTGCATGCTCGGCCTTGCACATGGACTTGTGCACTGCACCAGTGGAGACTGATCCTCGACTCGGCATCGCTGGATTCCGATGTGTACTTTTTCCGCCTCAATAAATCGCTTCCAGACTTCTGGAGAGAGCTCTACGACCGGGTGGCACTCGTGTGGGTTCCGCGCGCGTTTCCTATACCGCATCTTTATGGTTGGTTCCTCGACACCGACGTCGCGCAGAAGATGTCGGTTCTGCGCTTTTAGGAGATCTACAATCTCCTCGTCGGTGTTGTTGGAGAGCACTCCTTTGATGCAGGCTAAGGGGTTTGCCGGCTTTGCCTCGGAAATTTTCAGGCTTCCGTTTCCCTGGACTTTTTCTCTGACGATTTGCAAGTCCTCCTTGCTCGCGCAACTTAGGACCACCTTTTGGTTCCGAGCTTTCCGAACCCTGTCGACCTTAGCCCCGGTGTTTTTTAAGTCCAGGGCTGCCGTAATTTTGTCTATCACGTTTTGGCCCGTATGTTTTGGGTCCTTCGATGACACGATTAACGTGTGGTTCGGATGTTTTGGCGGTTGTGGTTTCGCCGCCGCCTGGGCAAACGTCATTGGTCCCAACGGCGGCTTTTCTGACGTATGAAGCTCGGAAACTCCTTTCTTTATCGTGGCCAAAGTTTGCTTGACCTCCGCCATCGCGAGTTCTGCCTCTAGGTTTGGCGCTGGGGGCGCGGGGACCTCGGGTTTTTTGTCTCGCAGTTCGCGGAGGTCTGAAGAGACCATTTGGAGCCGCTCCGTCAGTGGCTCAAGGTGTGCAGCCAAGTCCAGGGTGGGCTCAGGTGGGGCGGGAGAGTTTGCGGGTCTGTTCAGAAGGTGTTGGACGGATTCCTTCAGCGTCTCTATCTCTGACGTGAATTTGGTGATGGTGCTTTGCAGTTCGGGAGTTTCGGGTTGTGAGGGCGGTGTTTTGGGAGTAGCCGGTGCCGCTGCGAGACTTTCCACCGTTCGCCGGAGGGTGTCGAGTTGATTAGACACGCAGCCGATGTTATTGCCGAGTTTCGTGACACTCGCCTCGATGGTGTGCCATTTTGGCTCCCCTGAGGCGGGTTTTATGTCATCAGTTTTCTTGTCTCCCTCCTGGTGGATCTTTTTTCCCAGCGACGTCACTTCTTTTTGTATTTCGGCGATTTGGCGGAATGGCTCGTCCATCTCGTGCCCAAGCCAGTTTCTTATGGCCTTTGCCTCGACCAAGGTCTCCGAGATGTCCTTTCGAGCTTGGCACATTTCTTTTGTCAGGCTTTGACGCATTTCGGCTAACTCCTTTATATGACTTCTTTGAACGTATACTAGTTCCTTGGCGTGGCTGGAGTTCTCTTTCTCGAGGTTGTATTTGTGTCTAGCCCTAGAGTCTGACAGGGACAGCACTGTCTCGTACAGGCCCTGCAGGCAGTCGAGAGCGGTAGCTTTGCACTCCCGCTTCATATTGCCCGCAGCTTCCAGTGCGTCCTTCCCTTTTTGCAGCAGGTCGTTCGCCACCCTTGTCGCCGTGTCCATTAGCACCCCGGTTCCTCTCCTCGGCGTCGAGTAGAGGATGCTGACGCGTTTGTTGGCCGCCGCTGTTGTAGCCGATGACTCAATCGATGAGGCGACCGAGATTTCTTCGTCCGATACTACGGGACGAGGAGGAGAAATCCCGCATTGCTCCCAGTCGATCACCTTATCGATTGCGACGTCGGCTGACGCAGGTTCTGGTGTCAGCGGTGTTTGGGCAGAGCCTTCGCTGGCTGGCACCCCACTCTCCCCCGCGGCGATCCGCGAGGCCGGAGCGTTAGCTTCGGCCGCGCAGCTCTCCGAGGGGGAGGTTTCGGGCTGCGGCGGAGTTTGGCCTTTGCCAGCTTGCTTCCTCCTCCGCGGCGGTTTTGGCGCTTCCGGCATCTTCGTTTGCGCGGGCGGCTGCCTCAGCTTTTCTGAGGTGGACGATCTTGCCACTGCGGCCTTGGTTAGGACCTTTTCCCGCAGTGAGCGCGTTGGTCTTGGGGCGGTTTCCGAGGCAGACTTGTGTGAGCTCTCAGCACTTGAGCTAGACATTTTTTTTTTTTTTTTTTTTTTTTTTTTGTTGTTATATCTTATTTACCTAACTTGTTTATTAATGCTAATTTTTTCTACAGCAAATTATTATTCTAAGTTGTTTGTTGAAAGCCCGGGCTACGCGTTGATGTCTTTTGCCCGCTTCCTACCGTTCTGGTGAACCCCGCTTTGCAGTGTTCGCGTTGGAATGCGAGTTCACCGCGACCGACACCAGGGACACACGTGCGCACGGCCAGCGAGCGATAACTAGGTCAAACTGATTTTATTGTCTTGCGATCGGGCGTGGAGTTACTGGTGACCTCCACCCGCGTTTGGTGGCTACAGAGTTTTCACCGACCGCAAGATACGTTGACCTGTTTATGGTGGCCTTGGGCTCAGCTGGTTATGGTGGAAATGTGTGGACTCTTATAGGACTTAATGGCGGACTTATTGGCGCGATCGACTAAGTCGGCGGGGTTCACCTGAACTGCAGTTCTGGCGTTTCGCAATTGACAGATTTCTCGTCTAACGGGCTGTGGGGAGATATCCTGAGGGAACGGGGGCTAGGGCTGTGTTGGCTATTTCTACTACTTGGGGGGAACAAGAGACGGCGTAAAATTGACTTTTTCTACGGTATACCTACCTACTTAGCTATCCTTAACTAACTTATATTAACTTAAACTAAGACTAATTTAATACGTGTGTTGGATGTTACGTAAGCTGCTCGCTGGTGGACTGCGTTGCTGTAGTGGAGTACAAGCGCCTTCGAGCCTTTTGCTGTTAAAGGCCCTGGGTGGTAGTGTTAAGTGAGGGGAAGGGGGACGGTGTCGAACGGAGGGGGCCCGGATTTGTGTTGATGCGGATCCTCAGGTTTTGGACTTTGGATGGAGCGTGCCTGCTGTGTTTCCGGAGACTCTTCGGACGTGAGATAACTTCAAAACAAGCCTGGCTTGGCCTGCCTCTTAGTTTGCTCGGCGCACGTCCGCACTAGGTCACACTTGCTTCCGTATGAAGTGCACCAGATGTTGGAGTTCTGGTGAGCCCTGCTTCGTAGCGTTCGCCTTTATCGTGGAGCGCACCGCTTTAGGCACCTGAAACCGCTGAGCGCGCGCGTTCGCTCGCCGTTCTCGAAACTAGGTCAGTCTATTTATAGCTGCTGCGGTCGACCGTCGAGCGTCTGGTGACCTCTCGTTTCGCTCAATGACTATGGAAATCGGGTAGACCGTTAATAGCACTGACCTTTGTTTGGCAGCCGTTTCTCAGGACTTTGGGTGGCTGTATCCTGGCTCAGGGTGGTCCGATTGGGCTGCGGTTTTCGGCGTTGGGTTCGTTGGTGTCCGTTGCGTGTGGTGGTGTTGATTTCGACGGCGCGCTCCAAACGGGTCACCCCGAAAACTGGGACGGGGTGATTTTTTGGCTGTGGGGGGTGACTGGGTGCTCCGATCGGGATGGGGTTTCCTCTTCCGTGTTATGGGGGCTCGCTTTGACGACACTAGGTACTCGCGGTCGTCGCGTTCACCGGTTCACTGCGCGAAAAACTGGTGGTCGGTTTCACTGCACTGCGATCCGGGAACCCGATGGGATAGGGAACCACCTCCAATGTCACTTGTTCCTTGCACTTGGATGTTCACTTTTTTAACACTTTTAGGCGCGCAGCTCCTTTTTTGCGGGACTTGTGATTTTTTTTTCCGCGGAGCGATTTGGTTTTCTGCGTCTGTTGACTTTGTACTGGGTTAGGTTAGGTTAGGTTAGGTTAGGTTAGGTTAGGTTAGGTTAGGTTAGGTTAGGTTAGGTTAGGTTAGGTTAGGTTAGGTTAGGTTAGGTTAGGTTAGGTTAGGTTAGGTTAGGTTAGGTTAGGTTAGGTTAGGTTAGGTTAGGTTAGGTTAGGTTAGGTTAGGTTAGGTTAGGTTAGGTTAGGTTAGGTTAGGTTAGGTTAGGTTAGGTTAGGTTAGGTTAGGTTAGGTTAGGTTAGGTTAGGTTAGGTTAGGTTAGGTTAGGTTAGGTTAGGTTAGGTTAGGTTAGGTTAGGTTAGGTTAGGTTAGGTTAGGTTAGGTTAGGTTAGGTTAGGTTAGGTTAGGTTAGGTTAGGTTAGGTTAGGTTAGGTTAGGTTAGGTTAGGTTAGGTTAGGTTAGGTTAGGTTAGGTTAGGTTAGGTTAGGTTAGGTTAGGTTAGGTTAGGTTAGGTTAGGTTAGGTTAGGTTAGGTTAGGTTAGGTTAGGTTAGGTTAGGTTAGGTTAGGTTAGGTTAGGTTAGGTTAGGTTAGGTTAGGTTAGGTTAGGTTAGGTTAGGTTAGGTTAGGTTAGGTTAGGTTAGGTTAGGTTAGGTTAGGTTAGGTTAGGTTAGGTTAGGTTAGGTTAGGTTAGGTTAGGTTAGGTTAGGTTAGGTTAGGTTAGGTTAGGTTAGGTTAGGTTAGGTTAGGTTAGGTTAGGTTAGGTTAGGTTAGGTTAGGTTAGGTTAGGTTAGGTTAGGTTAGGTTAGGTTAGGTTAGGTTAGGTTAGGTTAGGTTAGGTTAGGTTAGGTTAGGTTAGGTTAGGTTAGGTTAGGTTAGGTTAGGTTAGGTTAGGTTAGGTTAGGTTAGGTTAGGTTAGGTTAGGTTAGGTTAGGTTAGGTTAGGTTAGGTTAGGTTAGGTTAGGTTAGGTTAGGTTAGGTTAGGTTAGGTTAGGTTAGGTTAGGTTAGGTTAGGTTAGGTTAGGTTAGGTTAGGTTAGGTTAGGTTAGGTTAGGTTAGGTTAGGTTAGGTTAGGTTAGGTTAGGTTAGGTTAGGTTAGGTTAGGTTAGGTTAGGTTAGGTTAGGTTAGGTTAGGTTAGGTTAGGTTAGGTTAGGTTAGGTTAGGTTAGGTTAGGTTAGGTTAGGTTAGGTTAGGTTAGGTTAGGTTAGGTTAGGTTAGGTTAGGTTAGGTTAGGTTAGGTTAGGTTAGGTTAGGTTAGGTTAGGTTAGGTTAGGTTAGGTTAGGTTAGGTTAGGTTAGGTTAGGTTAGGTTAGGTTAGGTTAGGTTAGGTTAGGTTAGGTTAGGTTAGGTTAGGTTAGGTTAGGTTTTTTTTTTTTTTTTTTTTTTTTTTTTTTTTTTTTTTTTTTTTTTTTTTTTTTTTTTGCTTCTACCTCCAACATGATCGGAGACTATATTATTCTAACTCTTTCTTTCCAGTTCAGTCTTTCATGCCTCTCGTACTTTCATTCTTCATACCGGTTCTTTCTCACATCCATCACCTTTCAGTCTCTCTGGGTGGGATTCCCAGTCGCTACTTCCCTAATCTCACTAACTATCTGCCGCTTCTTTATTTTAATTTCAGGTTTTAGGGCCTAGAACTCATACACAGTTTTTTATTCAGTTTTGACATTTCGCAATTGTGGTACATCTTTATACTTATTACATTCTTATCTTATCTATTCTTATTCTTATCTATCTATATTACACAGTTTTTAATTTTAACTTTACATTAACAATTTCTCAGTTAAGTTCCTAACTGGTTAGGTTAGGTTAGGTTAGGTTAGGTTAGGTTAGGTTAGGTTAGGTTAGGTTAGGTTAGGTTAGGTTAGGTTAGGTTAGGTTAGGTTAGGTTAGGTTAGGTTAGGTTAGGTTAGGTTAGGTTAGGTTAGGTTAGGTTAGGTTAGGTTAGGTTAGG